>OY744528.1:33983527-34018527 GCA_963556195.1 Sepiola atlantica
CACTTTAATCCAAGAACTTTTTACTCTTTGTTAATTTTTCTGATGATTTTGTAATGCTGCAGAGACGATATTGACATTAAAACGTTGTTTGGCACAAGACAAATGAAACGGACCGTAAAAAATATATATCACAGAAATGTTATGTTTTTTTGAAATGTGAAAAAATAAAAATAATAAAATAAAACCATGTTATTGGAATATAATATGAACTGACTTATATTTGATCTGTTATCACTAATTTGCAATCATCGAGCTGACTCTTTTAAGGAGACTGCAAAGTAAAAGGGCACTGATAGTATATGCTAATACATATATTGTCATTAATAATTATAAATATATATACAGTTTTTCATGGTAAACAACTGATGATCCCTTAAAATAGTGTTAGAAACAAACTAATATAATAACTGTAAAAAATAAATTGACTTACATGAGTGATTTTCCACTGGAAGACTTGGGACTATAAGGTTTTTTTGTTTTTTTTTTAATATAGTTTTAATGGTTGAGAAACTTCCGAGACTATATATACATATATATATATATTTATATATATATATATATATAAATATATATATATATATGCGTGTGTGTGTATATATACTGTTTAACAGTCAAATTAAATTAGCTTTTGTAAAATTAGAATTATACGGTCGTTCGACTTTAATGGGAGTCGTAATACTTCTTGCAATCGTATTAGTTATTTGTTCGTAAATGTACGAAATACGAGCGGAATAATCGGATAGAGATATCTCTCAAAGATAAATAAAAACAAAACAATTGTTCATCGAACAACTGACCGCGAATATAAAGGATGTTTGTTTTTTCACTTAATCATTATCATTTCTATTTCATCCCCAGTTGTTCTCGACTATCGATTTCGCCGTCAAGTTCGATTGGATAGGCAAGGTGAAGACGTTTCGGCGATCTATTTTTTGGGTTGAAAAGCGACAGAGAAGGCTATGGACGGGAATGAAACAAGAATTCCCTTGAACGCCGCAAAAAAGAAGGGGAAAAGAAGAAAGAATAGGGGCTTCGGTGAAGATTTTAAGGTCCGACAAGATAAGAGGGGCCAGTTATAAATTAGAAAGCATTCCATTTGCAGTTGGTTGCACTCTACAATAAATGGTTGATGTGTGTCAGAACAACTGAGTGTTTTCAACTTACATCCCGCCACACATAGGCATCATCCACTCTATAATAAACACTAATGTGTATTTAGCTGTACATATGTATATATACATACACACACACATATATATATGTATGTATAATTATATATATATGTATATATATATATATATTTGTATATATATGTATATGTATATATATATATTATATTTATATTTTGTATATATATATATATATAAATAATTATATATATATATATATACACTAGAATAATACCAAGGCGGGTATAAGCAATAGATATGTATAGTATTATTTTTTATCCTTCATTTTTGGGTATAGTACGGTTTAGTTAATGAAAATACTGTGCCTACGTTACATATCCTGTTGCCTAAAATACATACTCCATATTTAATGATAAGTTCAATAGGAGTTTAACCAAGCACATAGATATTGACGCTCACACGCTCACCGATCATTTTGACAATGTATTAACTAATATAACTACAAATTAGATGTAGAACAATTATTTCCTCTTTTAATTTGTGTTGTATCTAACTGTTTTTTTTTATGGCGAGTGCGAGTTTTAGTGAGCGCACCCCCTAAACGTGAAAGGATAAAAAAGTACCCATTTTACTCACCGAGTTGACGAGAATATAGCTTTACAAATTCATGATGATTGAATCAAACAAAAGAAATGAATAAAAGTTATATATTTTTTATGGAAGGCTCTCTGGACAAAGCATGAAACCACTTGATGTAAGGAGCTAAAAAATGAAAAAGAAAACTACTTCAAGGTCAAAAGCTAGCCAAGTGGTAGATCCTAAATGTATAAGGATGCGTTCATAGGTTTAGGAAATTTCTGTGTTCATAGGTATGTGCATTTACTTATATATATATATATATATATATATATATATATATATATATATATATATATATATATACATATATATACATATATATACATATATATATATACATATATATATGTATAAAACATTAAAAATATACTACCAAAACCATTTACTTATATATATCTATCTATATATATATATATATATATATATATAAAACATTAAAAATATATTACCAAAACCATTTACTTATATATATATATATATATATATATATATATATATATATATATATATATGTATATAAAACATTAAAAATATACTACCAAAACCATTTACTTATATATATATATATATATAAAAAAAAAATTTTTTTATTATTTATTCACAACCGAAATTGGACGAATAAATACAAACTGTAACGAATATTTTGTCCAATAATATATCTCCTCTTTATGTGATTAGGTCATTAATCAAAATAAAAATTACTCATTTTTCCGAAATAAAACCGAATACGGTGACTAAATCTACGATTCACATTCGTTTATCTTGGTTAGCTACTGTAAGTTAGAAATTCGCCAAATAATCAACTTAACAGGTCAAAAATTGCTATTTTGCTTCGAATGTGCGTATTGTGTTCTTTACAAACCTTTATTGGCATCCTCTTAAAAAGACTTTTACTCCCCTTCCACAATAAGAATACTGTTGTTCATCATTTTAATATGGTTGCAGCTCTGAATACGTTGGTAGGATTACGTTGGTATTGGATAATAGAGTCCAACAACACGTACCTAGTAAAATTAAGAATGCAACGTTCCATTCAACCGACGTTCTAAATAATACATACAGGTCTTCAATTACGGATCATTTGCTTAAAAACGCGTTGATTCTTCACAGACATTCAAAGTGTCTATTCCTTTGTAAAAAGAATGAGTGTCTATTGGGATTAAACGTGACCAGTCTCTAAGATAATCCCCCATTGTGCATATACCATAACGCTGTTTTATTTTAAATATATACAGTTTATCCCCACTTAAAAAAAGTCAGTCGATACAGCTCTTGTTGATTAAAGGCAAAACCGGTCAGCTGGCTATTTTTTTTTTACCTTTAGTCGTGAAAAAGAAAACGTTTCCCTTTCCTGCTTACAATAATATCTATCTATCTATCTATCTATCTATCTATCTATCTATCTATCTATTAATCTACAATCTATCTCTCTATCCCCACCCTCTCTCTCTCTATTTATATATATATGTATATATATATATGTGTGTGTGTCCGTGTGTGTGTTATTAGTTTTTTTTATAGATGAAATTATTTCCCACGAACACGTGTTTAACTGTTACTGCGGGGGTTCGAATCCTGTCATAGTCAGTCATGTTGATTAACTCCAGTAACGGCGAAACACGTGTCTGTGGATAACTATATTATCTATGATGAAAATAATCAAAATAAAAAAGCAATAAATATTATATATATATATATATATATATATATATATATATATAGTCTTGGAAGTTTCTCAACAATTAAAACTATATTTAAAAAAAACAAATAAAACTTATGTCCCAAGTTGTTCAGTGTAAAATAACTTATGTAAGTAAATTTAACTTTTTCAGTTATTATATTAGTTTGCTTCTAACATTATTTAAGAGATCATCAGTTGTTTACCATGAAAAACTGTTTCGGGAATTTAAGAACAAGACATTATTTAATTTCATGGCTTCCCAGCAGAGTTGATCAGACCCCACTTCCCTTCAAAGACAAAAACATAAACGTTCCGTATACTAAACCTAAGTTTTGTTCCATATAAATGTTTTGCTAACTTATATTAGTTATTAAAAAAAAAAGTCCTCCTTACCTGTGTTGTTCTTCTGTCTAATAAAATTCATCCGTTACTTACAAAAAGGTTGCTGCATTTTAAAGTGTGTATATATATATATATATATATAGAGAGAGAGAGAGAGAGAGAGAGAGAGATACGCTACTTTAAAAAATTGGGCGATTGCGTATGTAAGGGAGTTAACTCCAAAATACTCAGAGAGCAGCAACTACCAGTAGCTGCAGTACATCTATTTATTGCTAACAATATATATATATATATATATATATATATATATATATATATATATATATATATATATAATTATTGAATAATACATACTTTTAATTAGTATCAACATACGTATACGTTTCATATTTGCAGAATTATCAGTGTGGCGATAACTGTTCATCCAGTTGCACGATACGAGCCCCAGACTGGAGTCTCGTTCTTTCTCAAATCTGAACATTGTAACCAATGCGAGTAAGTTAAACGACTATACGAAAGCGGTAAAATAACCCCTCTTATGTGTTTTCCAGCGGAGACATAGTAAGCCGTCTTACAGTATTCGACAACTCACATGGACAGAAACTCGCATGTTAGCATTGTTTAGATAACATATTTGATCTCTCTTAAAGTGCCCACCTGAAAGGGCGATATAAATAATTATTTAATAATAAATATTTATAATAATTATCCACATACGAATATACATATACATATAGGGATATGTACATGTATATATATATAAATAAATAAATAAATATATATATATATATATATATATATATATATATATATATATATATATATATATATATATATATATATATATATATACAAAATATAAATATAATATATATATTTATACATATACATATACAAGACTTGCCTTTTTTACTATCTCCTGGATTAAAATAGTTCAAGTGCTGTGATGAAGCACGATGGCAAATAGCAAGTGATACAAACTTCTTTGGATCTACTCTGCCGCTTAAAATTAATTCGGAAAGAACTTTTTAACTCCATAATAAAAACAAACGGTGGGTGTGTTTTTGGTTTTCAGGCAATCAGAAATGATAATAAAATTTGTATATAAAAATTTAATTAATGATATAATTCTTTGATTGCATTTGAATATCATTGTTATTTATCTAGATGCATAGCGATTGCGAAAACTGCGGAAGCATCATGCATTTCACCAGTGACCACCTATAGGGAGCATCTAGCCACACTGATTAGACTTGAAAATACAATCCAGCTGTCCATAGATTTCTATGTATGTATATATATATACATTAATATAACTACGCCAATATATATAGATATATATATATATATATTGAACCAGAAATTGCCACGACGGTTGAACCGGCGGTTTCGTACACTGAGGAATTGGGTCTCAGGCACTCATCGGCAGCCGTCGAAATGGTAGGATAATTCAAACGTTTTAATATAAAAATGAAAACCACGTGATAATCTTTTGGTTAGATGTGCGTGTGTGCTATTAAAAAATAGAAAGTAAAAATAAAAAATAAAAAATAATAAATAATAAATAAAAAATAAAAATTAATAACGTCCACTATTTTAGTCAGGAGAGTTTTGGTGTAGGCTTGATTATTGGGTGTTGGTATGTTTTGTATTGAGTATCCGAGGTTATGAATATCCATGGTTCAGGGTGTTGATGGTAATACCTGAATGACCGTAATTTCTGTGGTGTTGGAATATTTCCAGAGAGTGGTATATATGAATATCGTCGGTGTTTGCTGTAAGATAAATAATTTACCGTGAACCCTTTACAATTTATAAGCCGGATATGGTAATATTAATATACGTTATTGATTATTAATATAATGCACAACCGTAGCGTTACCAACATGTGTAGTGATGCTTTAGTATCTTACTAAATAAATGACGAAGGGGGTTTGAGTGGTGGCTGTAGTGCATATTAATAAAAAGGGTGATAACCCCAGCAACTTTTGTGAAGATATAAATCTAAAATATCGAACTAAATAGCTCAATCGATTGGTGTTATTGAACACCTATTTTTTTTCAAGACACAGACTAATTTTGGTCAAATATTATTGGCTACACAGTTTTTATTTGTACATTTTTAATTATTAAGATATTCGCGTTAATGAAATTGGGGTAACTTTATTTTGTAAATAAGATTATATGTGAGATAAGAGTGAATAATGAATCGTTAATCTGATAAATACGACGAGTAATCGTTATAAATATAGAATTAGTAACAATCTGTGGCATTTCCACGGGTAAAAGATGGTCGCGTTAGACTTATGCTCAACAGAAACTAAAAATGATACTATATTTAATTTATGAAACAAAATAGTTATTCTCAATTTAAAAGGCACATATATGTACCTCTGTGTGTGTGTGTGTTATATGTGTATTTGTGAATGTGTGTGTCCATGTGCGTGTACGTGTTCTGTACACGTGTGTCTGCATGTGTATGTGAATTTGTGTGTAGGTGTTTCGCGCTTCCAAATGTATCACGATATTTAGCATTACTTTGTGCAACCTGAAATTTTTCTGCGTGTTGTGTATATTTATTTGGAATGACGATACGAATCGAATGAAAAGCCGATCTTCCTTGGAGGATCCAATCGCGAGAGGGGAGATCTCCAGACAGAAGCCGGAAAAAAGATCGAAGACAAGCCCGATAGGAAATCCTGCTGTTTCCGTGTGCGGAGGGCCAGTGAATCCGACTTCCAATCGAGACTGGCTATTTGCCAAAAGCAGGAACGGCTTTCAGCAACCGGGTTCGCCCACCAGATTGATAAAGTGCGGCGTATGTCATTCATCAGGCTGAACGCAGCAGGGCTTCAGAACCAAAAAAAACGATGCCGGAAAACAGGCGCCGTTGAATATTCTGACGTTGTATATTTGATTTCTAAAGTGAAACTGTGCTATTGAGTAAACTTGATGGGGCTTGATTTCTAATTAAGTCTAACTAGGTCTATTCAGTTGAAATAAAAACACGCTGTATTATTTAATGTACAAAAAAAAACAGTTTCTATTACTAATAGAGAGTATTGATTTACTCCTCTCCAGAAGTTAGGCACAAGACCAGTTTTTATCTTACTCCCACAAGTAAGATGTGACCCAAGGTCGGGTCGGGAAAGTGGGGTTTAAAAATTGCCTGGGCAGCCCAGTAGGGGCGCTTCAGGTAGTAAGCAATAAACTTACTCCTCCCCAAAGAGGGGAGGCGAAGCCTGGGAGGGTGGACCTCCTGGAACTGCACAGGACAGACCCATAGATAGGCGTAAATAAAGCCCCGAAGGCCAAGACAATACCAGTCTATGGGGTGCAGTATCCATCGGAACAGATACTACACTTTGATCTTCGCCAAAAGGCCAAGAACTAATAGAGAGTATGTATGTCTGTCGGGAGCTATATCTAAAGACGAAATTATAATTTTACTGCTCAATTGGTGTTATTTTACTATTTCAGTCTATTGTATTATATTTCAAATTCTAATAATACAATAGTTCCAAGCATCACCTTCACCCTTTGGACAGTGAAGTATATGTTCTGCTCTAATGATCTAACTTCCCAGACATTAACCTCTCCGATTTGTGTCGATTGAAGTGTAGTATTTCTTCTCCATTATCTTCTATTTATTGAGGGAAGTATAGTATCTGTTTTATTGTCATGAGATTATCCTGCCAGGCATTACTGCCTTTTTGGGATGTAGTGTAGTATATGTTCGTGGTCATGACAATATCTTCAAGTGTATAATGTTTTCCGTTGGGAGCTCAGTGTAGTATATATCCGTTCGTTATATATACAAGGAAAATATACAGTAACTTCCATGGTATTTATAGTATTAATACACGTGCTGGAATTAGTACTGTCTCCTTCTTTTCTTCCCTCTCTCTCTCTCTCTCTCTCTCTCTCTCTGTGTTCCTTCCTCCTTTCTACCTCTACTCACTTTTATATCTCATATAATATATTGGGGATACTAGGCGTTGTATATAAGAGAGCGGCGAAAACCTCTGCAACAAATATATCTCTTAAGAGTCCTTTAGCAAGTACTTCAGTATAACCTGCTAATCCACACATGTGTTCAAACAATGGAACAATCATGTGACGAAACTCTCTGTAGAGTGTGTTGTTATAATTTTTTCATTACATGTAATGTATCTATTGACCAGTCTTGCAACGATGATTGGATGTTACACGTTTAATGCGTTGACGTTACTGAACTATTTCCTTTCCTGCGACGAACTTGTGTAACATTGTCCTCTAATCGCTGGTCCACCATTCGAAAATTTTTCTTGCAAAAATGAATAAATCGAAAACATTATTTGTTATTGCACGTTTGATGTCAATATTCTTTTAGCGCTTACAGTTACGGTAAACGCCCCAAAACCCAAGCTGGAGAAACAGAAGACGGGGCATCCACTTATTCCGATCCTCAAGTCAGCTCTCTTCTTTTTTTATCGGGCTTCTCTCTATCGGTGACGTACGTCTGCAATTGTTTTCGTACATTCCTGAATTAGCATACTTTAAAATAAACACAAAATAAATGTTTACAATTTAAATTTCATCCCCAACCTTGCAATAATCAAAACAATCGCATTCGATTTACAAACGCGACGCCTACCCACACCCTTAATATACACCATGTTCACATTTATCTTTTTTTATCACAGGAGGGTAATCTCCTTACAGGGAAGGTGTTTCTTCGCTGTTACACTTTCATTATACGGCATAATCACGTTGAGACACCGGTTCCCTTTAAGCTACCAAAGTTAAGCGACGTTGAGCCTGGCCAATACTAAAGTGGATGCTCATTTGAGAATACCAGCTGTTGTATAGCTATCCGTTTATCTCGGCATTATTTCCAGCCGTTCTGGACTTTTCCTTGCCACTAGAATAAAGCAGTGCCGATTCAGGAGAGGTGTTGTTGGAATTGCGCAACCCTTGTTTCACAATTACACGTCAAGCTTCCCTTACAGGGGATATCTATTGTCTCAATGCTGATAACACCTTCATTGCAAAATATACAATTACTTTGTGGCGGTGCAAGTTATATCCCTAATGTCTACGTAAAGGCAGCCGAAACGACACTCTACATTAAAAAATAAGGGGTTTCAGGAACATCGGCTGCAAATTCAGAGCATACTTTTAATCCCTCTACTCTATAATAAAGAATAATGTGTATTTATTTGTCCTTATATATGTATATATTTAGAATTTTTATTCATTTCTCTCTTATTAAAATTAGTTTTCACGTGATGTCAACGTGAAAACTGATTTTAAAAAGAGCGAAATGAATAAAAAAAAAAGATGTCGAGGCGAGCGATGATTGTTCTCTTTCAATTGTATTTTTAACATTTTCACTTCCGTTAACGTCCTTGTTGTTAAAACGCCCGGCGTAATATTTTCCTCCGTCATTATCCTATTGAAATAATAAAAAACAGAAAAACTTACATTCGAAAACGAATAACAATTCAGACAATCCCCTTCGCCTGAAAGAAATTCAGAAAGAAATCTTCAACTCTAAATAAATAGTAAATTATAGGTGTTTTTTTTTTCGTTTCTTTATATGAGAAATAATACTTATTCATATACAATCATCAAATTACGTAAGTAATTTTATGGTTTTATATAGATACTAGCAGGGAGATCCGACGTTGCTCGGGATTGAATGAAAATCAATGCTATGTATTTTTCACTATGTTCATAACACCATATTACTTTCTTTTTGATGTTAATCAATTTAAAACCATATATGTTAGGACACTAATTCAGAGAATTTTCTAATAGTTTATCTTCTTACGACAATATTAGGAGGCGAAACTGGATGATGGTGGGGGGCACCGTCGTCCAGTTTCGCCTCTTAATATTGTCTTAAGAACGTAAACTATTAGAAAATCCTCTGAGTTAGTGTTCTAACACATATGGTTTAAAATTCATTAACATCATATAAACGTATTTGAAGTTTAAAAAAGTTTATATCTCCATGGGGCACTTACAGGTGGGAGCATGTAAATATTCGGCACACAGAGGGTAACATAGAGATTGGGGACCACTTCACTTATCTTCTAGAAGTTTAATACATAGGATATAAATTTCATAAAATAGGATACATCTGAAGTTTTAAGGGGTGATGTCCTCATGGCCACCTTAGAGGTGAACTTAAAGATACGAGAATACTTCCATTGTCTTCCCCGGTAAACCTTACATGAAAATACACCTTCAGATTTTATGTAGATTATCTAACCTTTCTTTCTATAGGGAACACACACTCATTGAGTTTTATAGAGACAGATTAGTGAGCATATTTCTTCCGTTATTTCTTTGAAAGTGTACATTCGTGTAGAAATAATAGCGAACTAACTCCTATCTATGCATGAAAATAAAAATAAAATTCTTTATCGAGCTCTAGACGCACTAATCAACAATCTGTACATTCGAAAATCAACCCAAACATAAAATATGTTTGGTTTCGTTTGTAAGAAAAATAGAACAAATTCTTACATTTAGTATCTACATAAGTGTTTTAGTATCACCCTTAAAAGGTAATGTGTTTTTTGTTCATAATTCCGAAAACCGGTAAAAATAATTGACTTGCAATGTACAGGATTTATTTTTTAAAAACATTTATATACTACTTATCAAGGCAGACAGCCAATCAAGGATAAAACTTAACTAGATGGAGTGATCGTCAGCGAAAAGATGAGGTACAACTAATCGTATGAACTATGTTTGATTACTTATGTGGTTGTTTGTGACAAGTATTTATGGGTATTGGATTTTAAGACGACCCTGTTGTAATATGAAGGGGGCAGTCACACGGCGATGTGTTCCACAAACGGGGAGACCTTGCAAATAAGCTCTGCTCATCGAAATTTTCCCTGACCAACACATATGTTGAAAAGAATATGTTTATATCACAGTAATAAAATGTCGCCAGCGTAGCTTTTGCTAGTCGGATCCCTGAACTAGTCCGATTAGTATATACTGATCAGAAAAGGGCACCGTATACCTAAATAACGAGTATAACACACAAATAATAATGAACAGAAATGTCCAGTTACGGTGTTACTGTTTATTCTGTAGTTTTTCATATTCCAAGGCGATTTTGTAAGTCTTAAATTGGCCTGTTTGTTCAATATATTCAGGGTTACGTTCCCGGACTCAAATTAAAACTGATCTATACCGGCGAATCTTTAAAATAAATATTCAGATTTAGAATTATAAAACAGACTGTGTAGTGCTAGGTTGGAAAATAACGGACTCTCTTTTCAAATGCATTGGTTCTCCATGAATACATGACTACACACAATCGCCTGGCTTAACATCGTTTGAATTAAAATTGCTTGGGACCCTGAGACAGCAAATTATTTCAACATGGGGCATCTTCTAAAAAACGTAACTTGCATATCATCTTATGTGCTGAAGCTCTAATGTGTTTACCCAATAATTCATATCTACTCTCGACTGTGTTTATGGACGTTTGTCTTAGTAAGTATGTTTAATCACACACCTCTTTTGTGTACAATTCTCCTCGTACGTATGTTGTAGCAGAAAAAAATTAATCTTCCACCTCTTCTTTCTCTACTTCGTTATCTTCTTCTTTCTCTTCTTCTTCCTCTCTCTCTTCTTCTTTCTCTTCTTCTTTCTCTTCTTCTTCTTCTTCTTCTTCTTTCTCTTCTTCTTTCTCTTCTTCTTTCTCTTCTTCTTTCTCTTCTTCTTTCCACGTCGTCCCTCGTAGACTACGCTCTCAGCCTTCTGCCGTCTTGCCTCCAGCGACCCGTTTTTATATCAAACTGGACTCTCGTCTCCGCGAGAGAACACGAGATTTCACGGGATTACCTGGCGATATTAAGCCTAGGACGCCATCTTGCCGCTCTTTGGGCGGTCCAGCCCTGCAGAGCGCGCATCGAGACCGTTTGCCAGGTAATCCCATGTTTTCACAATTTATAACACTCTCCCCCCTGATCTCATTATCACAGAAAGAGCAGGGAGGCCGTGTCCTTTTTCTTCGAGTGCTTCTTCGGGGAGGGGGATTCGGGGCCTCATCGTCATCCGTGCTGTCTTCCGTGGCAGGAAGGTCAGCGAACCTGAGGCTGCGCATCGCAGCATCACTGTCCGGGCTTTCATCAGCAGTAGGAGGGTCAGTACATTCAAGGCTATCACTCTCAGTGTCGCTGCGCGATGAAGCCGTCATGAACCAGAATGATGGTTCGCTGGTCACGGATTCAATGTCATTATCCTCGTTAAATGGCAGCTGCGTTTGAAATACCGATCTTAAGTCTTTAATGTGACGGGGTACTCCATCAACTCGCACCGCCTGCGGGCTGATCACTTCAGTGACACGACCGGTTCCGTAACGAGTCGTGCACTGGCCTCGGGTTTTTTTAACCCAAACGACATCTCCTTTTTTCATTTTCTCCTGTGGAGGTTCTGGTTCGGGCAGTAAGCTGCTCTCCAAACCTCTCGCCCTGACATGGTATGTATGTAGCGCATTAGCTGGCGCGGTGGAGGGTGAAGTATCGTCCTTAGGGGTGACGTTATACCAATAGACTGCTTCAGCCACCGTACACCCCTTCCGCGCTGCGATGGTCTTGATAGTCCTATGGTTGCGCTCAATAATTCCGTTCCCACTGGGCACATGGGAACACCGAAAACGCAGACGGACACCCCAGCCATCTACAAACTGTTTGAACGGTGCACTAACAAAAGCGGGGCCATTGTCGGTCAATATCTCAGAAGGAGGGCCACGCTCAAGGAACACACTTTCCAACTCATGGACAATGGCAGCCGTATCCTGCCGGCGAAGGGACCGCCACAATGCAAATCGGGACGGTCCGCAGTCAATAAGGGTCAAGAAATTCCCCCCGTTGTAGTGAGTTATGTCCATCGCAATCCTATCCCAGTTATACTTCACACCGAATGTGCCCTTCTTCCACCGGACAGGTGCTGGGTCGATCGATTGGCAGGTGTTGCAACTTCTCACAACAGATTTCACAGCCCTCCGTGACACAGAGGGGTCAACCAACCTGGCGAAGTAAAAGGTTCGGTTTACACCAGGGTGCCCGCTTTGGCAATGGACATCAGCGATACGCTCTGGGCTGAGTCTACGTCCCACCGCAGCACAATTTACAGGTGCTGGTTCGTTCACTTCTTTCTGCAGGTCCAGCCAACGGCGAGGCACTCTGGTCAATCGATCCGCTCGATTCAAACAGGACTGCACCAGTGTCACATCTATGACCAAGTTGTATTCATTGATGGTTTCGGTTAGGGTAGCAAGCCGCCTCCGGATTAACATTTCGGCCGATGCCTTCGTTGTCAGCCGTGCTTTTCCGTTCAAGGCATCGGTCATCCACCGCTGCACACACGTGGAATCCGTGATAACGTGGAGGACGCTAGCCTGCCACTGAAGCGCTAGATTGACTCCTTTCAGTGTAGCATCGAGTTCAGCTAGGTTTATGTGCTTAGCGTCATTCTCTGGCCGGAGCCAGCAGGCATCTTCTACTATACTTCCGTTGACTGCCAGAGCAACGCCAAGGGCAAGTGAGCTGGCGTCCACCCAAACTGTAAACTCACTCCCATCGACGCACCAGCTCCCTCGTACAGGGTCATCATTGGTCACTCTGGCCACAGCTTCCACCAGCATGCTTCGCAGGGAAGGATCACGCACCTCATCGTCCCATCCTGTTGACAAAGAAGTTGCCCGTCGCTTTATAGCCGCCACAGCCACTCGGAGCCACCCACACACAGGGAAGTGACCCACCAGTTTTCCACACACGGAAAACGTGCTCCGACGTGTGATGGTAGATGGGATTTCTGGGATTTCACCGCCCCTTCCCCATTGGAGGCCATCTGCACTTCCGCTCACTTGCAGCCCGAGCACTTTCGCCCCATCCTGCAGCCGCTCCGGTTCCTTGCACGACAACCCGAAGTGCTCAAAGTGTTCTTTGACCGCCTGGGCAGACAGCAGGCTCTCATTGACAAAAATGTCGTCTATATAAGACGATGTCGCCTGTTGCACAGCTTTATCCTGACGCCGGATCGCCCGCATGATCGCCGTCATGATGCCCGGGGCTACATTCAAGCCGAACCCCAGCCTGGTCAAGCAATAGCGAGTTCCTTTGATTACCACCGTCTGGAATGGCCACAGCGATTTCTCAACACGTATTTGTAGGTAAGCTCTTCGCAAGTCCAGTATGGCCGCTTCCGCACCCTGCCGTCGCCACTCTCGCAGTTTATGAGCACAAACGTCAGCCCCCGAAGTGTACGGGTCAACGTGTACATTGAGTTCCCGGTAATCAAGAACAGGTCGAACTTTCTGCTTGTTCTCTTGTCTGATAGCCATCAGGGGAATTAGCCCCCGCGGGGGCCCGAGCTCATCCTCTGGGTATGGAATTAACCAGCCGTTATCCAGCCACACTTGAAGTTCTGCCTCGTACTGCCCCCTAAGCCATGCAGGAGGGGGATACTCTGTCAGCCGATTCCGCAAAGACACTGGTGGCTGGTCGCCTGCCCACTTCCAGGACGCTGTCCATGTGTTTGTGCCCTTGTCATATTCTGCGTGGAAATCGGGTTCGTCAAGAGTGATTGCTGCACACATTTGTTTGTCTGGTCGAGGGAATCTCACATCACCGACGCTGTTTACAGTAATTCCGCCTAGCTGTGTAATAGTGTCCATTCCAAGGAGAAAGTCATATCCGAGCAGCTCCCCATCGACCACCAACACCGTCACAGCCACCGGGGGGCCATTGTCAATGCTGATATGAACAACACTGGATCCACAACACACTAATGAGCCTTTGCCGACAGTCAGGACGGGGATCTGTCGTTTCTTCCATGTGGTGCAACATTCCTTTCGAAGGAGGGTTTGGGTACAGCCGGTGTCAACCAGCGCTGAACGTTTACACCTATCAACTTGAACTGTCACTGCAGGAAGCGCTTTGTTCAATGCCGCTTTGGGGAGGGTGCTAGCGCTGCGGCGTCCTCCCCTTGCCCGTTTCCCGGACAATTCCGTGCTATGTGGCCTGGCTTATTGCATTGGTAACACCGTATTACTTTTCGTGCTCCATAATTTGGGGTGCGCCTTGTGCCGCCTCTGCAATCTCTGGAGAAGTGGTTGGGGCCACCACATGTATAGCATCGTAGGACCTCTGCTGGCGAGTCCAAGGTGTCAACCGCTGCAGAGACCAGTTCTCGATCGTCCTTCAAGATGTTTCGTGCTCTCGCCAACAACTCCACCAATTCAATCTCTGTGAGTCTCAATGATGCTCGCAGCAGTCGGCTTGCATCGTCCGGAAGTCCAGACAAAAAGGCGCATGCCAATATGCGGTCACTCGCACCGCCGAAGGGAGCAGCAAGCTTTTTTAAGTCGGCCATGTAGACGTCCACTGTCTCCCCCGGCCCAAGCCGGCGTTCGGAAAATTGCCTCCAGGCAACAAAAGGATCTGCACCAAATGCCCCGTGCAGCGCCTGTGCAATCTGCTCCATGGTCGCATCATTACTGAGCTGCTGGTACACGGCGTAAGCCCCCTTAGTGAGTCTCAATGGGATGACCATAGCTGGGTCTTTAATTTTGCACAACCGGCAAACACGCTCGGCCTTCTCCAGCCATTCGACCACCGATGGACCAGCAGGAGAGCCGTCGAATTCCGGAATCAATCTGATGTCGAATTTTTCCATAACAATGCCGAAATAGCTTGTAGCAGAAAAAAATTAATCTTCCACCTCTTCTTTCTCTACTTCGTTATCTTCTTCTTTCTCTTCTTCTTCCTCTCTCTCTTCTTCTTCGTCTCTCTCTTCTTCTTTCTCTTCTTCTTCTTCTTCTTCTTCTTCTTCTTCTTCTTTCTCTTCTTCTTTCTCTTCTTCTTTCTCTTCTTCTTTCTCTTCTTTTTTCCACGTCGTCCCTCGTAGACTACGCTCTCAGCCTTCTGCCGTCTTGCCTCCAGCGACCCGTTTTTATATCAAACTGGACTCTCGTCTCCGCGAGAGAACACGAGATTTCACGGGATTACCTGGCGATATTAAGCCTAGGACGCCATCTTGCCGCTCTTTGGGCGGTCCAGCCCTGCAGAGCGCGCATCGAGACCGTTTGCCAGGTAATCCCATGTTTTCACAATTTATAACACATATGTGTTTGGCAAACTTTCTCTGTAGGAAAACATGGATGTTTATTTATCTACATGCAGTTGTTTCATTATTATTACCGTAATCTTGCGTTTCATTATCATTACCGTACTCTTGCGTTGCATTATTATTACCGTACTCTTGCGTTTCATTATCATTACCGTACTCTTGCATTTCATTATCATAACCGTACTATTGCGTTTCATTATCATTACCGTACTCTTGCGTTTCATTATCATTACCGTACTCTTGTGTTTCATTATCATTACCGTACTCTTGTGTTTCATTATCATTACCGTACTCTTGCGTTTCATCACCATTACCGTACTCTAGCGTTTCATTACTATTACCGTACCCTTGCGTTTCATTATCATTACCGTACTCTTGTGTTTCATTATCATTACCGTACTCTTGCGTTTAATTATCAGTACCGTACTCTTGTGTTTCATTATCATTTCCGTACTCTTGCGCTTCATGATCAGTACCGTACTCTTTCGTTTCATCATCATTACCGTACTCTTGCGTTTCATTATCATTACCGTACTCTAGCGTTTCATTATCATTACCGTACTCTTGTGTTTCATTATCATTACCGTACTCTTGTGTTTCATTATTGTTACAGTACTCTTGCGTTTCATTATCATTACCGTTCTCTTGCGTTGCATTATTATTACCGTACCCTTGTGCTTCATTATCATTACCGTACTCTTGCGCTTCATGATCATTACTGTACTCTTGCGTTTCATCATCATTACCGTACTCTTGCGTTTCATTATCATTACCGTACCATTGCGTTTCATTATCATTACCGTACTCCTGTGTTTCATCATCATTACCGTACTCTTACGTTTCATTATCATTACCGTACTCTTGTGTTTCATTATTATTACCGTACTCTTGCGTTTCATTATTATTACCGTACTCTTGTGTTTCATTATTATTACCATACTCTTGCGCTTCATTATCATGTCCGTACTCTTGCATTTCATTATTATTACCGTACTCTTGCGTTTCATTATCATTACCGTACTCTTGCGTTTCATTATTATTACCGTACTCTTGCGTTTCATTATTATTACCGTACTCCTGTGTTTCATTATTATTACCGTACTCTTGAGTTTCATTATCATTACCGTGCTCTTGCGTTTCATTATTATTACTGTACTCTAGCGTTTCATTATCATTACCGTACTCTTGCGTTTCATTATTATTACCGTACTCTTGCGTTCTATTATCATTAAGGTACTCCTGTGTTTAATTATTATTTCCGTACTCTTGCGCTTAATTATCATTACCGTACTCTTGCGTTGTATTATCATTACCGTACTCTTGCGTTTCATTATTATTACCGTACTCCTGTGTTTCATAATTATTACCGTACTCTTGTGTTTCATTATCATTACCGTGCTCTTGTGTTTCATTATTATTACTGTACTCTAGCGTTTCATTATCATTACCGTACTCTTGCGTTTCATTATTATTACTGTACTCTTGCGTTCTATTATCATTAAGGTACTCCTGTGTTTAATTATTATTTCCGTACTCTTGCGTTTCATTATTATTACCGTACTCTTGTGTTTCATTATTATTACTGTACTCTTGCATTTCATTATCATTACCGTACTCTTGCGTTTCATTATCATTACCGTACTCTTGCGTTTTTTTATCATTACCGTACTCTTGCGTTTCATTATCATTACCGTACTCTTGTGTTTCAGTATCATTACCGTACTCTTGTGTTTCATTATCATTACCGTACTCTTAAGTTTCATCATCATTACCGTACTCTTGCGTTTCATTATTATTACCATACTCTTGCGGTTCATTATCATTACCGTACTCTTTCGTTTCATTATCATTACCGTACTCTTGCATTTCATTATCATTAACGTACTCTTCCGTTTTATCATCATTACCATACTCTTGCGTTTCATTATCATTACCGTACTCTTGCGTTTCATTATCATTACCGTACTCTAACGTTTCATTATTATTACCGTACTCTTGTGTTTCATTATCATTACCGTACACTTGTGTTTCATTATCATTACCGTACACTTGTGTTTCATTATCATTACCGTACTCTTGTGTTTCATTATCATTACCGTACCCTTGCGTTTAATTATTATTACCGTACTCTTGCGTTTCATTATCATTACCGTACTATTGCGCTTAATTATCATTACCGTACTTTTGCGTTTAATTATTATTACCGTACTCTTGCGTTTCATTATCATTACCGTACTATTGCGCTTAATTATCATTACCGTACTCTAGTATTTCATTATCATTACCGTACACTTGCGTTTCATTATCATTACCGTACTCTTGCGTTTCATCATCATTACCGTACTCTTGTGTTTCATTATCATTACCATACTCTTGCGTTTCATTATCATTACTGTACTCTTGCGTGTCATTATTATTACCGTACTCTTGCGTTTCATAATCATTACCGTACTCTTGCGTTTCATTATCATTACCGTACTCTTGCGTTTCATTATTATTACCGTACTCTTGTGTTTCATTATCATTACCGTACACTTGTGTTTCATTATCATTACCGTACACTTGTGTTTCATTATCATTACCGTACTCTTGCGTTTCATTATTATTACCGTACTCTTGTGTTTCATTATCATTACCGTACCCTTGCGTTTAATTATCATTACCGTACTCTTGCGTTTCATTATCATTACCGTACTCTTGCGCTTAATTATCATTACCGTACTCTTGCGTTTCATTATTATTACCGTACTCTTGTATTTCATTATCATTACCGTACACTTGCGTTTCATTATCATTACCGTACTCTTGCGTTTCATCATCATTACCGTACTCTTGTGTTTCATTATTATTACCGTACTCTTGCGTTTCATTATCATTACTGTACTCTTGCGTGTCATTATTATTACCGTACTCTTGCGTTTCATAATCATTACTGTACTCTTGCGTTTCATTATTATTACCGTACTCTTGTGTTTCATTATCATTACGGTACCTTTGCGTTTCATTATCATTACCGTACTCTTGTGTTTCATTATCATTACCGTACTCTTGGGTTTCATTATCATTACCGCACTCTTGCGTTGTATTATTATTACCGTACTCTTGCGTTCAATTATCATTACCCTACTACTGTGTTTCATTATCATTACCGTACTCTTGCGTTTCATTATCATTACCGTACTCTTGTGTTTCATTATCATTACCGTACTCTTGGGTTTCATTATCATTACCGCACTCTTGCGTTGTATTATTATTACTGTACTCTAGCGTTTAATTATCATTACCGTACTCTTGCGTTTCATTATCATTACCGTACTCTTGTGTTTCATTATCATTACCGTACTCTTGTGTTTCATTACTATTACCGTACTCTTGCATTTAATGATCATTACCGTACTCTTGCGTTTTATTATCATTACCGTACTCTTGTGTTTCATTATCATTACCGTACTGTTGCGTGTCATTATCATTACCACACTTTTGCGCTTCATGATCATTACCGTACTCTTTCGTTTCATTATCATTACCGTACTCTTGCGTTTTTGTTTATTTCAGACCGTTATGTTTACCCAACAAAATCCATCTATTAGTTTGAGGCGCTCTTGATAGAGAAGTTGTCGTACATATGTGTCGCGATGGAAATATATAAAATGGAAAATGAAATATTCAAAATTTATAAGCAGATAGAAAGTCAATTTTTGTCTATAATTACACTTTGTAGACAGATTAGTATCATCCTTGACTATTTGATTTTCTAACTAAGGAAAAGACGGATGTCTCGACTGTCATTCTGTTGTAAAAATATCGAACGACATTTTATTTATTAAAATCATTGTCGACTTGTCCTTCTGTCGCTGAAACAATCTCACATTATTTCTTCGTCCCTTATTGCATGTTGTACTTTTCACTTTTCTTAGCTAAAATCAACGTGTTGACGACGTGTCTGTGTATATCTCAAAATTGTGTAATATTTCTCTAATCAGGATTTGATTGCATTCATTAAGCATAGGCTTCAAATCAAAATCTGATGTTAAAGAAAAAGATTACATTAGCTTAAAGTGGACAAAACATGAGTACAAGTTGTATGAAAAAGACGTCGTGTGAAATACTGTTGGATTTATTATGAGTCCTAATCCGGTTCAGCGAGATCCGCTCAGACGCACTGTTCACATTTTGATCTTACCCAAAATCTGAAGTACAAAAGTGCAGTATGCAACATGCGGTTCAGCGAATACGTGTGTGCTTTACTTTTGGCTTAGTGTACATAAAACCACGTTAAGAGAATTACTAGGCAGAGTCGCCTGATTGGGCGATACATGATCAACGAATATCAATACAATAACACTCCGCAAAAATAAATATATACAAAATAGCTATTCAATTCTTAATTTAGTGTTTACACCCATAGTTCCATTGTAGCAATATGTCACCATATTTTATTCTTTAAGAAAGTATAGGATTGACATGTATCCCAATCGTCTACATTAAACAACGGCGTTTGTGAAAACACATAAGCCATGCCCAAAATTTATATCTGAAAACAAGAAATTACATTTTAGTACAAACACAGGCTCCAAGAGACATATTTACAAAAAAAGGGGAAAATAGCGAGCACGCGACCCTGCCTTCACTTACATCTGCACATCAAAATAGCGGGCACGTGACCTTGCCCTCACTTACGTCTGTACATCAAAATGACCCTGAGCGATCGAACTCCTATTTCTCGGCCAAAGTAAAAACTCACTCTTATGATGCCAATGACTAAGCTTTTAAGAACAAGGATTTTTAGTACTCAACCAGTTTGGCCAAAAAGAGCAGTTTCTCTTGACTCGAAGATATAAGTCGAAAATCCGTTCTCAAGAATCAGTTCGGCAAAGACTGGCCCTGTCGAGCTGGAGTGTTTGTCCTGGATAGTCCTAAGAAGTCCACCTTACCAGGCCTTACCTCCTCTTTTTGGCGTTGAGTTAGTTTATTGCTTACTCCATGAGGCGCCTTTACTGGAGAATACCGATGGGGCTGGTCAGACAATTTTAAGAGGTCTTAGTGCCCTTTCTTTAGGGGTGCTGGATTTTTCTCCCGACATTTTTCATATCTACATGCGGTAGGGAATAAGAAAATAGCAAGTTGGGCTCCAAAAACAGTACAGTCTGCTTAAACAGTATTACGCTCAGCTTCTTTGCCCTTAGAGTTTACGAAAAATTAATATTCTCAAGTCACCATCATACTCGCACACACATACTCACACTCAAAAAAGCAGCACACACAATCTTGACTAAAGTGACCACACCCACTATCACACGCAGACGCACACTGACAAAAAACGACACGCACACACAATGCCTAATTCTCTCACATTTCCACACGGGTATATCCTGACAGGAAACAAACGTATACACACATTCACTTCTAACACGCGTAACTTTTCTCACTCCGAATCTTTTGACAATATAAGAACACCACTTTTCAAATGAACAATTACTTTCTTAATATATTCAACCAAATGTAAATGTATACATAAATAAATATATTTGTAAGTTAAACCTATTCTACCTAATTCATTTAACATTCACTGTCTTATCTGTTTTTTTTTCTCAATTGTTCAAGCTGTATTAGAATTTAATAGTCTACGTGGATTTGGGCAGATTTTCTAAGACAGTAGATAAAAAAATCTCATCTAAGCTACGGTCTACGCTGCCTCATGGTTGTATTCTATATTGTTTATATTTGATTTTAATAAAGAAAAATAATAAAACAATACAACTAACATATTTGTAATACTTATAAAAGCTAAGAGTTTACAGAAATACAGCATTTACTATGAAAATTGGAAATGGAGAGAGTATAAAAATTATTGTCAATTAAAAATAGTTCTGACCAAAATAATTAATAACTAGTGCACATCATCTTCAGAACTGATGGAAAAAGTATGCTTTTCTAGTGTTTACACTAATATTCATATTTGGTGAATTAAAAAAATATATTAGAAAGAAAAAAGTCTCAAACTGGAAATTTTAACAAGAAAAACGTGACAATCGGTGTAGAAACAACATGTGATAAAAAGAAAAACAAGTCTCATAGAAATAGAAATAGAGTAGGTACTTTTACGAATTTGTTTTAGATACCGAGGGGATCGGGCTTGCTATTTGTTTGTTTATTTCTACTAAACACTAGAAATGGTTTCGTCGGGCATATTTTTAATCACTTTTTGTGACACGGTGAATACATATATATATATATATATATATATATATATATATATATATATATATATATATTTATATATATATATATATGATTATTTACACAGACATGTACAAAATCTGCGACACTGGCATGTCGATGCTATCGATTAACAGCTATTATAAACTGAGATCACATTAGGCAGCGTTGGAATCCGATCTTAACCGTAGGTCATATTTGGAAAGAATACTCATATGTAAAAGCTCTATTTGATATCGAGCACTTTTTATAAACCCGGTTGAAATTCTTTGGATTACTACCCTGTCGGTGTTTTACCTGGATTATATATATATATATATATATATATATATATATATATATATATATATATATATATATACATTATTCTTTATTATTGAGTGGAAGATTATAAAAATATCTAAATATGAAAACATCATTTTTGTTTCGTTTGATTGTGGTAAGCTTTTCCGTTTTGTAACTTTTGCGGTAGATTCACACAAAGCACATTTAGCTAGGTTACTGCTATTATTTTTTTTAAACTTTTATATTATTTGCAAGTTTTCATAAAGCACTCTTTAGAAAGGTAGAAAATTAAAAATAGTCAAACGACAGACCGGAAACAGTTTGACAGGCTTAGAAAATGTTCACATTGCCATTTAGATTAAAATGGGGGAAAACCTCGTGACGAAAGAAATAGGTTTTATTAAAAATGTTATACGTAGAAAAATGGAATAAAATAAATCAAAAGTACGATTAAACCACGTGTTCTACTTAACTTGTTTGGTTTGCGGTCGTTTCCATGTGTGTTTTATTCATTAATTGCTTTTTGAACACTAAAAGGAACATTTTTATCTTCAATCGTAGTTATGCAATTCTAATTATCAAACAACGAGTGCTCATACGTTTTAAATCATTCGCTATATAATGAGGACCAATGTATATATATATATATATATATATATATATATATATATATATAAATATATATATATATATATATATTTATATATATATATTAATAGCTGCCCGGAGGGCGGGTAGGTTTTGCTAGTAATTTAATAAATCAAAGTGCACACATCAAAGTATACAAATCAACCAGATATACACCAGTCTTATTTTTAAATATTACAACTTTATTCAATATAGCTTAGTAAAAACTATGTGATGGTCACGAATAATTGCTTGTTTATTTTGCTCAGGCATACCTCAATTGTGTTTTTAAAGCATCCAAATTAGTGTGATAGGTAATTGAAACCTGTCTCTCCAGGATGAACCTAAATACTGAAATTTAGAGGATTGATGCCTGGAGATTATCGAGGCTATTTTTCTTTTAAATAAACTCTGGAATATTCTTGGCTAACCATTATTGAGTCTTCTTTGCTCCGTGACAGAGAACTGATTTCTGTTTGAATGACGAACGATCTTTTCCGAAGTGATTTGCTGTGCAGGGCAACGATGATGACCCAATAATGTGTGTACAATAATTCCCGTTGTTCAGTTTCACACTTTCATTCACAATAATCAAAAGATTCCTTCCAGTGACGGTGATGGCGGCCCAGACCACCACTGACGCTGCGCCATGCCTACGAGTAAAAACCCGTGACTCAACATCACCTTTATTGAGACAAAATCTGACTATGCTAAATATCAACATGCTTCTGAACGTCAAATTTCTTTTAATCACTTAAAACCAAGTTAGGCAACATGCCAGCTTCGATACGCGATTGAGAGATTTCAGCTATTTGCTTCCGTTTATCCATAGAACTTGAAGATAGCAATTGTTTCTTTTAGTGTGTTAAAGGAATTGTTACCGATTAGTGTTGAGAATTGTAGAGATCGTCTCAATGGATATTTTTGCCTCATTTTCAAGATTTCTGAGTGATCACATTGGGGTTCTCCCTAGTTTCTAATTTGTGGATTTGATCGCTTCTGATGTCCGTGTAGTACGGAGGCGACATTACCTTGGTTTATTAGTAAACTCTCTTGTCTCTTTGAGTCGTGTGAACGTTTTACAAACCAACATTCTGTTGACATTTAGTGGTTTAACAATATTTCTCGATTACTTTCCCGACTTGTACAACTCTACAATCGCATTTTCCAGAAGTGATATATAACCTACAGTGTATATATATATATATATATATATATATATATATATATATATATATATATATATATACATATATATATATATACATATACATATATATACATATACATATATATACATATATATAAATATATATATATATATATATATATATATATGTATATGTATATACATATAGACCTGAGAAACATAAGAAAATTATCAGATTTTAATGAAAACGAATAATAATAAAAATGTGTAACGGTAAATATTGAGCACCCCGTCTATTTTGGTTGAACTCTCTTAGAGACAAATGAATAGTACTGATTAAAAGTAGTATCTACACTTCTCATTCACACAGCTGGTCAGTTAGGCGTATAGATATATATGTCGGTCTAAAGTTCTAATCGTTCGGTCAGCAAAACGGATGTATATCTAGACTGATTAAAATTTAAAAGATGAAACACACTTGTCTGTAGATATAAAAATATGTAATTATTAAAATAATAAATATATATGGCGCCTGTCTATTCGATATTTTATAGGACAGCTTTTGATGTACCGATGCGATGTTAGTGTAAAAGTAAGAGACGCGGATATTGCTCTTCAGACCGGCCAGACGTTTACAGACGATACCACAGAAGTGACAGGTGTTGTGATGAGCTGAGGGGATGTCATGAATAAAGTTACTTTTTGTCCGTGTTTTATTTTGCAAAACATGCACTCGTTCGTGATTCAACAAACCTGTACGCGACATAGTTACCAAATTACAAGTTTGGCATCTTAGGTGTGCTATATTTGCTCCACGTGATGGGGATATCACGTCCCGTCTCTTCATCGCTGTTCTCTTCTGCTGCTGGTGTTTGATAATATTCTTTTCAAAAAGAGTGCCTCCTTTAAGGATAAACCGTATATGTATGTACATAACAATTCAATATTGATTATTGAATAATGATTAGTTGCCTCCGTTTTGCTGGGCTATTTAATGCGAGTTAAGGCAGCCGTTAACACTGGCTATAATCCAACGTTCTTTTAAGTCGAATCCTCTTAGACTGCTGCTTATTAAATTTCTACTTACTGACAAAGATATTTCGTACGATTTGTTATGACTATTTATGACAGCTTCATCGGTAAAAGCGTCGGATTTTGAGTTGTAAACTAATCGCTCAAGTAGCAGGGTTTTAATCGTGCGACCGGCTTGAATTGTTCATTCTACACTGACGATTCCTTAAGGACGAAACGTATACGTATGTAGATACAAATTAAATATTCATAGTATAAAACAATAATTTGTTGCGCCCGTTTGGCTGGGCTCTTTAATGCGAGATGAGACAGCCGTCAACACTGGCTGTAATGCAATGTGCCGTATAGTTTAACGCCCTCTAACCCTAACCCTAACCTTAACGCCCTCACACTGATGCTTATGGAAATGACCGCTTACTGACACAAATCAGATTATTTCGCACGATTCTGTATGACTATTCATGACGGTTTCATCAGTTAAAGCGTCGCACTTGGACTTGTAAGCAAATAGCTCGAGTTCGTCGAATTATGCGACCGGCTTGAATGGTTATATCTACACTGACGATTCCGTAAGAATGTGACGTATACGTATGTAGATAAAAAATTAATATATTTTATTAAATAATTATATATATATATATATATATATATATATATATATATATATATATATATATATATATATATATATATCCAAGCAAGCGTTGTTGAACGTCACGGAACTTTCTCGTTCGTAAATCTTCTTTGTGAGATTCTCAAACCGTCAAGCTATCCTTCTGGTTTAGGGTGGCCAATCAGTAGAGTATTTCTTCGATTATTCTTAATTCGGCCATTTTTTTTAGAGCGCTTTCGACTTTCTTAGTCGTCTTCAGGATTAGGTTTTTGTAAAGTAGTAAGACTGGAGTTAATGTTTTATAAGTATCGCTAAGGGCAAATACCTATACCTACGATAGCTATAAAACATTAACTCCAGTCTTCTTATTTTCAAAACTAATCCTGAAGATGACTAGGAAAGTCGAAAGCGCTAGAAAAAAAAAACAGCCGAATTAAGAATAATCGGACAAATACTCTACGGATTGCCACCCGAAACCAGAAGGATAGCTTGACGGTTTGAGAACCTCTCGAAGAAGATTTACAAACGAGAAAGTTCCGTGACGTTCAACAAAGTTTGCTCTGATAATGACTTGCTGCCTAAGTGTATATATATATATATATATATATATATATATATATATATATATATATATATATATATATATATATATATATATATATATATATGTATATATATATATATGTATATATATATATATGAAACATTTTATGTAGTTATAAATTCGTTCCCTAGTACTTGTTTATGTGTAGGAATCCACTAATTTACTTATATTATAATGAGGAAGGCTATATAAGAACAACGCTTGCCTAATTTGTAATACTTTCAAATAAAGAAATATAGGTATCACAGCAAGATGAAAACTGAACTACGAAACATTGTAAATGTACTACAACCTATAATTCATAGGCTTTACATGCTTATAATTTTACGGATTTCAAAGCGAGACTTTGAATTTCTATATGAAAGTAACAAAAATGCACTTTATATTTAAACGAGAAAATTTATTTTGATTTTTAGAAAATATAAATTAGTTCCAATAATGTTAATATTTTCTGGGAATTTAATTACCCTATTCACATATTTATGCTATTTGATCTGGGGGTTATCAGGGTTCAATTTTAGCTTCACATTATTGCTTTACAGGGGTTGCACTTGAATAAAAGCTTGCACTAAGATCGAACATAACTGTTGTACGACTTTATGAAGAATCTTACGACGCTATGAATTTTGTATAAGGGTTTTGTACACAAATAGCGTGGCTTCTTCTTTAACACCATCAACTTGTAATCGGCCAAGACGATGTCTTACTTAACTTTTTATATTATTTGTGGAAGGAACACTTGTTAAAATAAACATGCACATTAATTTACAGCAAAACAAACGAAGCGATCAGAAAAAAACTACATAAAAGCGAAGACAAATAAGTGCCAGGAAGACAGCAAATTTAGACTTTGGATAAAATTAGGAAACAGTAATTAACATAAATTAATGCAGAAAACGTACAAAATAATACAAAAGTAGACATGACTGGGTTTGAAATGTAATTCATGTTTAATTGTGCAAATGACTACATTGAACACACAGAAAATTGTACAACAGCAAATTGGAACCAGTATTTGAGAATTTAAGGCATAGCATCATCTTAACCTTTTAAGTGCCGATAAAACCATTCAAATTAAAGTTAATGAGATCAATAAACACGGCAAATACTAAATTTTACTGTCACACTCGATCACAGAGTGAAGCTGAAAGAGACATTAAAATTAACTGTTATTGTATTTTTTACTGAGATACGCATGGCGGCATGAATAAATACAATTACTACATATTGTTATCTAAATGTTTGCATGTCGAAATGATGAAATAGAACACACAATTGACATTAGTTACATATTTTATTCCATCGATATTTTGTATTTAGATGAACGATATTTAACTGAAATGGGGAAGAAACTATACT
This sequence comes from Sepiola atlantica, assembly GCA_963556195.1. Taxonomy (NCBI): domain Eukaryota; kingdom Metazoa; phylum Mollusca; class Cephalopoda; order Sepiida; family Sepiolidae; genus Sepiola; species Sepiola atlantica. Next base: position 34,011,353 of record OY744528.1, read on the forward strand.
CTCAAACGCATACTTCCTCTCACTGTCACTCATTAAAAACAGGATAATATTTAAATAAGAGACATATTCTATATATGTACCGGTTTTTTCTTGGGGTTTTCTGTCGAAATGATCAGAAAATGCCGGAGACGGTGTTAACGTCGTAGCATACGACATTCAAAAGTGATTCTGGAGCCTTTAACCTTTCAATTCCGTATAAAATTAAATGTAAGTATCATGCTTTATGGGCTTATTACTCAAAGAAAATGAATGTGTCTCGATAGCGCCGCTATTTTATAAAAAGAACACACATAAAATGACCAAGATTCATTCACCAAACTAAAGAATTAATTCGTTTCTTCTCATCGCTTCACGTGAGATGCAAATTGGTCGGTTTATTTTCTGTGGTTTCTGTTAAGTGAACCGGAAAAAGATCAATGGAACGTTCCAGACGCAATGATCGTCTTTACGGAATCAATAATTGTTATAACTTTCGGAAAAGACAGCAATGATTTTAGTGCTGCTTATTTTATTAGACCATTTCTCGGAGTAACGTCTGAAAACCCCGTTGACATTTCCATTTAACTGTCGGAGATGATTTGAGGCACAGGAAATGAATTATACGAACAATCATGAGACGATATATATAAATAATCGTTCATGGAAACGAAGTCACTATTTATAAATCTAAGTGCATTTTATTACTCATTATATATATATATATATATATATATATATATATATATATATATATATATATATATATATATATATATATATATATATATATATATATATATATATATATATATATATATATATATATACTACGCAAGCTATTAATTTCGTGCTCCACAGAGGTACCTTTCTACGGTCTAATGGTAGCTTATATACCCAAGTGGATGGCGTCTCAATGGGATCAACACTGGGACCATTGTTTGCCGAATACTATATGTCCAACCTAGAAATGAAAACTTTCAATATTATTACTAAACCGTCTATATACGTCTGATACGTCGATGGCATTCTCCTACTAACAGAAAACCAATCTAATTTAACTCTAACTAAAAATACCATTAAACATAACTCAACATTAAATTTTACACAAGAACTTAATCTCAATAATAAAATTCCTTTCCTAGAAATAGAAATAGAAACTTCTACAGATAAGTTTATTACGTACCCGTATAAAAAAACCCACTAGTAAAGATACAAACATTCATAATTTTAGTAGTGAACGCCCCGATAAATATAAAATAGCCGTCATAAAAAAATCTTATTTATCGCGCCAAAAGAAATTCCTCTAGTAATAAAATATTCTATAAAGCACTCGCTGATATAAAACAGACACTAATTAACTCTAACCGTCCTAACTACGTAGTTGATCGACAAATAAAAGACGTCCTAACTGCCAGAAATATAAACTCCAACAACAACAATATTACTACTAATAATATTAACTTATTTTATTGTAACCAAATGCACCCTAACTATGAAGTCGATGAAAGCATGATAAAATATATCACACACAAATATATATCCCCCGTAGATAACAACTTTAAAATTAGATTTGTTATTTATTACAAGAAGTCTAAAACCATCAACTTATTAATAAAAAAATATCCTGGGTGGCAATGGCTTACTTAAAACAAGTAATGTAATATATGTGTTTAAGTGCCCTATCAGAGAATGTTTCTCTGCAAACAATACGTTTATTGGCATGACTAGGACTAGTATAACACGTCGACTAACTTGACACCTCCCCTACCCGCAGAGCTCCATTAACCAACCCCTCGTGAAACATAACATCCCCGAAAAGGATTTTAGGAGTATTTTTACTGGTAACATGTCCATTCTTGCGGTTTCATATAGTAGTATTCGCCTCCCTATAATAGAAGCGTTGTTCATTCGCATAAATAAACCTAGCATCACCCATTCTCGTTATGAGGGGAGCAAAAGTATGTTGAAATGTTACCCAAATGTTTTAAAGTACGCCCTCTCAGTGGATGGAGGGCCTGTGGACGAGTGGTTATAGCACTTGTCTTTGGGCTGTTCGATCCCACTCACAGCATGCGAATTTTCGGGTCTGAAAACTCCCTCTGTCCACCCAGCAGTAAATGGGTACCTGACTAAAACTCAGGGAAAGTTCAAGGCAGCGGAAGGAGAGGGATGGGCTCCGCCTTCCATATGCTGTGCCCTAAACACGGTGATTCTTTACAAATCACCGCCGCTACGGCCATGGGCAGTGTGCGATGTCGGCAACGACACTCGTGCGCGTCCAGGCTATGCGACCTTTACCTTTATCTTTGTTTCTTCTCAGTAGATTCACCAGTTTTATTTTGCTTATTCTTCCATCCGCCTGAAGACGACCGATGTCGATCGAAAACGTTGGCCAAAAATATAGTCTTTTTTTTTACACACCATGGATAATAACACCAAATCGGTCGTTCGACGACTGGAAAAAGTGGATCAGATAATGAATGAACAAAAGCTAGCATGTCTGTTAAATCAAACGTGTATAAAGGAAAGAATGCTACCGCTTTATACAAATATACACACACACACATATATATATATATATATATATATATATATATATATATATATATATATATATATATATATATATAAGGTGAGTCAATGAAAAATAGTTAGACCTGTAAATGGAAACAGATCAATATCTTCAGTTGTTCAGAACAAGGAGCATTTAGTAAATAAAAATATTTATTCTTCTATATTTCAATTGCATTCCTTAAGCACGGCTTTTCAAAGATCAAAATCTTATCATCAGAGGAAGTAGTGATTGATAAGTTGACAGATAAGAACAATCAATATTCAAAATTTTTAAAAAGTTTTTTTTTAAAGTTATTTTTAAAAAGTTTTTAAAAGTTCAAACGGGTGTGTAAATGAAAAAGAAAGTCACTAAACACGGAGATCCAAGTTGTATAGGGTTCAAATGTAATTGGTAAATCCAGAAGAATTTGCAAGAAAATCCAACGGTGAAGATTCCACCCAAGTCCTTCGTCCTTAGATGGGGGATCAGACAAAATTAGCCATATTAAGAAAACGCATTTCTTCCCGTTTTCAAGTAAACAGATCCAAAGGCAAAAAGCAGCGAACCAAACCTCAATGAAAATTGGAAATCCGAATTGTTGTAAAGTGTGAAACTTACTTAGAATTGTGGGATATGTAGGGGAGGGTAAGAGAGAGAAAAAAAAGTGGAAATAGCAAAGGAATTAGGGGGTTAGGAGCCGAAAAGACAAAAGAAAAAAATGGGAAAAAACAAAAAACAAAAAGGAAAAGAAAAAAACAGAAGAAAATGAGACAAAAAAAGAAAAAAGAAAAGAGTAAGGAAAAAAGCAAGAGAGAATGAGGAGGGGGGCGCTAATCCTATGAGTGAGGAAAGGGGTTAATGATGTTTAGGCAAAAAGAAGGAAGAAAAAAATAAAATCAAGGGTGGTCAAAATTAGGAATTTTATAGCTTCTGGTCAGTGCTTGAATTGAATTCCCGTGGGGTTTAAAGTTTAGATTAAATGCAGATAAACTTCAGAAATTATAACTCGAGATGGATTTTACTAAGATGAATAGACTTAATTGCGGGGCACAGAGAAAATGGCTGTGAAGATGATTAGACAGCAAAATAAATAAAAACTTAGGTGTGGAGATGGGGTCGGGAGGGTTATGGGGTTCTAAGAGTTGAAAAACGGAGCTGTTTTCCTCGTAATGGCTTTAAAAAGTCCTAAGGATTCAATAGATATCTATGTAGAATATAATAGATATCTATGTAGAATAAAATTGTTCTGACGGATTTTGAACTAATTGTCATTCTATAAAATAAGCCACACGTTAAATGCACTGAGAAATTTCTGTAACAAGAGAGAGGCGAACAAGGGGATTAAGCAAGTAGAAAAAGACGAAGCCGACGACACACGATACTCTATTATTTTGTGTGTGTACTTTTGTTAGTGTGTGGGTGTTTGTCGCTGTACTATTTCAAACGGGTAGCAGTTGGGCAGCTTAAGATGTTTGCTATAAAAGTTGGCATTGTGTACACAAGCAGAACATGATTTTTCCCAGAGTGTTTTTTTTAAAGTAGTAAAGGAATACTGTTCTCTGAAGTTATTCTTGAACTGATGATTACCAAACTTTAGGGCTGGGATCAAAGTGTAGTATGTTTGCTGTCATTAGTAAAAAAAATCATAGGGGAATTGTTTTATTTATTGAAAAATACCTACAGCTGATATATATATAATTATTTATATATATATATATATATATATATATATATATATATATATATATATATATATATATATATAAATATATGGAGAGAGAAGGATAGAGAGAAAGAGAGAGAGAGAGAATATCGATCGTTTGGTCACATATTGGCGTCAAGTAAGATTGTTGAGAATCAAGACAAAAGTAGTTTGCAAAACCAGTTTAATTTAGAAGAAAATTACAAAATTCAGATACAGTTTTGTAGTGCTCGCTATCTCTGTCTTTCTCTCTGTTTTTTCTCTTTTAGTCTCCAGCTACGGTTTAAATAGTATTATAAACTGTGTGGATATTTGTTTGGTTTGAGATGAACTCTCTAAATCTTTATTTTTATACTCAGTTTTTATACCTTCTACTTTTTATAAAAAAGAGTGTTTGTGACCGATGCGATATTGATGGGCACAATATGAAATAAGAACGGTATAATTACATACAGTAAGAGAGAGTGAGTGTGATAAACAGAGACGTGATAAGAGATGCAGTCCTTGGCGAGGTAATTGCAAATGGCAGCTAATTAAAATAATTATCCTAATTGAAGAATATGTTAGTATGTATTTTGTGTAATTAAAACCTATGGAGAACCACTTTAGATAAACAAAATTTGATTAACTTAGCTTAAGTAAAATAATAGATTACATATTTTTCAGTATATATATATATATATATATATATATATATATATATACATATATATATATATATACATGTGAATTTTGACGATTTCAACAAATTAAAAACATGTAAAAAATCAGGAGAATACATAAAACTAGTCAGCCTGTTTACAGCTGTTTCAAAACAATGTTTATTTCATGCATATGTTACATTATAGAGGGCCTTATTTCAGATACCGAATAACTCAGATAGTATACATTTTGTAAAAAGGTTGAATTAAGTATAGGTCGAAGTGACACGGTATATGTAAAACGGAATTGTTTCCAAGGACTGAATCATAGATAAATTGCCTGAAGGTCGAAACACAATGCATGGCACATATAGGCCCTTCCAATATGTCTGTTCATCGCGTACATTAATGTATCACCTAATAAGATAGAGTAGCCAGTTAGTTAAGAGAAAACCCTCCCAGACTTTGCCTCCCCTCTTTGTGGAGGAGTAAGTTTATTGCTTACTGTCTGGGGCGCCTCTACCGGGGAATGCCGACGATGCTGCCCAGGCAACTTTTAAACAACCAGAGTGCTCAAATTCTCGAGCGCTGGTTCTTTCCCAGTTTCCCGACTATGTGTCACATCTTGCCTTGTAAGAGGAAAATAAATAAAACCTCTTTTCTGGCGAAGAAAAGTTATTTCAGATAGCTACACTGATGACAACAGACGAATCAGTACGACAACAATGCAAAAAAAATAAAGAAAGTAAGAGTTCAGGCGACGGGTGCAGGAGGAGGAAACGACGAAGCAAGCAAACGTAGTCAGTCAGCGATGAAGAAAAAGAAGAAAATACGACAATGAAGAGAAAAGTTATTTGTCGCTTGTCGAGTATTGATTTACTCCTCTTCAGGAGTTAGGCACAAGGCCAATTTTAATCTTACTCCGACAAGTAAGATATGACCCAAGGTCGGGTCGGGAAAGTGGGGTTTAAAAATTGCCTGGGCAGCCCCGTCAGCATTCCCCGGTAAAGGCGCCTCAGGCAGTGAGCAATAAACGTACTCCTCCCCAAAGAGGGGAGGCAAAGCCTGGGAGGGTGGACCTCCTAGAACTGCATAGGACAGACCCATACACCGGCGTAAATCAAGCCCCGAAGGCCAAGACAATACCAGTCTATGGGGTGCAGTATCTATCGGAACAGATACTACACTTTGATCTTAGCCAAAAGGCCAAGAACAAGATATAAAGGATTTAATGGACACCTACACACCTACGTAAAATAATAGAATATACATAAAATAAATAAATGGACGAACATACACACATGTAAAAAGAGTTAAGGTACGCGAAAACGGCGTGAGTGAGAGCGAAAAAAAATAGGTATGAAAAACATTTTAACTTGGAAGTTAACACAAACATAGCTATTAATAAACTTTAAGAATTTGTTTAATAGTTACAACGAAATACTTTTTTTCAAAACATTGATACTCATCAAAACAGAACAAGATCTTGGCCTTTTGGTCAAGATCAAAGTGTAGTATCTGTTCCGATTGATACTGCACCCCATAGACTGGTATTGTCTTGGCCTTCGGGGCTTGATTTACGCCGATCTATGGGTCTGTCCTGTGCAGTTCTAAGAGGTCCACCCTCCCAGGCTTTGCCTCCCCTCTTTGGGGAGGAGTAAGTTTATTGCTTACTGCCTGAGGCGCCCCTACCGGGGAATGCCGACGGGGCTGCCCAGGCAATTTTTAAACCCCACTTTCCCGACTCGACCTTGGGTCACATCTTACTTGTGGGAGTAAGATAAAAACTGGCCTTGTGCCTAACTCCTGGAGAGGAGTAAATCAATACTCATCAAAACAGATATCGTATGTACTCAGAAAAACACAAAAGTCTCCGAAAAAGCACCCTGTCTGAAAAGAAAAGATCGCAAGGTATTGTCAAATACCTGGGATCAATTTTCTTGATTTTTAACGATTGTACGACTCAAAACACCAATTGCCTTGAAACATCTGTAAACAACTCTACTAACTTGGTGTAAACTCTTTATTGAACACATGATTTGAAAAAGAGTAAAATTCCCAATATATATATATATATATATATATATATATATATATATATATATATATATATATATATATACATAATAAATGCATTAAGAAACATGAAGGCAATGTAGGGAGCCGGATCGATGAGAAGCTGGAAATAACAAAAATAAACAATCGAAGGATATAACTTCCAACTATCTATTTATTTTTCTTTTCAATCTTACATAAACAGCAAGTATGGTGTTACCTGTTTGGGATGTCCGGATAATGT
>OY744528.1:34021027-34071027 GCA_963556195.1 Sepiola atlantica
ATAATAATAATAATAATAATAAAATAATAATAATAATATAATACCGTAAAGACTACCGTATGATATATATATATATATATATATATATATATATATATATATATATATATATATATATATATGTGGGTGTGTGTATGCGTGGTTATGATTATATGTAGGTGGTGATGTGTGTATGTATGTACATAGGATGTGAACGTATTCATGCTTGCCTATGTATGCGTGTGAGTGAGATTGTGTAAGAATTTAATTTAGGCTGGTTCCTTCAACTCACAATATACATTATCGCTAGCCAGTATGTGTCATAACACTATGAGAATTAACACTTAATTTTTGGCATGACCCGATTCATTTGAATAACAGGGTCCCTCCTTCTCCCTCCCCTTCGGTATCTGTAGTTAATTATGTAATTCCCCCTCCCAAGTTTAATTTAAGGATAAGATATGCTTCAATGTCCCCCTCTCTCTAAATATGTATTGGATGGGTTGTTACCACCTCTCTCTCCAATTATATTTGAATTGTCGAGTGTGAATTTAATTCTTTTCTTTCAGTTTCAAAAATGTAATTGTCTGGATCGGATGCTTGAAAAAAACAACAAGGTTGAAATAAATTATTGGATCGATTATTATGTAATTTCGTGTTATTATACTTCATTATATATATATATATATATATATATATATATATATATATATATATATATATGAGTAAATGTTTACGTTTGAGAATCAGTACATTTTAGATATTCCGAGATCATTGTTTTGTTCTTGAGCTGATTGCAAATATATCTACTGGATGTATCTAAATTGTTAATCAATAAAGTCTGTATGCTAATGGCAAAATTCAAAAAATTTGTAAAGTTATACTTTGATGTAATAGTGATACTAAAATCAGTTTTTTTTTCATAAACGCACGTACATATGATAACTATTGTTACGTTTTGACATTCAGAGCATGATTATAGTATTAAAAATGTAATTATGTCAAAAACTTTGTTATCTATCGAATTATAATATATATATATATATATACATACAAATATATATATATATACATATATATATATATATATATATATATATATATATATATATATATATATATATATATATATATATATTATTAAAAATAACCGACAATTTTTGTCTGGCTATTTTAGTGTTGATCCCTTCAATGTTCCGGATTAAAATCTTAATCTTGGAAGGAAATTGGCTGATGAAACTGCCATAGTGTACATGTTGGTCCAGAGTACTTTCTGACCCGTCTGGGTCCATCGTCAGTGGAATAATGACAAACAGGTAAAGACCTGGAGTGAGATTTATAATTAGTTATGGCGGGAAAATTTAACTATGTTTATTAGGTATTATAAGCATATTAGTACTAGTGTTAAAATTAATCTTGTTAATAGCAGGTTTTTTTTAGTTTTAATGAGTAAAGCTTCCAGTATGTGGAGTTTTTGTGTATTAGTATTATGTTCTAGGATTTTAGTATTGTCTACGAGAAGTTTTCGGATTTGCGAGCGGGGACAGGAATGTTCATTAGTAAGGTGTCTAGCAATAGCACTATTATCGGATAGATGCATGGTCTACCTCCTGGACAGAGTCGTGGTGGTCGAGCCAATATATACGTGTTTTTGTTGGTTGTCGGAGACACAGTCTCCCAATGGACATTAAAACTCGTATACTTTGAAAGTACTCTGGACCAACATGTACACTATGGCAGTTTCATCAGCCAATTTCCTTCCGAGATTAAGATTTTAATCCGGAAAATTGAAGGGATCAACACTAAAATAACCAGACAAAAATTGTCAGTTATTTTTAATAATACGTGTCTTAAAGAAAAAATGCTGCCTCGATACACACACACATATATATATATATATATATATATATATATATATATATATATATATATATATATTAATGCCAGTATTACAGAAGAAGAGAACAACATTCGTACCATCGGTTTCAAATCCTAAAAAAAAGAAAGGACCTATCAAAGGCCACTTTACTGCACTCTTTTCAGCCTCAGTTCATGTCAGTTCATGTATATAGGTTGCGGTATCTAAAGTATCTTACATACACACACACACACACACATATATATATATATATATATATATATATATATATATATATATATATATATATATATATATATGTATATATATATATATATATATATACAACAACTCCATTAACGTATCAGACAATAGAGCGGCAAAAAATGAAAGGGCGTTCTTTTACTTACTACAAGATGCTAGGCGACATTAAAGATGGATTTTTGTTTTATTTTCAACCGTCTTATTCGACGTCCTCTGCTTTCATCTGCCTCCCATCTAGTCTGCAAAAAAGGTTGGGACATTTTCTTCCATGTTCCTTCCTCGGATAATCTGTGCATCTGTCTAACGACAAAGGCGACATTCAATACAGCGGCGCACGGTCTACAGTTGTCATTTTGTTTTGAATTTGGAAATGTCCGCTGCGGACGAGAAACCATAGAAATCAGTTTTATCCATCTTATGTCGTTCCAACGTTCACGCAATTATTTTCGCTTGTTCTCTTAATACATCTTCGTCAAAACCTGGACATCTCTTCTTTAAATATATATATATATATATATATATATATATATATATATATATATATATATATATATATATATATATATATGAGAGTATTAGAAGGCTATCACAATGCAAGAAATGGAAATATGTCGGCGTTGTGAAGTAAGACAACAATAAGTGATTTTAATTTATATATTTTTTCAAAGAATTTTTTAAAATAATTCTTTTCTTGTATATCAAATCTTACTTGATTAGGCAAGACTTCAACACTGTGATGTAATATGTGTGACCGTGTTCCATAATATTTACATATATATATATATATATATATATATATATATATATATATATATATATATATTGTACAAATATTAATTATTTTCTCAGACACTAGTTTTATGCTATATGCAATCGTCGGTGTAGGAGATACTAATTACTTCTGATCTAAGGATTCGAACCATTCACAAAGTCACCTTATATATATATATATATATATATATATATATATGTGTGTGTGTGTGTGTATGTGTGTGTGTGTCTGTGAGTTAGGTTAGTGGGAGAGAATCCTAGCAGAGTGCCCGATTTTTAAGAAAAATAAGAGCGTAATATTAATTAATATTTGTATTACAGAACATTAAAAAAATCGGTAACATCGGTTTTTAAATACTAACAAAGGGGGCCTATGAAGCCCTTCTAATCGGAACTCTCTTCAGCCTCTGTCTATGTCTCTTATGACAGACATAAACATATGCTGAAACAAGTACCGATAAAGAGGGCCTTATATGTAACCTTTCTTAGGAGTTGAACATGACATGACAGTACCTATGTTATGCTGATCTTCTGTTTAAGGATTTAAACTGTTCGATTGCATTTTAATTTGACATTTTAAAACGGTTAGGAGACCAGTCAAAATGCTGTTTTTTTTAAATAAACATATCAATTATTTAAAATTGGAATGTTCGATTAATGAAAGAATATTTATCAGGAAAATACAGAATATATTTTTTATTTTCTTACTTTTCTTTTTATGCGGCTTGTTGTCACATGACCGTGGACTTCTGTTCTTGTCGAAGTTCAGTTTTGTAATGTCCGATTTTAGTGGTTTTGTGGTCTGGCAGGCACGTGTGAATTATAAGTAAAAGTATGCTCACTGCTTGAACTTTTAAACGTTTTTAAAATTTCAACATGCCGCATGAAAACAAAAAAAGGAGAAATAGTGCATGTATTTTCCTGATAAAGATTCTTGTATGGATCGAAAATTCGAATTTTAAATAATTCATATGTTTGTTTTTTTAATCTGCATATTTAATATCATTTATTTAAAATTAATATTGTTATAAGCCACTTTAATGAGATTAAAGTTTAGCCCTGTGCGGGAAAGTAAAAATAGGCTTCCCATTCTTCTTCATTCTACCTGCTCTATCCTGGATATTCAGCTGTATACTCTTCACAATAGGTTTTACTTTTCCTAAAAGTTCGCTTTTAGTACACCACTTTATATATATATATATATATATATATATATATATATATATATATATATATATATATATATATCAAGTAAGTATAAATAAGTCAAGTAAGTGAGATAAGTCAACTATATATATATATATATATATATATATATATAAGAACTACGTATATCTCATCTTTTTCTTTATATATATGTACATATAATCATATATATATATATATATATATATATATATATATGTTTATAAGTACATATTTATAAAAAAGATGAGATGTACGTATATCTTATATACTTGACTTATCTGACTTGTCTTATTTGCATACTTCAGAGAGGGTCGCCATCTGCTTCTTTATATATATATATATATATATGTACAGATAAACATATATATATATGTACATATAAACATATATATATATATATGTTTATATGTACATATATATAAAGAAGAAGATGAGATGTATGTATTTCTTATATATATATACTTGACTTATCTGACTTACTTGTCTTATTTGCATACTTCAGAGAGGTTCGCCACATGCTTGAAGAAAACATTCCACCACTTATCACGATCTTGGAGCAGTCTTCGAGAAGTAGACTGCCAGTCTAAAACTTTATATGATCATCTATTTGGTTAGACGAAATATTCTTTGCATGATGTCTAGAGTCTGGTAGGCGGGAAACGTGTCCAAACCATGTTAGTATCTTTTTTTCAATTACCTTGTCAATAGATCAGTTCATAATATCCGTATTTTCAGCATCCATCTTGCAAAGTTACTCCAAGGAATCCTTGGAGTAACTTTGCAAGAACTGTTCTTAAATGTAAGAACTGTTCTTAAATGCTCTGCTAGTATAGTCCATAAGTTTTAACACAAGAGTAGTTAACATTGTTTGCCTGTCCCATTCTTTTCATGTATTCTGAGAGCAATGTATTTTAAGAGCAATGTTACCTAGGAATATATATAATTATCTTATCTATAGAATTATATCTGAAAACTGTATTAGGCATTAAATAATCTTGGATGGTTTATATACCGTAAAACAAACCCAACCAAACCAATTCTTAAGTTTTCGTTTTAGACGTCAAAATACCAAAGTTGGTATTGCTATTCGTCTTCTAAGTTTATGAGATTTGCATTTCTTCGTCTTTCTTGCAAATTTACTCCAACGACAGTTCTGAAATATTTTATTTCAAAGACAGTAAGCTTGCTAGCATGCTCTTCCAGTATAGTCTATAAGTCTTAAAACAAAATAGACTTAAAGTGTTCTCCCTGCTCTATATCTTTTTTTCTGAGAGTAATGTATTATGAGAGCAATGTATCTTAAGAGCAATTTATTATAAGAGAAATGTGCTCTAGGAATATAAATAAGTATAATACCTATAGAATTATATTTGACAACTTTATTCAGCATTAACTAACGCATGTATGGTTCATATGCCGGAAAAAAATCCTCAACAAAACCAATGAATATCTTTTGTTTTTGACGTCTAAATACTAAAGCTGGTCTTGCCTCTCGCTTGCTAATGTCAGATGAGGATCCTGGAAGCACTGAGGCAAGAACCACAAAATCATAGTAAATTATCAACAATTTTTATGTCTATTGAGATATATCGAGAAGAAAATGATTGTTTAGATTTATTTGTATGACCCAAATGCGAAGGTTTGACTAAATTCTCATACTACTGTCAAAATGCTTTATTTCAAGGTTATTCAACTTTACCCAATAATAGGAGCCTTATTTATTTATATACTGCTTATGTGTATGTGATCTAACTGGTAAGGCAAACTTGTTTGCATATTCTTTTGCAAAAACGCGTTTTATAATTAAAATATTATTTATTATAAAAACGAAACATTATTTCTAAACTCTAATATGAAAACAAAGTCCCTCTTACACCACACCATTTCTAAACTCTAATATAAAAACGTCCCCCTTGCACCACACCATTTCTAAACTCTAATATAAGAAAAAAGTCCCCCTTACACCACACCATTTCTAAACTCTAATATAAAAACGTCCCCCTTGCACCACACCATTTCTAAACTCTAATATAAGAAAAAAGTCCCCCTTACACCACACCATTTCTAAACTCTAATATAAAAACAAAGTCCCCCTTACACCACACCATTTCTAGACTCAAATATAAAAACAAAGCCCCCCTTACACCACACCATTTCTAAACTCTAATATAAGAACAAAGTACTCCTTACACCACATCATTTCTAAACTTTAATATAAAAACAAAGCCCCCCTTACCCACACCATTTCTAAACTCTAATATAAAACAAATTCCCCCTTTACACCACATTATTGCTAAACTATAATATAAGCACAAAGTCCCCCTTACACCACACCATTTCTAAACTCTAATATAAAAAGAAAGTCCCTCACCACTACACACACTATGGCTCGGGCAAATTGATTTCTTCTTTTCCTTCTTTTTACGATAATATTCTAAATATTTACAGGCTTCTAGAAGACGTGGTCAATCTGTAGACGACATAACAGTCCAACGCGACGCTGCATTCATAATGACCGCTGATCTTTGGATAATTGCACCTCAAATCAGCAGCGGAGTGTGCGAGCAGACGCGATACTAGCCGAAAACATATCGTACGGAAATTTAAATTAAACTTTCGATGAGTGTTGTACCTAGCGCAAAGTCGTGATTTTTGCGGACCCAGCAGACGATGAAAAATAGACACGTTTCACTCATTAGAACAACAGCAGCATAATCCGTCCGTTTTTCTTCTTCCTGAAACAGCCTGCCAAATGAGGTCGTGATGACGCTTACTATATTCATGTTTAAAGTTGCTTTTGAAAAACATTAAGACGGTATATAGACATAAACATCTGATAAATCTCCTTTTACATGGCTTGTTGCACTTTGGTATTTTTTTGCCAGGAAATCTTATTTTATTTTATTTGAATAAATGTGTATATAAATAACCGAAATATTAATTGATTTAAACACATGATAGCGTTGATGATAACTGTCAATATCGCTAAATCTTTAAAAAAAATTCTTAACTATAGTAATATTGCCTGTATGACCTAAAGGTAAAACTCTAAACAACAGACAATGTGGTCGTGTGTTCGAATCTTGCCAAAGCCATACTAATAATCAACAGACCGTTAAACGCATGTCTAAGTGTATTTCTTTTATAAATATGTCCTATAATAGTCGCGACTCAAGGCATATAACATAATATATGTAAAAGGAGTAAACTCATCAGTTAGTTAGTGAATTTTCAAATATGATAGCGTTCATAACAGCTGTCGTTATCGCTAAAAACAACACACATATATATATATATATATATATATGTATATATATATATATATGTGTGTGTGTGTGTGTGTGTGTGTATTGTTTGTTGCGTATGGGATTTGATGAGTAGACCACGTGCTTAATTCCAAAATAGAAAATTGTTTTATCCTGCTTCTTACAGCCGTAGTGAAATCTTTTTTTGGTCCGAAGATATCTAGCTATTTGTGCGTTGCCCGAAACGTGTTTGTTAATCTATAGCCAAATAATATTTGTATAAGTAAAAAAATCATACAAAATGAACAGCTCTATTCATTATTAAACTCTTTTAGATGAACACGGTAAGGATTCAGTGTTTTTACCCCGTAGCTGTAACATTTATTGGATTAGTATATATACATATATATATATATATATATATATATATATATATGATGTAAATTATTGAAATGATATTCCAACGTGATTGAAAAATAAAAAAGGGAAAACTAAAATTTTTTATATATTCATCAACGTTTCGTCTTTTTTCAAGACTTCATCGGGATGATTGATTTTAAGAAATCAAATGAAAGTACAATATTTGAAAATATTTTATTCGTTTGTGATGTTAAATACATGTATTAGAATTTAAAATGTGTGATGCGTTTATGACATTTGATACTTTTTTTCTTTTTTTTTCCTTTTTTCCCTTTGAATGTCGTTTACATTTAAAAAAAAAACATTGGTGCGTTTTGAACATCAAAAAAATCTTTTTTTTCGAACAAACCATAGTCGTGAGAATTCAAAATGTGTGATAGGTTTATGAAATGGAATTAGTGTTTATTTTATTATTATTATTATTATTATTATTATTATTATTATTATTATTATTATTATTATTATTATTATTATTATTATTGTGGACATAGTTTTGTTTTGAATGTAGAGTAAAATAAATAGCTTAATTAGATCTAAATTTAATTTATGTTCCGTTAGTGTAAGTTTGTCTGAGTAAAGAAGATAAATTGTAGAACCCGTTTCGTTGAGTAATTACGTTAATGTCTCTATTAAGTGCTGATTCGTCGAGATTTATTTAAAATTGATTTAATGAGTCTAGCTTGTTTAAAGTTAAAATAATTATGTTGTAATGCAGGAGAAAATCGTACATTCAGAGAATTGTAAGTTTTTCATATCTCTTCTATATTCAGCAATTCTTTAGTTCCTGTTGAGTTTCACCTAACTTATAGCCGATGACAATTATTACATGGGACAATATATGTGATTTTTGTCGAAAATGTTTTGTTTTAAGTCTGTGATATAGTTTGTATTGTTGGAACTCCTAGTTTATTTAGAATGTTTCAAACTATTATGTTATTGGCATGAGTAGGGAAAGAAGATGTCTGTTTATAAGAGAAGTGGACAAATATTTTCAAATATTGTACTTGTATTTTATTTCTTAAAATCAATCATCTCCAGGAAGTATTGAAATGAAGGTGAAACGAAACGTTGAAGAATATATAAACAATATTGGTTTTTACGTTTTTCTTTTTCCATATATATATATATATATATATATATATATATATATATATATATATATATATATAGTAAGCAATGAAAATAGATATGGCAATCAAGATACACAGAGGCTCCCGCGTTTCATCCCCGGGGGGAATCTTTAGGCTAAGATTCAGGCATTTAGCCTGAGGATTCCCCCGGGGATGAAACGCGGGAGCTTCTGTGTAGCTTGATTGCCATATATATTTTCATTGCTTACTACCTAGCTCTACTTACGTATCGAGCACTGTTGAAGTAAATACTGAAAACTGATACATAAAAAATTATATCTTTTTATAATATTTCATGTGG
This sequence comes from Sepiola atlantica, assembly GCA_963556195.1. Classification (NCBI taxonomy): domain Eukaryota; kingdom Metazoa; phylum Mollusca; class Cephalopoda; order Sepiida; family Sepiolidae; genus Sepiola; species Sepiola atlantica. The sequence continues at coordinate 34,030,184 of OY744528.1, forward strand.
ATACATGAAGTACTAATATATATATATATATATATATATATATATATATATATATATATATACACATAACCAGAAAAAATATGTTTTATAGCTATATTTATAATATGTGTTGTTCTCTTAATGTAAACTATTTGGTATATAAACCTAAAACCGTCATATATGTATGAACACGTTATTTAACCTTCTTCACGATATAATAAAAACATTGAAACCCTCTTTAAACATTAAGTATTTTATTCATTCTTTGTCAAACCCTTTTCCGGTAATAAATAATGCATTTGTAAAATTGTAATCTGCATCTCTTTTGCATCAAAATAATATTAAAAAAATGGCATAACTTTTATGTTTTGCTTTTAAAATCATTCAATGCAGAATATAGTTAAATCCAATTGCCACATATGTCTTACTCGATCCTTGTTAAATATGACTCTATTTGACTAGCTCAATTCTTATTAAACAGTGAGCTGTTTCGCCATACCACGGTTGGTGAATCTAGCCACCGACTCGCTATTTACATTTAAATTCCTCTCTAATTACTAACTAATTGTCTATGGCCGATGGGATAAGACTCTTGACTACGAATCAGTGGCGATTTGTGATCGGGGTTCGCGCCCGCCGACCGTTGAGAATTAGTTTTTGCACTGAAGATTGCGTTAGCATGAAACATCGATGTCTGTAGGTATTAACATATTTAATAAATATATATATATATATATATATATATATATATATATATATATATATGGGAAAAAAGAAACAATGTTTCAGACAATATGTAAAAATAAAAATGGAATACAGAATAAGCAATTCAACAACTAACAAAAATAAACTCAAAAACTCATCTTGTAAAGTTCCACCGAGATATTTCGGCCGTAGATACGACCATTTTCGATCAGTTAATAAACTTTATTTCAAAACGGAAAAGTTTTCAAATTTATACAGAGAATGCGATTGGAAGAAAATGTCACGTGCAGAGAACAACAAAACGAGGAGAAAAAGGAATGCGAGGAATGTTATGAAAAGAGAAAGAAAAAGAAGATGAAGAAGAGGAAGAAGAAGAAAGAGATACCAATCAACCAGTATCTTTAGAACGTCAGTTGAAGAAGACGAAACGAAGAAGAAGGGAAAGCGAGAGCAAACGTGAGAAAGGGTAAATCGACATGTTGTTGTCGAAAAAAAGAGAGAGAGAAAAAATCAGTGCTGAGATATCGCCTGCTGATTGAATTCGGGCTGAGAGCGTCAAAAGTCTACAGGATTAGTAGTAATTGGGGCAGTTAACGTCGAGGGACGAAACAAGGGAAGAGGAAGAGGCAGGGGAGGAGGGGACGGGGGAAGAAGAGAGACAAGGGTAAAAGTTAGCCAGAGTCGTATTCATTTAGATTCATCTCGTATAAAATCGATCTAGCCGAAGGAAAAGCAATATTATAGAAACCTTGTCTTTGGGCAATGGTGTTCTTATGACATAGGATCAGACAGGATTCTGTGAGACGTCGAAGTTTGGTGTCATGAATATGTTTGATAGGGATTGCCTTATGGGTATTGAAGTGGTGGCCGGAAGAGATCATATGAGTGCATAGTGCATTTGAGGTATCGACGTTTTTTATGGCACGGTTATGTTCATATATTCGTTTCTTTAACGGACGTTGTGTCTCGCCGAAATATATTTTTCCACAGTCGGCGCAGGGAATAGTATAAATTCCAGCTGTAGTGGGTGATGAAAGGACTTTATTTTTGTTTTTATGCATTTGTAAAATGTTTTTGATGGTGAGTGAGGTAGCTTGGATAATTCTAAAACTATGTTGTGAAAGCGAAGAAAAGAGATGTGTGTTACGAGAGTTAGTGGGAAGGAAAACATTCCTTAATATGGATTGTGTTGTATTAGGAGATGTATTAGTATTTTTTATCTTTTTTAGATGTATTTGAAACGCTTTCTTTTTAGCGGAAAGAATGACGTGTTTGGGATATTTTAAAGTATTGAGAGAGGATTCTATTTTATTATATTCCTGAGAGAGATGTTCAGGGCTGCAAATACGCAGAGCCCTGAGATAAAAACCGATTATCATGCTATTTTTTATATAGTTATTATGATGTGAAATGTAAGTAATCATTTTTGTTGGTTGGCTTGCGATGGACTTGAAATGAAAGGCTGTTATTGTTTTTGAGGATGAGAATGTCAAGGAAAGCTAAAGAATTGTTTAGTTCACTTTCGAAAGTGAACTTAAAGGAAGGTTCGACTTTGTTGAGTGCTTGTGCTAATGTTTCTATTTTATGACTATCAGGTAGAAAGATTAAAATATCGTCAATATATCTGAAATAGGTAGCATTTTTAGGGATACGGTAAGAAAAAGGACCGATTTCGAGGAATTCTAAAAACAGACACGCTAATACGGGACTAAGGGGATTACCCATAGGTAAGCCGAATTTCTGTCTATAATAGTCGATACCTCAAATGCACTATGCACTCATATGATCTCTTCCGGCCACCACTTCAATACCCATAAGGCAATCCCTATCAAACATATTCATGACACCAAACTTCGACGTCTTACAGAATCCTGTCTGATCCTATGTCATAAGAACACCATTGCCCAAAGACAAGGTTTCTATAATATTGCTTTTCCTTCGGCTAGATCGATTTTATACGAGATGAATCTAAATGAATACGACTCTGGCTAACTTTTACCCTTGTCTCTCTTCTTCCCCCGTCCCCTCCTCCCCTGCCTCTTCCTCTTCCCTTGTTTCGTCCCTCGACGTTAACTGCCCCAATTACTACTAATCCTGTAGACTTTTGACGCTCTCAGCCCGAATTCAATCAGCAGGCGATATCTCAGCACTGATTTTTTCTCTCTCTCTTTTTTTCGACAACATGTTATTTACCCTTTCTCGCGTTTGCTCTCGCTTTCTCTTCTTCTTCGTTTCGTCTTCTTCAACTGACGTTCTAAAGATACTGGTTGATTGGTATCTCTTTCTTCTTCTTCCTCTTCTTCATCTTCTTTTTCTTTCTCTTTTCATAACATTCCTCGCATTCCTTTTTCTCCTCGTTTTGTTGTTCTCTGCACGTGACATTTTCTTCCAATCGCATTCTCTGTATAAATTTGAAAACTTTTCCGTTTTGAAATAAAGTTTATTAACTGATCGAAAATGGTCGTATCTACGGCCGAAATATCTCGGTGGAACTTTACAAGATGAGTTTTTGAGTTTATTTTTGTTAGTTGTTGAATTGCTTATTCTTTATTCCATTTTTATTTTTACATATATATATATATATATATAATATTTCCCTAATCCTATTCAGATCCGCATTCAATGTAATATATATATATATATATATATATATATATATATATATATATATATATATATATATATATATATATATATATATATATATATATATATATATATTACATTGAATTCGGATCTGAATAGGATTAGGGAAATATTCATTAATAATAGTTATTCTGAGGACCTTAATAATGACTGCATTAATAAAAGGGTCGTTGACTTCAACCCCCCACCGCCAAATAGATAGGATAGGGGGATAATACAAAACTGTGCAAGCAGATTGTTGGAAGCATTAGTAACTGCTTCTACTCTATTTCCTTACGTTTAGTGTCTTCTAAAATAACTGTGTTTTTTCCCTTCGCAAGGATAGTGTGACCGGGAGAGTATGGATCCCAGTGTAACGCTCCCTCTCTGAATTTACACTCGGCTATTAGTTGAAAATCTATGCTCTGCTAGTAGCTTTAAAATTGAGTATTTTGAGGGTTTACATAGAGCAGATAAAAAAAACATTTGAAAATTGTGGAATTTGTATATATCGCTATTCGTAAACCTTCTCTGTGTACCGGCAGAAGGAATTCGTTAAACCATTGAATCTCTTTGCGAAACTTTGACTCTCGCTCCATTTTCTGTTCTGTTTCTTTTTTGTCATATATATATATATATATATATATATATATATATATATATATATATATATATAAACACTACAAAAATACCCGCCCTAAGATGGCTAAAATTAATATATATATATATATATATACACAGACACACATATATATTTATATATATATATATATATATATGTGTGTGTGTGTGTGTGTGTGTGTGTGTGTGTGTGTGTGTGTGTGTGTGTGAGTTTCCCCATTCGATGATTTTTTTAAAAGGATTTCAGCGTTTCTCGTAATTGGCGTTTATTCTATAGTCCCAGTCTTTCATTTGATTCTAATTCCTCGTATTTAGAGACAGTTCCTAGTGTTCTTAGTGTAAGATAATGAAGAGTGGCAAAGATGAATCGTGGGCGAGTCCATTGTAGGTGGGACGTCGAGAAAGAAAGAAATCGACTTGATAACTATTAAAAGGGACAAGTTTCCGCAGTGCAAGCGAGACTTGAAAGGTGGCGGTTTCAGAAACGCGAAGAGCCGGAGCGCTTGGTGATCGGAGTATCGAAGTACAAAAGAATCTCAAATCTCTCATCTAGCCCCGAAATCTTCATACAGGCAGCACCCTATTACAATAAAGCGTTCCACGACAGCGCGTTCAGAGAGGAGATCTTATACATCCCCACCCGAAACCAACCACGGGGCAGCCGCAATAGGGGACTGTCGGTGATTTGTTCATCTCCGACGTTCACCATCAATACCAAAACGAGAGCAGAGTACCTTTTCCTCAGCTTACTTGACAAACAATCCTCCCTCAACACACAACCTGCACATGAATATGAAATGAACGACATGTCTTTTTAAAATACAAGCACACCCCATGCTTCCTCGTTCAACAACAAGAATTTTGAATTTATAACCGCCAAGAGACAACATAGCAGAGTACGACCACGACACGAATGCTATAAAGTGTATTTGTTCTTTTTTCTAAAGTAAATATGTTAAACAATACTTGTCATCTCTGTAAATGTAATTTTGTTCCCAAAAATATCAGAGTCATGTGAAAGTAAATAAATCTGCATTGAAAAAAGCTTCTATTTTCAATGTTTTTCCGCATTAGTAAAAAGTGTGATGTCGCTAGGATGCTGATAACAGATAGTGAGAACAGATACTACACTTTGACCGTAGCCAAAAGACTAAGTAACCATGAAATAATGTATTTTTATTGCTAGCATCTCTGCCAAAGAATAACCTCCTCCATTTTAAGGGGGAGAGATAGTCCTATCAAGTATTACATCCTTCTTTTGGGGGAGGGAGTAATGTAACATCTGTTCTTGTGTAACGAGACCATCTTCACAAGGAAAGATATTCCTTTTTTGGTGGGGGCAGACGTAGTGTAGTATCTGTTCTGTTTCCATGGCACCATACACGCAGGCATTACCTCATATTTCATGAAGGCAATTCTTCCAGGTTTACCATTCTTTTATTGGGGGCATTATAGTATATTTTTGTTTCTTGTGATACCATCATTGTACACTTTTATTCTTCGATTGGTAAAGAGGGGGTAGTGTACTATTTGTTCTGTTGTCATGATATCATCATCTTAGGAATAAATTGTTTCTTTATTAGGAGGTGGCGTTTGTCATGATATTATGCTTTCAGCCATAATTTTCTACTTTGAGTGTCAGTGTAGAAAAAATTCGTTGAGCATGATACTATCCTCAAACACAGACTAGCAAAAGCATTCGACCTGCGGGAGTATATATTTGCTAGTATATATTTATATATATATATATACATATACATATATATATATATATGTACATATATATATATATATATATATATATATATATATATATATATACATCTAAAACTCTTGGAAATGCCTTTTAGATATAATAATGTCTAATGTTTGAAAAACTGAGTGCAATAATATCTTAAATATATAAAATAACACACACACACATATATATATATATATATATATATATATATATATATATATATATATATATATATATATATATATATATATATATATATATGTATATATATACAGGGTGGGCAAAAATAAGGGTCCTATTTTTAAAAATTCATAACTTTTTTATTTATTGATTTTTTTATTTTTATTTTTTAGAATAAGTAAAGGACCCCTTCCGAAGCAAGCATGAGCCGTATTAGCCCTAAGGAACGTACCCTCATTTAGAAAACATTATTTTTGCTTAAAAAACTCAAAACAGTGTAAAAAACAATACTTTAGTGTTTGTAAGTTTTAAGAAGTGTTTTTCGGCTAAAATTTGTTTTGTTTATTTCAAAAAATCTCGGAAGGGTCAGTCTACACACACATAAAGTTTGGTGAGTTTAACTTTTAGTTTGTGGAAGTTATTCAAATTCAAGTTATTCAAATTTAAAGATAGGACCCTTATTTTGGCCCACCCTGTATATATATATATATATATATATATATATATATATATATATATATATATATATATATGTGTGTGTGTGTGTGTTTGTTTATGTGTGTGTTTGTTATTAAAAAAAGATAGTGAGTAATACCATATTTTTCAAATTACCTAACATTCTAAATACGTTTTTGTCCACATATTTTAGTGAGAGTATTTTTCTGTGTTTTGTATCATGATATACAAATCGCTGAAGTATTGATCAGTGTGTGGAGATGTGAAAGAAAACATCAATATAAAAGCCGAGATTAAATTGTTCAAAGACGTCACCAAAGCGTAGGCAAAAACAACTAAAGTCAAGAAGGGTTAAATAGGAAATCTATTGAACATGATCATAAATCATACTTTCTAATAAATCAACGTAGTGCGTGAAAGCATTTCAAACATTCAATTAAATGTGGGTTGATACACAAAAACGTGACTGGATATAAATAAAAGCTGGATTCAATTTTGCGCACCTGTCAGTTCTGGACAAAATCAAAGACCTCTACACAACTCCTGATAGAGAAGCGTAGCAAATTGAAAGCAAACCGTTTATCATTCATCTGTAATGTTTTTTTTTACTTATATTCACCGCAAACAAAACCTAATTGCTGCTGAGAAGTTAACAGTTACTGTGCATTAGGGCCTATATCCATAGGGCACTCATAAACGTGCACTAGTGCGGCGAGATGTGTGTACACATTGCATTTAGATTTCTATATGTTAGTGCATTCATGGAGCAAGGAGCAGAGAGGGAATTAAAAAATAATGCAGTTCGAGGAAAGAAGCTATTCGAGTACGAGGAGCGTTCAATAAGTAATGCCTCTGCCCCACTTCCAGTTGTCTGATCTAGATGAAATTTTACATGATTTTTAATGATTTATAGCTGTGTGAGTTATGTTGTAAAGAACAGCTCTGAACTAAGTTTGGTGTCTGATTTACAGGTGTTTGAACTGAGTCAGTTGAGTGTCGCGCACTGATCCGGTGGTTGTATTTGAAAGGACACACACCAAAGGAGACTTTTGATGAAACGAAAGAAACCTATGCTGATAATGCCCCATCATATGATCTTGTAAAACGCTGGCATTGTGAATTTAAACATGGCGGGAAGTCTGTGGAAACAGCTCCCAGACCGGGTCGTCCCCGTTCTGCTATTGATGAGGTATCTATCCGTCAAGATGAGGCTGCAATTTTGGAAGATCGACGCATTTCTATTCGCCAAACAGTCTAAGAAGTCAAGATTAGTACAGGGTCTGTGGAAACTATCATTCATGACCATTTGCATATGCATAATGGGTCTGCCAGATAGGTTCCCAGGTGGCTCACACCTTTCCAGAAGCTAGAACAAGTAATTGAGTGGGATTCAGCTGATTGTTACGTTGGTTGAGGGTATTTACGTCGATGTGATCCCCAGAGCAGCAAGTTCTTCGAAGCACATTCCATTGAAGTATTTGCAAATTAAGCACAGGAATGCTACATTGCGGCGATAGGACAGGGTATGGATCTTGGAAGAGTATGTGGGACCAATTAGATAAGAGACTCTTTTTTACTATGTCTAAGACAGGGAGACTAGTGGTTGGTGCACCAGCCGAGATGTTACAACAGTACTCAATGCATAGGCGAATGGTTGCTTTCTAGATATATAGGATACTGGCAGGTGTGAAAAGTTTCCTATATTCCTTTTTTCTAATTTTATTTTCTGAGATAGTTTCATGATTTTGTGCTTATTATTAAAAATTCGTTACAATCTCTTGCGAAAAGTAAGGAATCTCATTTGTATTCATCAGAGAGATATTCGTGGTAATAGGATTTCGCACAGAGGTGTGATTTTCTGGTGCAAGCAATGCCAGATAGAAAGAAATGTTCGAGGAAATCAATGACCTTTATTAGCAATCCTTGGAAGAACGACACTAGGAAATGTCAAAAATGTTTACAAACCTATCCGTGTCGACGATAGTCCGGTTTACAATTTTGTTTTGATATACACTGCCTACGTACAGCGAGATTTTAAAGCTTTTCAAGGAGATGGTCTGGAGTACATTGACCCGAACAATGGAAGTACAAACATTGGATGTTTTTATTTATTTACAACACTCCACCTCCACATCTTTTCAAGCACGTCTTGGCTGCCAGGAAACAACGTTGTCAATGCCCGCCAACCTTATTCGTCTCATTTTGACCTTTCGAAATATTTTATTTTCTCAGACCAAGAATTCCGTCTTAAATAGAGTCATTAAAACAAATGAACCCATACGGAAATAATATTTTAATATACCTACGAATTAAGTTAAGTAATTTGAAACATGAACGGACTAAACATATTTTTAAAAACATATCAAGTAATTATGCGAGCCCACTGTCTCCTTCAGCGTGACATGATAATGTGTTTTACTGGTGTAATATTAATTAATTGCAGTACTTAATGATTAATTACTATTTTAATGAATACGTTTGTAGTGTAAGTAAAAAGTCGATACAAACGAACATAAATATATTACTAGCTTGTATAAGCTACTCTATGTTTTTCTCTGTCCATTCAGCTTACTCTTTCCTCTTCTTTTTATTCACTTTTTATTGTACTGATTAGAAGTTGCGTGCACTCTAATCAATGTATTACTATGACGTTCACCCAAACGTAGCAGGCAGTCACAGTATTAAAACATAACACTATTTCACATGTAAGTGTGAACTCTCGATATTGTAACCTATGGGAAGGATCCCTGCTCTTGTAAAACATATTTTCTTCATGACATATGCGAACTAAATGATTCGGATATAAACAGCCACTCGATAATCAAAAAGACATAGTGAGAGAGAGAGAGATAGAGAGAGAGAGAGAAAAAGAGAGAGAGAGAGAGAGTTAGAGAGAGTGAGTGGAAGAAAGTGAGAGAGAGAGAAAGATAGCGAGACAGTTATATTTTTCATCATGTCACTGTTACGCCGTTAGAAATACCAACAATAACAAGCGAAAATGGGCCAAGCGCCTAACGAACAAAATAGACATTTACACGCAAAATAGAACTAATACATAGTTTTAATGTTGTACATTCTTATCAATATGTGACCTGAAATTATTTTAGGGAGATGGACTATCTTATGTGTGATGGACTATCGCCTTTGTTCCTGTCGAACAACAGCATACATTCCTTGGAATCATCTTTGACTCAACACTAACGTTTATTCCTCACATAACACAACTAAGAACTACTATTTATCTACCTCCCACAAGGTAAAATGTGACACAAGGTCGGGAAAGTGGGATTAGATAAGCCAGCGCTCGAGAGGTGAGCCATCTGACCATTTAAAATTAGCCTGGGCAGCCCCGTCAGCATTCCCCGGTAGGGGCGCCTCAGACAGTAAGCAATAAACTTACTCCTCCGCAAAGAGGGGAGGCAAAGCCTGGGAGGGTGCACCTCCTAGAACTGCACAGGACCAGACAACCCCCAATAGACCGGCGTAAATCCAGACCCAAAGGCCAGGACAATACCAGTCTATTAGGTGGGTTAAAAACCCTTGGTTGAACAACTAAGAACTAAATGCAACAAAGTCACTCAACTGATGAGATTAGCGGCACAGATTACCCGGGGTGCAGACAAGTACACCTTATTAACATTATACTGAACACTTGTTCGATCAAAACTGGACTACGGCTGCTGCATCTATGTATGAACCCGAAATTCGTATCTAAAAACATAAGAAACTGTTCAACACCAAGGACTGCGACTGGCGCTGGGAGTCTTCCAAACATCTCCTGTTAAAGGTTTGTACGTAGAACTACATTAAGATCAGCTAACCCTAAGATGACAGAGACATAGCCTTATAATACTATATGAAGTTAAATTCATGCCCGCTATAACAGCATACAATACTACATTGAAACCAAATTACAAAAAGTGTACCAATAAAATAAAAATGCAATAAAACCTATTAGCCTCCAAATAAAATCAATAATAAAAAACAACAACATCCAGCTCAACTAGATACATGATGCCATCCAACCAACAATACCACCGTGGGAAAATAATACAACCAAAAGTAAACTAGGAAATTAAATAAACTCAATAAAACTATCAAGTATCTTCTCATTTTTCAAGAAAAAAATCCTAGATTGTCATCACAAATATACAGGTATATTTACAGATAATCTAAGGACAAAAACACAACAGACTGTGCAGCTGTACATGAAGACCGAGCTATCCAACAACATCTTCCTAAAGAAGCATATATTTTCAGTGCAGAATCCAGTGCCATAAATTTAGCACTCGATGTTATCTCTAAGAGTAAAAAGAAAAACTTCATTATTTTTCCGACTCCTTATCAGTATTAACAACATTGAAAAATAGAAATCTGGAAAACCCACTGATAATAAAATGATTCTGTAGAATAACATCATTGCTGAAAACCAAAGAGATTATATTTTGTTGGATCCCAAGTCACATAGGAATCCGAGGAAATGATAATACTGACACAGCAGCCAAAACAGTCCAAAAACAGCCCCTCAACAACAAATTTGAATTTCCATACACAGACGTCTAGACAAACATCCAACCTCATATCCGTAAGAAATGGAGCCGTAATGCCTTCCATAAATTGTTGACAATACAACCTGATCTACGAGAATGGTGGCAGGGTTGTAGTAAGTCGCGAAGAGAGGAAGTCATCATCTCTCGACTCCGTATTTCCCACACAAAAGCTACCTATCTATCCCTGTTTAAGCAGAAGGAGTCACCATGGTGTGCGATTTGTCAAGTGCCATAAACGGTGTAATACTATCTGTTATAATGTGTTTATTTTGTTCCTATGCGATTAAAATACTACAATGTTGGTACACTGAAGCAACTATTTAAAGACAGAGTAAAAATCATGATGTCCTCTGTGAACATGGTGGGTTTATACCCTAAAATCTAATGTTATACGTTCAATAAACCAACCTCCCTGGAAAAAATTAATCAATTGCAGACTGTTTACTCATGAAATATGCACATATCCAAATATTCTTTTAAAATATCATAAAACTAAAGCATAAAATCGTGTTTCCAATATAAATGGAGTCGACATTAAATACAAAAAAAAGTTGATGTGCCGTAAAACAAAACAAGGAAAACGCATACACTTACATTTTCACGCGCACGAATCAAATACAAGGACAAACTTTTGACGTCAATTCTTTTTAAAACACGTGCATTTAGTCTGTTATGTGCGTCACTCTAAATAAATATGAGTTTCATAATGTTAAACATATAATCTTATATTCCCTGTGTTTCAGAGTAGTATACCATTTACAGTGTTTCTCCTAACCAACCTCTAAAAGGTATTACCCTTCACATTTCGTTTAAATGGCTAGATAGCTGTTGCTTCCATCCACGCCACGTGAACGAATAATCAACTATCATATATCCCAAAACGTTGTCTTCCATTTTCTTTAATATCCGAGAACAGTTCTGATCCATCGCCTGTTCCCCCAAGTGTGCTTGACTAAATTCACCCCGAAAATATATTCTTATTCTCATTCTTTTAATTTTCTAGTAAATATCCCGAACACATTGCACGGAAAAGTATAGTTTTTAAATATATACAGCTAAAACATTGACAATATGCTTATAATTTGGAAAAAAAAGAACACGTTATGCACAAAACATAATTTTCTAGAGCGGAAGTTGATATTTAAAGAAATGCGTTATTTATCTAATATATTAGTGTGAACACGCACACAAATAAAGTTATGCTTCGCCAGTGTTAACATAAATATTCCCATAAAATTATAAAATTTCTTCAGTAATTTAATTTTTCAGATATCAATTATGATTATCATTTCTGATGACCTAAAGAACAAACACAAAACTTTGACTTTTAAGAATAGAGGATGTTTTCCTGAATTAATTTCAGACGGCGGGGCTATTTTCTACTGTAGCTTTCCATCCCCACTTAAAATGATTTCGTCCAGGGGCTAAGAAAAAAAAACACGTGTTCACTTGGGAAAATTGTGTGACGGGACAGATATAGTTATTTATGTATAAATAAATACATATTTGTCTTCTTTATACATTGGGGAATGTATTGCGAAATAAGGTCGATCATTATTTATTTTGAAATAAAATGAGTTGTATATTTATAGAAATTTACGGCACGCTTGCTTTCGAACTGCTCAACAGAGAGTTCTATTTATAACATTATTCTAAGGAAAGGTTGTAAAGACATCCCAGATATTCCATTGCTAGCAAGTTCGGAAAGATACCTCTCATGCCAAACCCTACAAAACACCTTTAAAGTGTCGACCCCTATAGCTCTAGAAAGGTAGAGTCCGTCAATAGATTCGCTGGTGCTATGTTATATTACAGTTAGCACATCAGCAGTTGACCCTGCAGGACGAACTCCGTATTATTTGTCATTATGTATACTGTTTTGCTGTGGTAGTTGACAATTGCTTGATTTATCACAGATTATAGCAGCTTACGTAGGACGAATAAAATACTGATCGGTCTGTAAAGAAATGCAGGAGATAGATCACTAGTGCACCGGACGTTGCGGTTATGAATCTCGTCTAGCCACACTGACGAGTCTTAGGAAAACCAAAATGCTGTCAATGTATAACTATCATATATATATATATATATATATATATATATATATATATATATATATATATATATATATAGTTAATATAAGAGACAACTCATGTCTAGATATCCTTTGGTAGATCCTTTCAATAGTCCAAATTAGGATCTTAGTTTCGGAGGGGATTTGTCTGATGAATTTGCCATAGTTTGAATTTGCCTCCCAAGTACTTTCGGACCCATCTGGGTCCATCTTCGGGGGGAATGAGGTTGATCAGGTATAGACCGTGTGTTAGTATTTATAGAAGCTTTATCTAAACATGAGTTGTCTATTATACTCAACAATACTTGCTTGCAAGAGAAGATGCTGCCTATATATATATATATATATATATATATATATATATATATATATATATATATATATATATATATATATATATAGTAAGCAATGAAAATATATATGGCAATCAAGCTACACAGACGCTCCCGTGTCGGAATCGTAAGGCTAAAGGCCATAAAAAATTATATCTCCTTATAATATTGTATGTGGATACATGAAGTACTAATATATATATATATATATATATATATATATATATATATATATATATATATATATATAATTATATTTACCTACAGACGACGTCGTTTCTAGCTTTTTACTCTCACTAGTGTGGAGAAGCGATAATCTGAAACAGACATAAGGCGCAAACACGGTTCACAGAGCGACCTATGGCTCCGCACGCTTATACTCTATCCTCTCAGCCATAGGGAATACAACATGATGCGGATAAGTACGTTATATTTATGCTGATTACTACATAAACATGAAGACAGACTAGAGAACTCAATGAACTTCCTCTGAGTGTTACTTTGTAGCCAATCTAATGTTTAAATATCTCCTAACAGTGCTCAACGTAAATTTTATTTAATTCATATATATATATATATATATATATATATATATATATATATATATATATATATATATATATATATATACAGGGTGGGCAAAAATAAGGGTCCTATTTTTAAAAAATTCATAACTTTTTTATTTATTGATTTTTTTTGTTGTTTTTTTTAGAATAAGTAAAGGACCCCTTCCGAAGCAAGCAGGAGCCGTATTAGCCCTAAGGAACGCACCCTCATTTAGAAAACATTATTTTTGCTTAAAAAACTCAAAACAGTGTAAAAAACAATACTTTAGTTTTTGTAAGTTTTAAGAAGTGTTTTTCGGCTAAAATTTGTTTTGTTTATTTCAAAAAATCTCGGAAGGGTCAGTCTACACACACATAAAGTTTGGTGAGTTTAACTTTTATTTTGTGGAAGTTATTCAAATTCAAGTTATTCAAATTTAAGGATAGGACCCTTATTTTGGCCCACCCTGTATATATATATATATATAAGACAAGTGAAACTAGAGTGGTAGCGCTTGCTATATACAATCCTTTTGCAAGGTCTTTCATGAAAGTCTTCTGAGGAAAATTAATTCGTACTGTATTTCTGGACAAATATGCAATATAATCGGATCTTTTTAAGCAAAAGAAAAACTCAAGGTTGTTATTGATAGCTGTACATTCAAACAACATCACATTAATGAAAAGGTGCTCCAGAGGTCGATAATGTTTTAAACGACCGCTTTGATAGCATCGCGTCCAAGATGGATATATTTATTGATAGCATTACATCTTATTCTCAACGTTGGGTCTAATCGAACATACACATACTCACGGTAATCCTTAGAAAATAGCCTGCAGTATGTTGTAGAATAGGGGGCAAACATGTATGAGCACATTCAATGTTATCAAAACTAAGAACCCCTACTTTCACAATTATGAGAAACCGTTCCAAACAACGTTTGTCATAGCTGATAACCTTCTTTTCGATAATCCGAGGTTTAAACATCTCGAGCTAACATTCACGGGCAACCTGAATTGGAACAATTACATAGAAGATACTTCAAGTTTGCCGCAAAGTTGGCTCCGTCTATAAGGATAAAATAAAGTTCCCTCAGTATCTGATATTTTTATAAAGCCACCATTCGACTATAGATAGAGTATTGTTACCATATATAGGCTGATACACCAACGACTTGTCTCTCCCTCTTAAACAGAGTGCTAAAAAGTTTAACTTACTTAATAGATCCCGTCTTATCTACAAAGCCGCACCCCCTGCCCCATCGCATTACGGTGACGTCCCTGTGCTTATTTTACACTTATTTCCACAGAATGTGCTCCGATGAACTCACTGAACTTGAACCCCGTTCAATTTAAATACCCGAGATCAAGCCAATTAGCAATTAAGACGTCTCCAGATGCTGGTGAACTCCTATTCGAATAGCTTCTATTTTCGGACCGTTTGCCTGTAGAATTCACTTTCTGCTCCGTATTTCCCCGACTGTACACACATGCAGAAAATTATATGTAATGTTAACAAATATCTTCAAAACTGTCTCTCTCTCTCTCTCTCTCTCTCTCTCTCTCTATATATATATATATATATATATATATATATATATATATATATATACATATATATATATATATATATATATACATATATATATATATATATATATATATATATATATATATATATATGCACGATCCGAACGCGTTCGTAGATAACTTTGGCTGCTTGGTAAATCTAGCCGCCGACTCGCTATTTACATTTAAAGTCCTCTCTAATTACTAACTAATTGTCTATGGCCGATGGAATAAGACTCTTGACTACGAATCAGTGGCGATTTGTGATCGGGGTTCGCGCCCGCCGACCGTTGAAAATAAGTTCCTGCACTGAAGATTGCGTTAGCATTAATCATCGATGTCTGTAGGTATTAAAATAATTAATATTTATTTATAAATATTATATATATATATATAAGTAAAAAAAGAAAATACAGATATAAAGATTTCCTTCCTTAAACCATTGCTTTTCAAAGATGTAATTTTATCATCAGCGGAAATTCGATCAATCAGTTAGTAAAATAAAATTTACCATGATGTCGTCTAAATCATTCCAAACACGGTACCCCGATTTACCTTATGCCCGAATCTTCGGGTTTGTTTATACGAACTCCTCATGCATCGGCAACGATGATTTTTCCTTATGCATTCTTTTATATTTTGATACCAGTTCAAATTTTACATGATCGTAAATTTTATTTTACTAACTTGCTTGTCGGCTGTCGCTTGATGATAAAATTACATCTTTGAAAAACCATGTTTTAAGAAAATATTTTTTGCAATAATTGATGATTTAATAAATATTGAATTTTACGCAATTTTTTTATTTTCATCAATTACTAGTTTATATATATATAGATATAGATATATGAAAAACAGAAAGGGAAAGCAATTGAATGCCATTTTATATTGATTTTCTCCTAGATATTTAATAGTTTTCATCTAGCCATGGACGGGATGTTCTCGTAGTAACCCGAATTCATTTACGTGTATTCTGACTTTTTCTCTTGAAAGATGTGTCTTTTCAGTAGACGTCTGTTGATCCGAAATAAACCGGTTAAATCTCTCGTTTAATTATTTATTTATTTACTGTTTTCAATTGTTTTTCCATTTTTGTTTTTAATATATTATCTCCATGATATTTTATTTCATGATATATCGTGTATTTTATCTTCATATGTAACTATATACATATATATTGTGTGCTTTTCAATATTCTTGTAAGAGGCTTACTTATTTATATATACTCTGTTTTATCAAATGCAATCATAAATGTTGCAATTCTTACTGTCTTGCGGGCGTAATCTTTCCATTTTCCTTAAGGACTTTTTTTTCTTGAGAAAATAAAATCAATTCATCACGGCCCACCTAACCCGTCGCTAAAATCGATTTTGAAAATAGCATTTCACACTATCAGACTTCCGAAAAACGACACCACTTTCCCGTTTGCAATACACAAAAGTATTTATTACCTGTTTCAAACTTTGTGGTGAATGCTATACAATGTAATTCTTTACAAAAAATACTGGACAGTTTTTTTACGTTAAGACATATGAAATATACAATTTCGATTAAAACATTTGCTGTTATTGAAAACAGCAGGCAATATATTGATGCCTCAATGCCGAAGCATTTATTTAATAAAGGATGTGATATTCTAGAATCCATCAATTGAAAAAATCACCATGAATTGAAAATAAAATAATAGTATATATATATATATATATATATATATATATATATATATATATATATATATATATATATATATATATATATATATGTATATACATATATATATATATATGTATATATATATGTATATATATATGTATATATATATATATGTATATATATATATATATATACAGGGTGTCCCAAAATAATGTATACACCCTTTGAATCGTTATAACTCGTTCAATTTACTGAGTTTGATTTGCAAACAAAATTGATAAAAGAGTAGAACAGTAAGATACACATTTAAAAATACTGAAAGTAAAATAAACAAAAACACAGAAAATTAACTTTTAATAAACGTAAAGGCTACAATGTTTAAAGCAAGAAACATGAAGTAATTGCAAACAAATGGGAGTAGTAATTGTAGTAGATGTGCTCAAATACCGGAGTAAATGTCGCAGGACGTGTGTAGGTACAATTCTTCACGTCTTCACTATATGGAAAGTGTATTGAGCAGAACGGGTTGGGATTAGGATGAGGGTTCATTTTATGAACATTCTAGAATTACCCTAAGTAGCCTTTATCTTTGTTAAAAGTTAATTTTCTATGTTTTTGTTAATTTTACTGTCAGTATTTTTAAATGAATATTCTTACTCAATCTTGTTTATCAATCTTGCAAATAAAAATCAGTAAATTGAACGACTTATAACAATTCAAAGGGTGAATACATTATTTTGGGACACCCTGTATATATATAGCACTAGATGAAGTGAAAGAATAAAATAAGGTGCGAATCAAATTTTATTAGCATTAACTGTTCAAGCAAATAATTTAAAGTCCTTAACTTATGAGTTTTCAAAAAAAAAAACTTCTCCTCAGAAGACCATTGCCGCAATGACATTACTGCAGGTAATAAATTACGTATGAGTATATGTCTATTAATATATATGCCATTGTCTGAATAAGTAATATGTGTATATTCTTTATTTGTATACGCTCTGTTGTTACATGTTGACAATCTCACACACATACACACAAGTGTATACGTATGTGTGTGTGTCTACCAACAACATTCCGTTTTTTCATGTACTCATTGATTCTAACAATAATGCATTCATCACCACTCCCTATAAAAAAACTATTTCTATTTACACTTGCATTCTAAATTACAAAAGCGAATCTTCACATCGATATGAAATCGCAATTTGCTTTTATTGAAAACAGCAGGCAATATTAAGGGCCCATGCAGAATGAAAATAAAATAATAGTATAGCTTGTATATATATATATATATATATATATATATATGAAGTAAGAAAATAAAGGTAAAAATTATATATTTAAATTATCTCTTATCTTAAATAGGTAATTCTCGATATATTTAATAGCTTTCAGTATGAATATTAACGATGACCCTCTTTTAAAGCCCAGAATTTTCTTTAAATTTTAGCTTTTAACTTCATCAACTTTTCATATATTTCGTTAGGGCAGCTATTTTTTAGATTTTTTGTAACATTCTTTTCTTTACAAACGAACTTTTTCTATTGGCTCTGAATATTCCTATATTTTTTCATTGGAAATCTCTACAACTCTGGATACCTGAAACCCATAACCCGGAACTTACCCCATGCTTGAATATTCGGATTTGTTTAAACGAACTCTATACATCTTTTCTACGGTGATTTTATTTGCTTTCATATCTTTTACATTATCTTATATTTATATACTTTTAAAATATGTAGACATTACAGTGAATTTTCTTTTACAGACTTATTTGTTGAACTTCCTCTGATGATAAGACAACATCTTTAGAAAACAGTAGTTCAAGGAATTAAAAATTGTATTTCTCATATGTAACCCTTGTTTTAAAAACAATTGATGATTTAATAAATATTGGATTTTGCCCAAATATTATTCACCTCAC
The DNA here is from genome assembly GCA_963556195.1 of Sepiola atlantica. Lineage (NCBI taxonomy): Eukaryota > Metazoa > Mollusca > Cephalopoda > Sepiida > Sepiolidae > Sepiola > Sepiola atlantica. The sequence continues at coordinate 34,049,141 of OY744528.1, forward strand.
TCATCTACTCATTTATATATATATATATATATATATATATATATATATATATATATATATATATATATATATATATTAATTGATCAATACCATATACGTTTAGTAAATGAACATAAACACAATATTTTAAAAAGTAGAACATTTATAAAATTACATAAAAAATAGTACAGTCTTACGTCAATCAACCAACGTTTCGATGCAAAAACATCTTTTCAAAGATTGAATCAAAATAAAAATAAAAAGTGAAAAATTCAGATTCTTGCATTGGAAAAATCACCAGCAATGATTTTTCGAATGCGAAATTCTCAATTTTTCACTGTGTACTTATATTTTTATTCAGTCTTTGAAAAGATGCTGTTGCATCGAAACGTTGGTTGATTGACGTAAGACTGTAATATTGTTCATGTAATTACATATATATATATATATATATATATATATATATATATATATATATGTATATATATATATATATATATATACATGTATATAAATAAGGGGTATGTGTGTGTTATTGATTTCAAGAATCAAGTTTTGACCTATATTAAAATTCAAGTATACGATAACTATGATCTGTAATGTAAATTATATCATAAAAACTGTCTGCATAGGTTTTAATGTTGAATATTGACCTTCATTTTGCTTTAGAAACTGCTTGTCATGAGAAGCGATACCAACTATATGATGATGATAATCATCATAATCAGCATCATTATCATAATCATATGCAGCAGCAGCAGGAGCAGGAAAAATAGAGCATCATCATCATCATCATCATCATCATCATCATCATCATCATCATCATCATAATATTCAATTTAACTTCCGTTGTACATGATAGCGTACGTTAGACGACTTATGGAAATTGTCTTTCAAAGTAAACTATCTCTGACCAGATCTCTATCTAAATTATGCACTTTCTCCGGAAGACATTTCAGTAATCGAGGCAGATTTTTTATAGACCGGATTCTCTTTCGTATGCCAACCAAGTGACATGTGACTGTGATATCTAAGCAAAACACAATAGTGCTTCGCAGAATTACTTTTATTTCTATTATCACACACAGACACACACACGTATACACATGCATTTAAATATATATATATATATATATATATATATATATATATATATATATATATATATATATATATATATATATATATAAATGAAGGTAAAGTAAACATCCACAAGATTAAAATCCAAAGTATTTCAACCGGTCTTATAAAGAGTGCTCAATATAAAAGAGAGCTTGTATATATACTTATTTTTTATTTATTCATACAGACATGTACATAATCCGCGATAATGACATGCATGCGATGATATCGATCAACAGTAGTTATAAACTGAGATCTCATCAGGGGAACGAAAATATGATCCTTCCCTCAGAACATATTTGGAAAGAATCTTTTCGTCTCGCGGATTATATACATGTATGTATAAATAATAATAATAATAATAATATATATATATATATATATATATATATATATATATATATATATATATATATTATATTCATTTAGTCTAATTACCATGCAGTAATCATTCTAAAGTCATCATTTTCCTGAGATCACGCTAATTTGTAATTTTTTATTTTTTTATTTTGAAAATCTTTCAACATTTCCTGGATGTTAATTATTTACATATACTATATAAAAAAACAATATGATATAAGATGTAAATAGTAAACATCTACAGAAGTGTTGAGAGAATTCTAAAATTAAAAATTAAAAATTAAAAAATTAACATATTACGGGATATCAGAAAAAGTATGACTTTAGAGTGATTACTGCATGGTCATTGGAATAAATCAACATAATACATATGCTCTGATTCTTGTAATACAACTTCATTTAGCTTGCAATTGGAAATTTTCGGATCTTATAAAGAGTATAAAATTGAAAATATACATTACTTATAAAACTCTCTCTCTCTCTTTCTAATATATATATATATATATATATATATATATATATATATATATATATATACACTCCTGATCAAAACTTTAAGACCATCAAAATGGCAACCAATATTGAACAATAAATTAACTTCGTGAAGCCATCTTCAAAAGCTGGAGCAACATCCTCCGCACCTTAATGGAAACGTTTCTTTCTAGCATGCCCCAAAGAATATTTGAAGTCATTAAAACCAGTGGAGGTGGAACTCATTATTAAATTTGGTTGTTTAATGTTTTCATACACTTTTCGTACAATTTAGTAGAATTTTTGTCTCTGGACTTACAATTTTGATCAAGTGTAAAATGTATCATTTAATAAAAGTTCTGAATAAAATGTGTGGAATTTAGCTTTTTGTTTCCATACCGTTTAAGATTGTAATATTGGTAACCTTAAGTGGGGGGGGGAGTTTTAAATCTATCTTTAAAAGAAAGGTTTCTTTTAAAAGATGTTCAAGTGATCCTTAATTTTTGAACATGAGTGTATATATATATATATATATATATATATATATATATATATATATATATATATATATATATATATATATATATATGGTGTTTAGAAAATAGATGTTCTTAGTTTCGGGTTCATGTTGTATATGTGTAAATTGACCTATTTGTGTGGGGGTGTCTTCTAAGATATCATACGATTGCAGTCTTAATTCCTTTGTGGTCTATTACCTTCTCTCGGTGGGTATTTATTTGTGTTGATCATATTTATTTAACTTTATTTATCTCTGTTGTATTCTGTCACCTAAAATAAGGTCACCAATATTTGCAGGATACCAATAAAGCACCCCATGTTGCCTATAAAAGAGAATCTGCTGAGTATTACTTTCAGACTTTTTTATCTGATACTATCCGCCGGAATACCCCAACTAGCGAGATATATATGTAGAGCGTGTGAAGTCATTCATCAAGAAGAGGGAAACACTGATGTAATACCTTCGATTAACACTGTTTCGTCAGTAATATAGGTTTTAGCTTATCAATGAAATCAGAATTAGTCGAATGAAAGCTTGCTGTTTGTGTCATACAAGGAAACATCATGGCCATTAATATGTTCATCTGATGGGGGGATAGTAAGTGAACCGGTAATCTTCTGTCGGCAACCCTGTAACACGGTCCATCAAAGTTTGTTTGTTAACCCTCACATTCCATTATCGATGTTTCTGACAAAGGTGTTATCTTGAGCGGCGTTTCTTTAATGTAAACGTTATGTAGACATTTTGAATATTTTTCGTTATTTTCTTCTGTGTTATAATATCTCTGATATGGGTACTAGAGTTTAAAGTGTTACTTAGTATGGCGTTATCCGTCCGACAATATAAGTGAATCCTGGAAATAATTCATCAGGAGGTTTTACTATCAGGTGTTAAATACCGGGGTTTCTGTATTTCCATTCGATGAATTGGGCCTTGACCATGCAGTAACTTCCACTGGGCATCTCGATGCCATATTATTAGAAAGGTGCTACGGATTCTATATCTTTAATGGTTTACAAAGATATTCCATTTACTCATTCTCTCTGTTTTCTGCTTTCAAATTCTCTACTGTCATCTGACACAAATTTCCAATTCTAACAGTAACAAAAAGAAAAGCATTAATCCAAAACATCATCTGATCGTACCATTAAAAAAAGAGGTAACCACAAAAAACAGATCCGAACACAAATATACGTCAAAAACTGCTGCATCAATTTGACTTTACATGAGGAACAGGAAAATAATTCCACATAGTAACGGCGCTTCGAATGACGATCTTAGTGAAAGTGATATAAATGTATCGTTAATAACACGTGTTAATCATTAATATCTCTCCCTGTGCCGATGGGAGTCACTACATATGAAGGTGAAATTTATGTAAAGTGACGTAGTTTTCTCGTAATCGCGCCTCCCTTAGTTCCACCGTAACCCACCCGATCCGCACGAGATATACCAAAAGCTTCATAATTAAATGTTGTTCTATATTTATAGTAAACGTTTTGATCCATGTATCCTCTATCAAGCTGTGTATTAAATAGTATAGTATACTGGACTCTCAACTCTTAGTTGTGCAACTAGTATTGGACAGTGCAGTGATTGAAGAACCTGATAGTTGAAGTTATACCTCGGCATGTTGTAGAGTTTAGTCTGTTCTACTCAGTTGCTTCTTGGCCTTTTGGCTAATGTCAAAATGTAGTATCTGTTCCGATGGATACTGCAGCCCATAGACTGGTATTGTCTTGGCCTTCGGGGCTTGATTTACGCCGATCTATGGGTCTGTCCTGTGCAGTTCTAGGAGGTCCACCCTCCCAGGCTTCGCCTCCCCTCTTTGGGGAAGAGTAAGTTCGTTGCTTGCTGCCTGAGGCGCCCCTACCGGGGAATGCCGACGGGGCTGCCCAGGCAATTTTAAACCCCACTTTCATGATCCGATCTTGGGTCACATCTTACTTGTGGGAGTACGATAAAAACTGGCCTTGTGCCTAACTCCTGGAGAGGAGTAAATCAATACTCAGTTGATGACATAAGCCCTGAGAATGGTGGGGATGGAAACGAAACGATACCGACTAACATACCATGTAGAGAGCACAATGAACCGTTCTGGTTTAACCACTATGCCATGTAAACTGATCTTTAGGATCGCGTTTGGTTTAACTGTTTGAAAACAACATTGATGCTAACTTAATTTACCTCGTAGCGGAAATTGTCACGATGAAAATGGCCTTCCTTTATGAAGAATATATGAAGATGGTTCGAAAACGGAATTGGAGTAGTGACGAATGATAACAAAGAAGAGAGTGGCTAAAAAACCCACATTAAGATACGAGTGAGAAGACTGTGTTTCCTTCTTTTAGCGTGGTAAAGATATTGGCGATGTTTAAGAGGAAGAGGAATGGCATTTCGGAGACAGAGTAAGATAAAAAATACATCTTACAATATTTTGCTTATTTCAAACGACAATATATCTAAATGTATAAATGTGTAAGTTATTTTCCATTTATCCGTAATATATTTGTCAAAACACTTATACAACCAGTTTTTAATTAGGGAATTAATTTTCATTTTTATGCTTATACAAAATTAAATGCATCGACATTGAAAATCGAAAATACCATATGAATTATATTTTTTTAAATAATTAACTGTGACTATGTTCATACCCAGTCAATTTTCTTCAACATTTGAATTAATCAAATAACACAATGAAAATAATCTGTTTGTTGTTTCTCTCCAAATAAAAATGTTAAATGAAAATTGTTCCTTTTTTTCTGTAAAGAAGACTACAGCTTGACTAAATGCTGTTTGGAAGCGTTACATTTTGCTAGTATATATATATATATATATATATATATATATATATATATATATATATATGTATGCAAACATGGGTACAAATAACAGAAATCGTCTGTTTAATATTACCTATTTTTATTTTTTCAATTTTTCTTATAGTCTATTTTGCATTAAAATAAAATAATAATAAATATTTCATAGGTTTCACAGGTTTCACAGGTTTCACGAACTTTTACAATTTTTCGTCGAATTATCCTTCGGTATCAAAAGAAAATGAACAAAAAAGCTGGAGAAAGAATAGAATGTTCCTTCAGCTTGCTTTCAAGTTCATGAAGTTCAATAACAGAATTGGTTATTTTAATACAAAAAACACCATAAAGAAAATAAAAAAAATAAAGGTATTATTAAACAGGCGATTTTTTAAAATTTTAACAATGTTTGCATAAATGAGAAAATCCTGCCTAAATACATACAATTCAAATTGAATGACCCCGCAGCACAAGACGACGCTACTACATGGGACTTAAGAGTCAATTTTATTCAGAGGCAAATTACCATCGCCCAAGAATTGATTTGGAAACATACTGTTGAACTTCATGAACTTGAAAGCAAGCTGAAGAAAAATTCTCTTCTTTCTTTAGCTTTTTATTCACTTGCTTTAGACACCTGAGGATGAGTCGACGACGAATCGAAAATGTTCGTGAAACCTGTCAAACCTATGGAACATTTATTACTTTTTTTTAATACAAAAAAGACAATCAGAAAAACTGAAAAAATAAAAAAGATATTAAACAGACGAATTCTGTTATTTTTAACAATGTTTGCATAAATTAGAAAATGCTGGCTAAATACAAACAACATATATATATATATATATATATATATATATATATATATATATATATATATATATATATATATATATATGTATATATATATATATGGAGAGAGAGAGAGAAGGAAAGAGAGAGAGAGAGAAAAAAGGGTGAGAAAGAGAGGGAGATCGATCTAGAGATAAAAGATATTAAAAAAGGATGACCTAAAAAATATCCGTTTCTTAATGGGTGTATGGTTAAATGTTTATTGAACAAGTTACCAGTTTAACCACTACTTAAACAGAAACACAAAATATATGAATATTAAGCTTTTGTTATGTTGTATATGTGAAGAGATGCCTGGCATAATCTGCCAAAAGACATCGACATTGATCAACTGTCAGCGTAAGCTACTAACGATAGGAGAGAATAAGACTACAAATAGAGTATTGATTTACTCCTCTCCAGGAGTTAGGCACAAGGCCAGTTTTTATCTTACTCCCACAAGTAAGATGTGACCCAAGGTCGGGTCGGGAAAGTGGGGTTTAAAAATTGCATGGGCAGCCCCGTCGGCATTCCCCGGTAGGGGCGCCTCAGGCAGTAAGAAATAAACTTACTCCTCCTCAAAGAGGGTAGGCAAAGCCTGGGAGGGTGGACCTCCTAGAACTGCACAGGACAGACCAATAGACCGGCGTAAATCAAGACCCGAAGGCCAAGACAATACCAGTCTATGGGGTGCAGCATCCATCGGAACAGATACTACACTTTGATCTTAGCCAAAAGAGCTATTATGAAATGCAAGCAGGGAAGACATTGCTCAAAGCAGACGACCTTGCCCCAGAATGTGACAAGTAGAAACACAAGATAAAAAAATACGAGATTAACTTTTAAATGGGACATGGATATAAAAGTCGCAGTATACACGAGCCAAATACCAAACATATTTATTGCTCAAATCCTGAAAAAGATAATGAAAAAGTAATTAGAATCGTTCTCTTTTAACTCCGAGGAGCAGACAGATCGGACATCGAAATGAACTTCATCTATCTATAACAAAACATAATAAAACTCTATTCTTCTATATTACATTAATAGAGGGTGAAGAATGCTATTATTTTGCTATCTAATTTACATACGTGTTTACGGTGTGTACTAACACACGATGTAAATTAGCTGAAAAGAAAGAGTAATTCATTTTCTAAATGTTGACATAGACAGTAAACACTGTTAGAGACGAGTCGAATGAACATAGAGTCAGATAAATACTTTTTGTGAATCAAGGTTCTGACAGCAGTCGACAGACATTTTGACGACCAGAAACGGTGATTCTGAAAAGAAAAAGGAACAAATATTAACAATTTGAGACGAGATCAGAAATAAACAAATGTTAAGGAGTGGAAATGGAAAGGCATTAATTATGGTTAAAAGGCCGGGGGGGGCATAATATAACGAAGAAGTTCGGGGTGAATCTACCGGGGAAACCGCGCGTTGAAAGGGAGCAAGGAGTACCAGATCAGTTGGAAATTATAATTATATTTAAGGTCACTACGTTTAAAGTTTAAACATGGGAATTTCTTGTATGAGTAAACATACGTCATCTACAACTTACTATGACCGTTGGAAATAAGCAACACATCATCCATACGAACTGAAAAGAAATTGTAATCTTATGAAGATCTCACTCATTGAAGTATTCATAGGATCCTAGTTCATAAGAGATTCGAACAACTGCAATTATAGGGACGGTGGATGTCTTCAAAATATATCTCGCTAGAAATCTGAAATATAGAGTGAATGTCTGGTATTCGCTAAGATACTCCATTTCTAGCATGAACAAGGAAAATAGAAAATTAAATATAAATAGTGTATATGATTTAACTCATTGTCAGGAGGTTAGACACAAGGCCATGTGTGGTTTTGAGAACTAGGCGCACTCTGGGCTAAAAAACATACCAGAGCAGATCTATCGGCATTTTATAGTAGTTGCAGAAGTTTAACACTAGGTGGGGCGACCTCCAAGGTATCAACAAAACCATATTTCAGCCCGACAACAACAAAACCACAGTCGGACTCATTTATTCTTGAGATAAAATGAAGTTTAAAATTATAAAATATACTAACACATGACCTGTTAGGTCACCATTGGTACATTGTACATTTATCCTCTTGTACTGCTGCGACATGCACATTAAGCGCGTCGAGTCCGCTTCTTCAGTCTAGAGAAAAGTCAATGCACAAGCGGTACCCAGTCCCATGTGTATATCGCTCAGGCGAGATGATTTTAACGACTTTAATTTGTTGCATTGATTTTCAGCGAGGTGTCATTGTTCTGCCAAATACAGTTCCTTTTATTCTCAAATGGTCACTCATCTGGTACTGACCAGGCTCAACGTTGCTTCAACTCGGGCATCTAATGAGAACGGATATCGTATTGTACATTAGCCTACATAGTTGATTCTTTAACTCGTCTCTATTCTTATAAAAATACGGCATCTCAAGCTTTACCAGTGAGATTAAAACGCCAATTTCGTCTCTACACAATATCAAAAATACAGTTTTTAATATACTGATCATGTGTATGCGATCTAAGTCGTAAGGTTAAATAATTTGATTTTCGCATGCAGAAATAGAAACAACCAAAGAGCAATGGATCTGGATACGACTCATTGATTTTTACAATAGATCCGTTAGCCGGATACCTCTGACACTGTCACGTTGTCACCGCCTCTACTATTGTGAGGATAGATTGGGGTTTAGAAGTGAGTTGTTATTGCTTTTTGTTTACTTATATGTTCAACGAAGATTGCATTTAACACCTAATTAATGGGGAGACTATCCACAGTTCTGTTACAAATTTGTCCATATCAGTGGTTCCCTACCACCGTGCCGCGGGGCATTGGTGTGTTGCAGAATGATTAGGGGTGTGCCAGTATAGATTACTAATCTTTCAAAATTTGAGTTATGTCAAGCATGAGAATTAGCAAGTTTTGTATTTCTGTTATGGATTAGTACCCAACTGTAAAAAATAAATTAAAAAACACCAAAGTCTTATTGCAGTTCCCAACTTCGTACCTTTGTTAACGGAGGTGTTCTTATTTAAACCACATTAAAGATTTAAAAAAAACGTGAAAGACCTAAAAACATTGAATAAGGGTTAAGAATGGGTCTCTCCAATATTCACTTATATATGGAAGTAGTAGTAAGGAGACACCAGTCACAACTGTCTAACTTAAATTCATAATTATGATTCAATATCCTGCACTGAATACCTTATATGTTTTATTAATATGAATAAAACTTTTCCGTGCCGCAAAACTTTTAAGAGCCCAATAATGTGCCGCCATGTAAAAAAAAAGGTTGGGAACCACTGCTCTATATAAATACTATTAAGGAAAATGCTGAGATAAAAATATCCGTGCTTTAAAATTACCTTGAAATTAGTCAGGATCTTTCTGTTCGGAACACATAAAATATGGCTTCATGGGCATGTCATTTGGATTGGATCGACATCGGTTTTCTAAGTGAATTTCAATGATATAAGATGCACTTGAGAATCTACAAGTTAATCACAAACTGATGACCAAAGATATGTGATTTTTAAGATAGTGTCTGGAACAACATCTTCATCTATTACGACGAAATCATGTGGAAATCGGCTGTATGAGATTCGGCCTAATCTTTCTTAACCAATAGAGACACACACTAACAGATGAACATCATTGACAGAAAAACGTCTTTGACGAATATAAACAGAAATATTACAATGAGAGCCAAGATCTAAAATGAAAGATATATATCCAATACGTTGCTGCGGTTGCTGGGAAAATCGTTACAGAACGTATCTGACTCATAATTACTCTCTCTCTCTCTCTCGCTCAGTCTCTCTCTCTCACTACATATATATATATATATATATATATATATATATATAAACTTAATGTATGTGTATGTGGGTGTGATATCTGTGTGTTTCCTATAGAAAGAAAGGGTAGAGAATCTACATAATCTAAAAGTGTATTCTCATGTGAAATTTCCGGGGAAGAGAATGTAATTTTATTAAAGGGGTCTATGAAGACATAAACCCCTTAAAAATTTAAATACATTATGCTTTTAGGGAATTTATATCATATTTAACAAAACATTCTGGGGAAGACAATGGAAGATGTCCCGAATCTCTAAATTTTATCCTAACCTAAGGGAGCTATGAGGGCCGAAACTACTTTAGAACTTTAAATATATCCTATTTTGATGGAATTTATATCATACTAGCTGACCCGTAGCCGGCGTTGACCGGGAAATAAGATTAAGTTAAGAATGTGCATGCCCAACCTTCAACGATCTAGCACGAACACAGACCCCATCAATTTAAAAGCAGATAACTAGAATGTTACTGTGTATGTACGAAGAAAAAACTATTCGTATTTTATGATCGTTTCGTAGTTTCTATTTTGTTATGTTCCCCCTTCATTTGTAAGTGTGGATTGGGGCATAATAAGTCAGTGGGACATAATGAGTCAACTTCATCCTTGGTTTATCAGCTGAATTTATTTATGATAAAGTTGTTTCATCTACTTTTGAAGAAAAGGACGGTGGCTTTGAACTCATTAACAAAAATTGAGATTGAGACATTACTGACAGAGTTACAAAAAAACACTTACATTTCAAGATGGGGTATAATTGGTCACATCAGATTTTTACTGAAGGGAATGGAATCAGCTCGCTGTTGGTAAGAATAATCAGTAACTTGGATAGATTCGTACTAATGAGCTTGTGTTATTACATCCGTGTGCTATATTCAGACGATATGAAATGATAGTAAGGACTGTCTAGGTTAAAATACATGTTGCTTGCGATAGGCTGTGTTTATGATATTTGTATGCAATTCAATATTCGCGTAGTTATTATTTTGCAGCTATAAATATAAAGCTCTTCGAAATACCTATTTTTGTTATGTCGCATGTTTGAACTGCTTATCACTTTTTTTTTATTTGGGCCAAATGGATTTTTTTATTGAAGAGACACAATTGTGACTCATTATGCCCCACCACCTAAAAACATCAGTGTGATTCACATACCGTTGGTTAGAACCCGTTACATTTGTGCACAATGTCATATTTTAGAAACCACCCCCAAAATGGGCTCATTATACATGTGTTGCACATTCACTCCAAAGAAAATATTTGCTTTTAATAAGTATTGATATAAAATAGTTCTTTTTATCTCAATATTTTCCAAAATCGACCCAGTATGCACCCACATAATTTATCTATATGATTTAAATTAGTTTTTAAGCAAAAAATAGATAAATTCTGAAGAAAAAAATTATCCAACCTGATATTTTCTACAGTATTGTTTTTCATTGTACGGTAAAATACTTAAATAGTTTCTGTGTTTGAAATCATTTCCTCCCTCAAAACTCCAATGGGTGTTATAGTAAAAATATTGCAAACGTGTAGATTGCTGACATATACATTGGCGATATTGACTTTTCTCGCTCACACACCCTATTCCGAATTCGTTGCAGTGGACCGTCACCAGTAGACTCTTTCTGTTGAATGAGAGGCCACTTTTTTAGTTTAATTTACATTGTTTTACAATGATTGAAATGATTGCACACTACCAAGAATTAAAATGCATAAGCGAATATTTTTTAATTAGAATTATATGATTGTTTTAAGTAAGCAAGTAAAAATACCATTTTTACTTGATATTAACTTCACGTATTAAAAACTACTCTATTTTAATGATTAAATTGGGCGTTTTTGTTTTGTTTTGATGGCGCTCTATTAGAAAAAGGCGCCATTGTTGAGAAAGACGCCATTGTAGAATAAGACGCCTATGAAAAGGAAAGAACGATCGTTTACTAAGTTATCCATCATTTATTTCCAGAGAGAATTTGTGACACTAAAACCTACGCAATTAAGAGAAATTGTACTTTTTATTAAGAATAATGCGACGATAGTTGCAAAGGAATTTTAATGTTTTTATTAAAAAAAAATTGCGACTTTGTTTTTTTTTATGTGACACAGTTTATAAGATATTAGAAAAAACTGTTTAGGTCGTTAACATTAAAAAACACAACGAAAAGGAAGCTGCGACGAAAGTGGTTTGCATCAAAAATAATCGTCGCAGCTTAGGTTTCTTTTCTTTTTTAATGTCCAAAACGTTAACAATTTTTTTGTATTATTACGTTATAAATATAGTTTCATAAAAAGCTCGTCGAAGTTTTCATTAATAAAAAATTTACTTCCTCTTAAACTATCGCATTTTTAGTTCTAATCAATTAATGCTGGGCCCCTCCTCAAAAGGTTAATTTAACGTTATTTTATAAACTTTATTACATAGAAAAAGTTTTCTTTAATCTAAATTCTAATTACACTGATTTACAAAGAAATTGAGGCAAGCACAAAAATACCCGTTTTTACCTAATTTGGGGGTGCTGAATTCAAATTTTAAATTCGTTTTTACTCATCACCTCTAATTTTTAAATATGCATTTTGTGCATTTTGTGCATATACGGTACATAAAGGCGTATAATTATTCAGGGCTAATTCTTATATTGAGAGACTTATAGCTTTTTTTAGTTATTATGCACTAATGTAAATGATAGAATTATATATATATATATATATATATATATATATATATATATATATATATATATATATATATATATATATATATATATATCAAGACGGATTTTGGCAGTTAAGAAGTTGCTAAAGTCTTACGAGGATATGGGGTGCCGAATGTTACTCAAGATTTATTTTCTCCATTCTCACCTCAACTTCTTCCCGCCAAATCTTGGAGCAGTGAGTGATCAGCATGGAGAAAGATTCCACCAAGACATCACGAAGATGGAGAGCAACTATCAAGGCAAATAGAACCCTGGCATGATGGGAGACTTCTGCTGGATACTCTGGCCTGACATCCCGCAAGCAAAATACACCAGATCTTCTAAGCAAACACACTTTTGACTGTCTGTAGTACTATGAATTGTGTAATTGTGTCATCCAAGTATATTTATTCAATCAGTGTTCTTTATCTATCCTGTTTTATCTGTTATAAGCTGCTGCAACTCTTGAAATATGCACACTTATTCTCTGTTTATACTAACATGAGACTATTTAAAAACCAGAAAACTAGAGGTGATAGAGCAAAACTATGTATAAATTTGAATTCTGCACACCCAAATTAGCGAAAAAAACATCTATCCCCATTCTTGCTTCAGACCAAAAACTTTTTTTTTGTAAACTAGTGTTATTCTTCAACTATTGTATTGTTAGTTTTTATCAATTAATATGCGTTACAAAAAAGAGAAAAAAGAGTTTTTATCACGTTATCTTATAAACTTACATTACAAAGAAAAATGGTCGAAGTTTTCTGTAATAAACATTCCAATTCCTCTTCAACCATCGTATTATAAGTTTTAAGCAATTAATGTCTGTTACTAAATGGGGAAAACAGTTGTTATAACATCATTGATGCGAAAAAAGCGAATAGTGAAAATAAATTAGTAGACCGGGTTGATTTTGGTGCCGGCAGAAAGGACCACGTAATGGTTGCCAACATCTGTGGTATTATGGAATTGACTGGATTCGAACTTGGAACATCCAGGTCGTCAGTGCGTGTCGTTATCATCTTTATCTCTTTCACAAAAGCTAATAAAAGTAACTCACGATTACCCGTTGGGTTAGCAAATACGCCATTGTTATTACTACGTAGGCTGTTAGTTTTTGCTTCCCCCGATTTATTAAATCTGGGGACTTATGTTTTGAGGCATGTCCGTCCGTCCGTCCGTCCGGATTTTTCTTCGCAACCATCCATTGAATTTCTCTGAAATTTTGCATGAAGTTGTAACTTTGATCAGGTTAGAAAGTGACATTCTCCGATTTTTGAAAAAAAATCTAGTAAGCCCCCCAGGGGGTCTAAAAGGCCCCGAAATGGCAAAAAATGACATTTTTTGTCCCATAACTTTTCATTCATCCATTCAATTCCTCTGAAACCTGGCCAAAATGTGGAGGCAATTGTTCCTAATAGAAAATAAGTATCGCTGATCTTGGAAAAAATCTGGTTCGCGTCCCTAGGGGGTCAAAAGCCCCCAAAATGGCAAAAAATGAACCTTTCCTCCCATAACGTTTGATCCATCCATTCAATTTTTCTGTAACCTGGCCAAAATGTAGAGGCAATTGTTCTGGATATAAAATAAGCATCCTTAATCTCAGGAAAATACAGGTTCGCACTTCCAGGGGGTGAAAGAGGGGGTAAAAAATGCTCCAAATTACCCAAATTTATTGCATTTTACACCCGCTACATCGAGTCACATACAGAGGGGGACAACGCACGCGCGGCTTGTTGTTATTCCATTAATTCTGACAAATTATTAACTGTATTGTTGATAGTCATACGAAACTGCTTAAATAGAAGCAATCTGATATTCTGCCATTCCGAGAATGTAATAGAATTTGAGGGTCGATTGTTATTTCCATGCAAGAATGAGTGTAGTATGTATGCAATAATAAGTGTTTACAAAAGTAAATAATAACGGTGCCTAAATAGTAGGTATACTATTTAGAAAGTAACCCAGTGTATTGTGTTATAGCGGAAGAGATAAGTAGGAGTAAGTAAAAAAAAGTGTGCTGCCTTCTTGATAGAAGACGTATTTGTTAGAGTCAGATTTCCGGACTAAAATGTAATTATAATCAAAAGGATGTAAAATTATTGTATAATTACTAGAAACACCTATCACGACGTAGACTAATTGTTTAGCGGAAAAGTTTATCATAGAATGTACTCGGTTATTTTCCCATTGAGACTGAATTGAGGTTAGAAATCGTTATTAATTATATATATATATATATATATATATATATATATATATATATATATTATTTAACTTGTTACAAATATCCAGGGGGTATAAGTCCGAAGGAAGTTGAAACAACGTTTATTAGAGTGCTCAATGAAAATTCAGAGCAAAATATATTTTTTGTTGGTGATTTTATTATTCCATTAATTGCGACAAGATATATGCTGTTTCATTAGCATCCATAATGAACGCCAACTTTTCAAGCGTCAATGGAATCCAAATGCCTAAGATTTTAAATTCAACCCCAACCGGTAATTGAAGATGCATAAGAGGGAGGGGGTGAAGATGGGGCTCAGCCTATAGCGAGGACAGGAAAGGGGAGGAGGAGACCCCAACAAGTGATATTTCAGAAAGTTGAGTGATCTCTAGTATCTGGGCCATCGTGACCCCAATTCCAACCAGGACGGAGGGTAAGGTGGGTTTGATTTAATAATGAGAATAGAATTATAATTATAAAGTTATAACTGTCATTTCTGTTGTAATAAGTGATTATCGTGTAGATAAAAATGTTTGATAATTTTAATTTAGGGTATTAATTTCTACTTTTGTGATCTATTTAAATATAATTATTTATGGCTTGTATAATGAACTCAGTAACGGTAGTGAATTTTGTCATGATAATATTTTTTAATTGTGATTATATCATACTTAAATTAATACTAGTGAAATTATTATATAAAAGAAGTTTAATGGTGTTACTATCTTTAGTATTAATAAAAACAATTATAATAACAATAATAATAATAATAATGCCAATCGTACCTACGATAGTCGCAGTGACAATAGTATACATAATAATAATAATAATAATAATAATAATAATAATAATAATAATAATAATAATAATAATAGTAATAATAATAATAATAATAATAATAATAGTAATAATAATTATAATTATTATTATTATCCTGTTACTTGTGAAGTCATTGGGCGAAGTAAGTCTATAAGTGATGGTAGGCTTTTATAGTTCTACTACCAATAATAAAGACTAAGCACCAGTCAATAATTAAGTGATCAAGATAGTAATCGAAGGATTAAGTAATTGAGATTAGATTGATCGAAGTTATATTAGAGTTAATAGCTATCACAGTTATGGGTTTAGGTGGGAGATGATTTTGGTAGAATTGGTAGTATGACTGAGAGGCTATTGAGGCTGAGAATTATAGGTAATACTTAGAGATTTGATGTTATTGATAATTTAGTGGGGTAGTTATATATTTATTGATTGATCGGGACTTGTTGTGGTGGGGTTGGGTGGTAAATTTGGGTGGGACGGTAGGGGGGTGTAATGTTTTGAAGGAGTGTATAATGGGTGGGGGGGTAATGTAATCATTCATTTTTAAAAAAATTCATTTTTAAATATGTGGGGTGTTTGTGTGGGGTTTAGATGGGGTATGTGGGTTTTCTAAAGAGGTAGAGTCTCTTATGTTTACAGTTGATAGACGTCTCTTGTTTTCTATTTAGGTGTTTATTTCTGTCTTTAAAACGGATAATCTCCAGTTTTTCATTTAAACATAATCTACATGGTGAGTTCATTGATTTGCAGGTGCTAGATTTTTTGAAGATTTTCCACTTTATTATGGGAGTTTCTTCTTTTGTTTTTATTTTGTGGTAATGTAGTGAAAGTACAGTTTGGCTAGGATGGTCAGGGTTGTCGAAGGAGAGTTTATGGTTGTAGAATCTTTCCTTGAAGTTGTTACCTGCCAGACCAATATAATAGTTGGTCTGGGATGGGTTTTCGGTTGAGGAGATAGATGCCTCATAGACCACTTGGGTTGATAGGCGCTTTTGGTTAAGGGGGCAGTTTGATTTGTTAGTACAGTTACATGTTCTTCTAGGATTTGAGGTTACTGAGGTGTTTAGTATTTTCATGTTGTGCTTTTTTATGATTTTTTCCAGGTTGTCACCACAACAATAGCTGAGTTTCAGTGTGTTCTTATTAAAAATGTTATGGAGTATGTTGTAATTGGGGAAATGAGTGTTTATTAAGTTCAGGGATTTATTCCCTAATTTTGTTTTAGTTGAATTGTTAAATGGAGGTATATACCAGATAATTTTCCTATTCCTGTTTTTGTTCCTACTAGGGTTATCTTGTGTAGTTGGAATATACTCTATTTTGGTATGTTTATATCCACTCTCCTTTAGTGGTGTATCATAAAAGTTCTTATGTTTATTGAATATATCTATATTAAAGGAGTTTTGCTAATCCTTCGACTAATTGATTCGGGGATGTGTTTACTTACAGATCTAAGGTGGTTAGATAATGGGTTGATATAAAGGGGGTAAGAATTATCTTTAGCATAGGGCTCATAAGTATCACTAGTGAGGTTGAAGGTAATATCGAGGAAGTTGACCTGTTTAACATTTATTATTATTATTACTATTATTATTATTGATACTATTGTCACTGCGACTATCGTAGGTACGATTAGCATTATTATTATTATTGTTATTATAATTGTATTATTAATACCAAAGATAGTAACACCATATAACTTCTTTTATATAATAATTTCACTAGTATTAATTTTAGTATAATATAATCACAATTAAAAAATATTATCACAACAAAATGCACTACCGTTACTGAGTTCATTATACAAGCCATAAATACTTATATTAAAATAGAATACAAAAGTAGCAATTAATACCCTAAATTAAAATTATCAAACATTTTTATCTACACGATAATCACCTATTACAACAGAAATGACAGTTATAACTTTATAATTATAATTCTATTCTCATTATTAAATCAAACCTACCTTGCCCTCCGCCCTGGTTGGAACTGAGATCACGATGGCCCAGACACTAGAGATCACCCCAGTCAACTTTCTGAAATATCACTTGTTGGGGTCTCCCCCTCCCCTTTCCTGTCCTCGCTATAGGCTGAGCCCCATCTTCTCCCCCTCCCTCTTATGCATCTTCAATTGCCGGTTGGGGTTGATTTAAAATCTTAGGCATTTGGATTCCATTGACGCTTGAAAAGTTGGCGTTCATTATGGATGCTAATGAAACAGCATATATCTTGTCGCAATTAATGGAATAATAAAATCACCAATAATATATATATATATATATATATATATATATATATATATATATATATATATATATATATAATAATAATAAAAGATTTTTAAAAAGGTTGAAGGCAATGCGAAGTTCCGGATCGCTGGAAGCTGTGAAGAACAAAAATTTAAAAAAAAACGAAATAAGTCGGATATAGATCGAAAAGGTTTGTTTATTTTTCTAGACAGCAAGGGTGTTAGATTGTAAAATTCCGGATTATCAAGGATCAATTTGATATATTTCGAGAGATTTTTTTCCTCTCCTTGTCAAAAATAAATAAAAGTAAAATCCCGGATTCCGAGAAAATGCCAGGAGCGCTGGGGGGTTAAACCGGTTTAAATATATTAGTCAGATATGTTATGAGATAGAAAACTGCTGTCAGATCTCGATATATTCTGTCTTTCCGAGACAAAGCTCAAAATCGCATGCGTAATCTGGTGGGTGATATTTTCTGTTCTTTATCACGAAAAAGTTGTTTATAGTTTTTGGCAACTTCATCGTTATTTCCATGGAAAGTGTTCCACTGAGTTTTAATCTCCGGTTTCTCCTTGTAAAACTTTCTCAATGCCGGAAAATGATTTTTGTATTTTTCCTCCGTGTGTCTATCTTCAAACGACATTCAAAAGAATTGTGTTACTTTGCAAAGTGCACGTCTATGGTACACGTTGCCATAAGACCACTTCCATGAGAGCTACAATATGACCCTCTACTAATCTAATGTCAATACTGTTGTCATATTTGGGCTAGTGAATTTCTATCTCATTTTCAGAGTTATTGATCAAGTCCACAAACGTATGAGTAATTTAGTTGGCCCCACCTTTTCTTCTATTTTGTAACCTCTCTCTCACAGACGTGATGTTGATAATCTCACTGTTTTCTGAAAAGGAATTATGGGTTACGTTCTTAAGCATTGTCTGATCTGTTCCCTGCTTCCTTTGTTCCAGTTGGTTTGACTCTTTGATTTAGTGGCCTTTGCCAATTCGCTGTTTTTTGTATTTCGTTATAATACAGCTATCTATTCCAATAGCTTCTTTCCCCGATCTATAATCTTGGTCTTTTAATGAGTAAGGTTAATAAGCATATTCTGTCTTCGCCATAATCATGATTCGTTCACCTTTAGCGCTTTACATCAAATGGTTTCATAAAAAAGACATCAAGCGAATCCCTTAAAAACATTATAAACCATCTTCATAAGACTTCACATTTTATTAATTATTTTCAATATAATATACATAATCCATCAACGATCATCTATCTATGTCATTAATATATATCCTCGATTAGTTTTAGACATCTACTTTCATGTGAATCAGATGATTCTGGTGGTGGCATTAGTTTCCCCGATGTTTATCTAGTTAGAAATCTTTCTGGAAATACATCGGTTACATACGGGAAGGACCACAAGAAGGTTGCCAACATCCTTAAGTAGCAGTGGTACTGTGGAACCGACTGGATCCGAACTTGGAACACCCAGGTCTTCAGTCCGTGTCGATATCGACTTAACTACCGTCACCTCCCAGTTTTAGCCTTAATAAGTTGTCACTCATAATTTAAACGTGAGTGTATATCTCTACGTTTGTTTGTTTTTGTTTCTGATACTATTGTTAAAGTGCAGATACTCCCTACCACATGACAATCATTACTAATCTTGATAGACGACCAGTCTACGCAAAGCATTACTTAATTTTATCGACTTTCATACGTAAGATTACAAATTATAACTATCTATAAAATATTTTCATATATTTTCTATTAAAAAAATATTCAGGTTAATGATTAGTATCGATATCGACTAGGAACTAATAGGAATGCTACAGCTAAACGAAAATGTGAGGTTCGAACACACGATTTGATCAAATTTTGGAATTGAAGTCGAACGCTTTATCTACAATGCCATTGATCTGGTAACCATATTTTGTCTGTTTAACCTACATATATAGTGTGCCAGGTTATGTTTAAATGAGATCAATAATGTGCTCGATCGCTAAAAAGTAGGAGCTAAATATAAATAATTTATTTTAAAACTATACGTTACATATTGCAGAGTCGTACCGCGGTTTCATCCAGATGGGGGGGGGGGGGGTTAACTAAAAAAATCGTCTATAGCCCATAAGTAATCATCAACGTCAAGAAATAAAA
Source organism: Sepiola atlantica (assembly GCA_963556195.1). Lineage (NCBI taxonomy): Eukaryota > Metazoa > Mollusca > Cephalopoda > Sepiida > Sepiolidae > Sepiola > Sepiola atlantica. The sequence goes on from OY744528.1 coordinate 34,069,281, forward strand.
CAACAGGGGGACGTGGCGCTATAATAAATGCGTAATAAATAAATAATAGAATGAAACACATGATAAAATAAAACACTTTTTCTAAAAATACAAAACTAGAAATAAATAAAAAATAAATAAAACAAAACACTTAATAAATCCAACACAGTAAATATATAACTCTGACACCGGTAGTTTCTGCAAAACGGATGTTTCAGCAATGCAACGTTTAACAGTGAATCCAAACGCCATCTTCCCATGTTGTTTCAATTTCAGGGCGCGGATGATTTCTTATGGGCTTTAGACGAGAGTTTGTTTTAATTTTAAAAAAACAGCCCACATGGCTCTCAAATATGTAATGTATAATTTTTAATTAAAATATATATATATATATATATATATATATATATATATATATATATATATATATATATATATATATATATATATATATCACGTTCCTAAGTATTATACGTGTGTTTTAGTATGGGTCGTCCCCTGCCCGCAGATTCTTCTAATATATTCGATATGACCCTTCTAGACATTGCTAGGGTTACGTGAGAGATTAGGACAGCAGCCATTAAAAGAATTAATTTTAACACTAGTAATAACATTATAAGATGTTCATACTTCTAACTTTCGTTCTGTATTAATAATATAATTCCCGCCAAAGGTATATATTAATATAAACATTAACAGCATGATCTTTACCTGATTCCCGTGAAGATGGACCCGCATGGGACTGAAAGTACTTGGGGTACCTACAGTTTTGGCAGATTCATCAGCCAAATCTCCAATAGACCCTGATCCGGCAAATGGAAACGATTCCTACAAGGATATCCAGACATATATATATAATTAATAAAATATTTAATTATTAAAATTATAATTATCGACTTCGTTTAAAAAAAATAATAGCAATCTGTTTAGAAATAATACATTGTTTAGCTTAGCAAGTAATTCAAAGTTTCTCTCCACTACTTGAATCTTCTTAGAGCCAATTGAATAGTACTTATAAAATGTACTATTTACACTTCTCCTTCGCACAGCTGGTCGGTTACGCGCATGGATATGATATACCAAACCCAAGGTCTAAGTTTCTTACCATGCGGTCGGCTTATAAGTTGTGCATAGCAACACTAATGAGTGTTTAAAATTCTAAATTCGCACTTGTCTGTGGATAGTTAATATTGACCTGCAGAAATGATACAGTATAATATATATATATATATATATAAAAAAATATAATTATCAACCGACACATATTTCATCGTTTTACGCGTGACGGAACATAGCGAGATTCGAAACCGGGACTTCAGAGACTGAAGCCCAAAATTCTACCACTGAGCCAATGCCCGCTAGTGACAGAATGTATCGCCTTTCTTATACATGTAATTTATTTGTGTATTTAGTTTTTTTTATATTATCGAACGAATTGATTTAATTATACGGAAAGCATTTTTACTTAAATGCTAGTTGGAAATAATTTGCCCTTCAACAATTTTATGCTCCCAGATGAGGGATATATATATTCAAAAATAAAATAATTATCCACGGGCACGTGTATCGTCGTTTACATCTCATCAACGTGGCTGAACTTTGCGAGATTCGAAACCGGAAAATCAAAGACTGAAATTCGACGTTTTACCAGTTAGCTAATCTAAATGAATAAATGTAATAACTTATTTGCCGATATCCTTACTATATTAACATCAAAACAGTTCATCGTTATTTAATTATTTGGTACAACATAACTCTTTGAAATACT
>OY744528.1:34073527-34168527 GCA_963556195.1 Sepiola atlantica
TCCTTCATGAAATCTTGGACTTTCTTTGATCCATGCGCTGGCGCCGAGTCTTGGATGAGCATGAGTTTCGTAGGGTTGTAGTTTCTACGGATCCAAGGAAATAAAACATTATTAAGAATGTTCGAATACTCCGTGGTGTTGATTTTAAGACCCGCTTCGATGAAATGAGGAGACATCACCTTTCCATCACTTGCCACGGCTGCAAAACCAATCACAGAAGCAAGATTTTTGCTCTGTATCACAGGAGGAACTTCCGAAAGGTCACAAGCAATAACTCGAGTGTTCTGGCGATTTGGAACCTCATCCACGATGAACTTTTTCTCATCAACAAAAATGCGCACATGTCCTCATTTGTGTTTCAGATGGTTGATAAGGTTGGGGAATCTTTCAACTCTGATAGCTTTTGAACGGCAGTGAGGAGATTACGGCGTCTCCTAACGTAGAACTGCATCCCAAGGTCTTCGTTGATTGCCTTGCTGATAGTTGTGCGACTCACATTGCGCTTTTTTGCCAGTTTCGACATCGACTAACTTGGGTCTGCCTTTATCGACCTTTTTAGTCCCACCAGGAAAGTTTTTGTGCGCTTTCGATCACTACGAGTACTGTGCCGACTTCTCTAAACCTTACACTCGGCATCGAAATTAGCCACAACCCGATAGACAGTCGTGTTTGCATAGCCAGTGCTCTTAACAATGTCCGAAGGAGAACTCCCGGCGCGTCTCATTTCGCATATAGTTAATTTTCGTGCTAATTCCGCAATATTAAAACAAATTGGAGTAAATATAATTATGCTATCTTGCAATAAAGTGTTTAAGAATCCTCAGTAAAAAATACTGTACTCATATGATCAAAAATAAAAACGATATTAGCATTTTAAATATGTTCCAATTCATCTACCCGACCCTGTATATATAATTTATTTGAAAACTATATGATATATATTTGAGAATCGTACCCCGGTTTCATCCGGATGGGTTAACATTTTATATTTTAAACAGTCTATGCACAAGGGGCTTGTCAGCGTATGAAATGAGGTCAAAACACATGGGGGATGGCGTTTATCGATAAAAAACTGATGCATTCTTGGAATGTCTCTCTGGAAAAATATATATTGGTTGGCAGGTAATTGAGTTTCATTTTATTTATTATTCATAGTTGTGGGTGTTAATAAAGTTTTATTTTATTCTACTAAGTGTTTTATTTAATTATTTATTCGTAGTTTTGTATTTATATTTAAGGGGTTGTATTTGGAAGATTGTTTAGAGATCGTATAAGATTTTAGGTGTCTTGAAAGATGGAAAAAGCATGGGGTGTTTGAATTCGTCGTTTAAAAAGGTTGTAATACTGAAGTCGCCGTTTGAAGGGGATACCGGGTTTAATTTTATGTCTCGGATTTATTATTCATTTTATTTATAGTTTTGTGTTTTAAAGGTATTATTTTGTTTGGTGTTTCATTTACTTATTTATTTATTAGCAGTTTCGTATTTTAAATGGCGTCCCCCCCAAAAAAACGAACACAAAGACGTTTTAATTTATCGTTTAAAAACGGTGTATTGTTGGCGTGTCTCTTATGAAGGAAATACTGGGTCATGGTTCAATATAATACATAGGTCTTAATCTTAATTAAGTTTTAATAAAATAAATATTCTTTATGACGGGTGTTGTTTGTTTTACTGCTTCAAAAGTGTGTTTATATTAAGGGATAACTGAGTAGGAAATTTTATTGATTTGGCTCTGGGTGGGATTTATCAAAAAAATATTTATTTATTTATTATTTTTCTTTGTTTATAATTTATATTTTAGTATTTTCCAAAAAAATATTTTTATAAAATAGTTTCATGATATATTTATACATATGAGGGTTTTATTTTAATGGATTGATTATTATGTTATGACTGGATGTTGACGGAGGATATATTTTGTCAGTGAGAGGGTTCATCTAAGGGGTATCTAATGTTTAAACTATCATTATCATATTCATTCGTGTCGGGTGTATGTATTTAGTAATCTCTGTATCTTTATCTTATGAAGTTTATAAATCTATATAATTCCTTTAATTCTGTGGGATAAGATAGTTATATTTCTAGGTGTTTTATTAAGGGTGTTTCATGTATTTACCCTGTTATAAATGTTAAAAGGAGATTGGGTATCTACTGATTAATATTAGATCTATGGTGGATTGGATTAGGGTGTATTGGGATTTGAAGGGGTGATATAGTTGTGGTTGTGGTATGTGCAATATATCCGGAGGACTATGTTATGTTGTACATATAAATTAAATATAATTTTGGAAAGATCTTAAGGAGAGTGGCTATATTATATCTTTTAAAATTTTATTTTATGGTATGGAGTTCATTGGTCTAAATGGGTGATTAGTGAGTTATGTATTATTATTGTAAGTCCATTGGGTTGGCAGAAATTTTCTTTTGTGGAAACATTTTGATGACTTCGGTTTTGATGTTCATCCAATTCATGGAGGGGCTATTCATTGCTTGTAGAATCCTGAATTTTTCGGTGTTACAGAGGGCAAATCCTGGAAGTAGAGGTATAGGAATTGGTTTAGCAGTGGTCCTCAATTTATTTTATAGCGAGTATTGGACCTTTTGTATTCTCATATAGTGGTTGTTAGAGTGGTGATGTTTCCTTTTTAGGGGTATCTGAAGGTGTTGTGGGCATGGAGTCTTTGTTTAAAGGTTTCCTGGGTCATTCCCTGTACATTTCCTCCTTCTTGGTATCTACATCATATATGACTTTGGATTCGTATACAATGGAAGGGAGTGTGCATCCTCCTCCTGGGGGGCAGACTTCCCCTCTTTGGTATGAGCAGCGGGTGTCGGGGCGATTGGTTGATAGTGTTTGTTTAGATGCTAGAATGGATCCTACGGATGAAAAGCAAAACTAACTAGTTTTGTATCGTGTTTCTATTAAAGTGTTTATGATACGTATTTTATAGTAGGAAGTGTTTGTCTATAAATTTGAGAAACTGCTTGCCTATGCTATATTTGATACTGAGGGATGGTAAACCAGATAATGTTTCTGTGTCTATTGCGTCTGTATCGTCTAGTAGTTTGGGTGGGTATGTAAGAGATTTTTTCTCTATAACCGCTTTTGATGGGCTCTTATATATATATATATATATATATATATATATATATATATATATATATATATATATATATTGTTAGTGTGTGTGTTTGTGAAAAAAAGAAAATAAAATAAATAAAAATATATATATATATATTTGTATGTATACATTGTATTAAGTGTGAAACCATTTTATTCGTTACACAATTATATGTCTTATTTGCTCTAACTTGTGTCTATCCGTCACACCTCTGCATTGTATTGCCTTCTAAGTATCACATTTATATATACTAATAAACAATTCTTCAAGCAAACTACATAAACCTCTTATATATATATATATATATATATATATATATATATATATATATATATATATATATATATATATATATATTAGTTTAGAAGGATACTTAGATATTTAGGACAACTTCTATGGTTTTCCTCATGAAAAGGTTATACACATGATTTGAATTTCAGTAAACTAAAGATGTTATCTAGATTATCTAACCTTTCTTTTTATAGGACACACATACACATCATACGTACACACGCATACGTTGATTTTAGATATAGAGATGTATTACTTTTATAAAGCTCTATCTGAAAGCACGTTGAGACATTTGTACGTGCAAAATCTGCATTTTCTATTCGACTTGCTTCCGATTTTGTTTAGTTAAATTTTATGTAATTATGCGCGTCTATCTTGGTACATTATACACATTTTGTCCCCTTTTATCAATTGTGAATATGAAGGTATTTTATGTTTTTTATGTATTGCTAATATATTGTTCTTGGTTAGTTTCAAAAGCGTATCTGTAATTTCGTTTACTCCATCCTTTATAATTCTCTACGCCTTCTCGCTCGCAGGCGTATTGTTGCTAGTCTTTGTCTCTTCTCTAAGTTCTACTATGGCATGTGTTCTTAATGTAACGTATTCGTTTATTAAAACACGTTCTCTATTTCAAAATTCCTAACTTCAAAATGTTCTCTGGTCTTACGTAGCTTTCTGTATACTGACCCGCCGGCATGCTTCCTCGATATCGTCGCCGTCGCCATCATCATCGCAGTGTGTTGTCTCTTTGCCGTCGTCACCGTCGTAGTCATCGTCATCGTCTAGGTCTGTAATTAAAACTTTCATGCACGGAAAAAAGCAAAGCGACGGAGAGTTGATGGTTGTTTATTTTGAAGAGATGTTCTCGTCATAATGATAAAAACTCAAATTCATTAAATTTGGAGAGAGAAGCCAATGAATATTTCTTACTTAGATCTACAGAAGCGCTATCAACTCACTACCACTCTTTTAGGAATGAAATGTCCTATTTTTCATTTTATGTATTACATTTTTATTTTGCATCTGTGCACCATGTTTCCGAAACACAGACTGGCTAACAAAAATTATTGCTTTATTTTTCCAACGAGTGTGACTTAACTTCTTTAAGGGGAGACACTCTACCTGTAACAACGCACCTGTTAGATCAGAGGTCAATTAAGAGTCAGAGTTCAGGCTTGTTTATATTTAAAGTTTCAGAGCGAAATTGTTCCCAAGATTTTCGTGTGAAGATTGTTCACTGGTCAACAACGATACAAATCCATACTTTATTATGTAATCGTACACATGCATACGTAAATTAAGTAAAATTAAGAATGCCTTATTTATTCCCTGCTTCTTTTGTTCCAGCTTGTTTGAAACGTTGGTCTAGTGGTCTTCATCAAGTTTCTGTTCAGGTACTTGGTTATAATACATCTACCAGTTGCTTATTACGAGGCACTGCATGCGTGTTCAACTCTATTCTTGCTGATTGTTTTCCTCCTACATTAAGTCTAAGTCTTTTCAAGACTAAGATTAATAAGCATATATTGTTTTACGTTAATTATCTATTGTTAGCTCCTTACATCAAGTTACCCCTTTCCTTGTCTTGAACGAGATTATACAAAATATAAATATGAAACAATTTCAAGAAATTGTGTAACAATTTGCAAAATATTCTTGTTTACAATACGTTCAAACGTTTCCATATTATTACAATAAACTTTACTATTTTATTACCTTAGACACCGACTCGGTCTATATAATATTTACATTTATTTTAGAGTTCAGTTAAAGATAAATTAAAAATTTTACTCACGGCCTTAGTTTTATGATAATCTAGTGCTTAAGACATTCGCCGCTTATGATCTGTCACTGCTACATCCTAAAAACTTGATGAGGGATGACGAGGCTTAGCGATAATAAGCCTATACCCGAAACATGTATTCACATATGTAGCCAAAAGCTTGGTATACATAACAAGTTGTACTAAATATATAGTTCTACTTGTTAGTTAGCACTATTATAAATTCAAATAATGATTCACTGTATTAACCCATGAGAAGAAAAGAACATACCAGTTTATATATATATATATATATATATATATATATATATATATATATATATATATATATATATATATATATATATATATGGGAAAATGAAAAAGGAAAAACCAAAAAATGGATGTTTTTTATGTGTACATCAAAGTTTCGTCTTTATTTATAAGACTTCATCAGGTTGATAATATAGAGAAAAAATGTCATGCAAGTAAAGATACATGTAGGGTAGACATATTGGGAGGAAAAAAATAAAATAATAGCCACTACTGGGTGGACGTCCGTACTTGTTGGAGAATAAAAATGAATGTTGAAGAAAATGAGTGGGGAAAAAAATGGAAAGATGGGGTGAGCAAGGACTACTGTGGCTGGTGGTAAGATATGTCTACCCTACATGTATCTGTATTTGCATGACATTTTTTCTCTATATTATCATCCTGATGAAGTCTTATAAATAAAGACGAAACTTTGATGTACACATAAAAAACATCCATTTTTTGGTTTTTCCTTTTTCATTTTCCCATCACGTCGGATTACCTTCATCCTTCTCTTCCCATATATATATATATATATATATATATATATATATATATATATATATATATATATATATATATATATATAACTAGTAGAAAGACCTGAAGTTGCTCGAGATTGAATAAGGATAACTACTATGCACATTTTTACTATGCTAATGGTACCATATTACTTCCTTTGTTTTACTGTCCACATTAATTTTGTGTCGCTCTCACCTAATATAGTCGGCAGAAGCTGAAATTTTGAAAAACTATCTGAATTAATGTCTTATAAATATGATTTCAATTTAATTAAAATTGTATATACGTATTTGAAGTTTTAAGGGGTCTGTCTCGATGGTTCATTTACAGACCACGGCACGTGGACATTCGGCACATAAAGAGTAACATAAAGATTCAGCGCCACTTCCATTGTCTTCCCCAGGCAAGGTTATACATATTGTTTAAAGTTCATAGAATAGAATATATTTTAAATTTTTAACGGGGTTATTTTCCTAAAGTTTCCTTTGAGCACACTAAGAAATTCGAGAACACTTGTATAGTCATCCCCGGTAAATATTACATAAGAATACACTTTTAGGCTTTATATAGATTATCTAACATATATTTATATACATAGCACACAAACATAACACAAACATGCGCACAAACACATAAAGAAATACAATTATATATATATATATATATATATATATATATAAATATATATATATATATATATATATATATATATATATATATATATATATATATATGAAGTGAGTGAAGATAAACAAAATTAGAATATTATTTATATTTGTTCCAATAATTCAAACACAATGATTATTTGGCGTACGACCGTTTCTAAGACAATTTTGAAAAACTTATTCTGTATTATACTTTACATGACTCCAAACCGTCTCTTCATTAGCGTTAGCGCCTTTTACAGCAGTCATTTAAAGAAATAAAACCATCAGATGTCATATATATATATATATATATATATATATATATATATATATATATATATAGAGAGAGAGAGAGAGAGAGAGAGAGAGAGAGAATGAGAGAGAGAATGAGAGAGATGTGGTGTATGCATTGTTCTTCCTATTGAACTGGATATTCTACGAAACTTAATAATGAAAAGTAACTCTTCTATATGCCTTCTTATCAAGGAAGTTGTCCCAGTTGCCGTGGTAGCTAAGATGTTGAACCATTATCATTCAGTGTTAACCGAAATTTGAGCTGTAAGTCAGACTGTATAAAGCTACACTAATGAGTCTTTATAAGACAAAATAGGGGTCTCTAGATATCAAACTATTCATCCAAAAATAAATGAAATTATTAGTATTAATAACAATTATAATAATTATCGGGATCTATGGAAAATCCACAGGTCTAACTTTTTTGGAGTTTTTTTTACATATTTCGATTCTATGGGCATCGGGTGAGAACACAGATCCAATGATATTATTGTAACACTTTTTGTTCAAGCCAAAACATACTAATCTAACTACTCTTGATAATCTAGTTTCAGAATATATCTGGTTAATGAGGGTCTATCTCCAAAACCCTGGTAATAGTTTATCACAAATATTATTTTACTATATTTAAACAGGAATAATACTACACATTGATCCTGCCTCGAACGTGCAAGAAAAGGGTATTTTAGTTTCACGTTCGGCATAACAGCAAAATAATTACTTTTGGGAGGCTAACGGCGATCTCATCTCTTAAAAACAGGATGGAAAGTGAAAACGTATGTACGAGCATGGCATTGTCTTAGCGTATTATTAAATAGATACTACATATAATAATAGTAATAACTAGCGGGATGTGTTCAATACTAATTACCTTGTTCTTAACCTATACATGTTGGAATCAAATATGAGATTTGACTTGTATATTTATTTTTAAAAATTAACAATACATGAAACAATTTACAAAACTTCTTTATATACAATATTTCTAGTGAAGGTAATATTTCGACGACTAAACCTTACTTTGTAAATTCTTTAGATTAAATTAAATTTGGCTCCAATTCATGAGTAACATACAAAGATTCGGAAGGTCGTTGCTTTTGATGTAAAATAACACACACGCTATCGTATTAATGTGTGTCTTCCCGGTTGTCCCTTCCCTACCTGCCTCCCATCTCCTTCAATGTAGAAAAACAAATCTTAGATATTCGTTGGGATCAAACTATGAACCAGTCGGGCCGACGTCAAAAAGCGACGTCAAAATCCTACGTCGCTAACCGTTGTGCCAAAAGAGAAATACTTGAGAATATTACGAAAATTAGGTGACTTGAATGCTTTTTCAAATCTACGTGCGGCACGCATGCGCAGAGCTTTTGATGTAAGCGTGACACACGAACACACACGCTATCGTATTATATATATAGAGGATACTAATAATAATAATAAGAAGAAGAAGAAGCAGAAGCAGAAGCAGAAGAAGAAGAAGAAGAAAAAGAAGAAGAAGAAGAAGAAGAATACATTTCTCCCTAAGGGGAGAGCACTTTGAGATCGAAAGATAAAGTTGCTGACTAATATATATGAATGATGACTCCACTTGAATTGAATTCTCTTGCAAACTTACTATCGTAAAAATAACTATCTATATACATATTCAGTATTATACACGCCGTATTAACTAAGACGTTTGATCTTAACTGGGAATGGTAACTGAGTTTAAGGGTTCGAGTCATAAGGTCGGCACGTCGGCTGTATATAGCAACTTTAATGAATAAGGCGAAATAGGCATGTCTGTGGATATAAAAATATTTATGTAAAAATAAGTGATAGCAATAATAGTGTAAAAAAACTCATATGCGTAAATGTGCTTATATATCGACAGACTAATATAGTTAAGAAGACGGATTGATAAATCGACAAATGGTGAACTGAGTTGCAAATGTTAGCGTGTATGTATGTGTGTATGTGTGTATGTATGTATGTATGTATGTATGTATGTATGTATGTATGTATGTATCGACAGACGAAGATATTTTAAAGTATAGATTGATAAATGGATCCTGGAAGAACATTAATTGACTTATCTGTCAATATTTAGCTGTACTTTTACTTACACATTCTAACACACACATACACACTATACATATTTACTTCAAAATAATAATGAAACACACACACACACACACACACATATATATATATATATATATATATATATATAATATAATATAGTAACACGAAATCACATAATAATCGATGCAATAATTTATTTCAACCTTGTGGTATTGTCAATCATCTAAGGGAGATGATTACATTTTTGAATATGAGAAAAGAGAAATTCATACTCAACAATTCAATTATATATATATATATATATATATATATATATATATATATATATATATATATTTTAAGGCATGTGTTATTAAAGACGACAGAAATCTTCTGTTTAGTGATTCCTTTTTTGATTTTTTTTTTTTTTCCATTCGTCGAATGATATTTTTGACTTGTAGATGGAATGAATTGATGAAGGATCCATGTGTTTGACTAATGTTTTCGATTCTCTCTTGAATCATCTTCAGGTCTTTTATGGCAAAAATGAATAAAAAGCGAGTGAAAGAATGGAATTTCTTAAAAAATACGCCGGCAAACCGTTAGCGTAAAATACGGACGTCTACATTTTAAAATGTGACAATTGAAACAGTTTATTTATTAATTTTATTTATTATTCTTATTATTTTTAATTTAAAATAATGGCTGATTTAATTTTGTCTCGTCTAATAATTATGGAGAAGGAAAATGGGGGAGATAGGCAGTAAGTAATTTTAATAAGATGTCCCTATTTTTTTAATATAATTAGGCTACACCGGTTGATATCACTAAACTAGGCTAAGCATTTTAAAATAGTTTTACTTGTCTCGTATAAAATGTTATTGATTTTAGGTTGCTGCGTTTTTATGTATACGGCTTCAAGTATTTTTAATTTTTTAAATTAGTTTCGGAAAGTATTATTTTTGTGTTCATTACTAATATCTGTCTCAACTCAGATGTAGGGCAGTTGTGCGTTTGTAGGTGTTTGTATATTGAACTAGTGTTTGCGAGGTGCATAGTGAGGCGGCGGGATAGAGTGGTTGTTGTAAAACCAATGTAGCAATTATTATTTTGGGAGGTACATACTCCTAAAGAGCATTTAAATTTATAAACTACATTGGTTCTTTCTAGTGTTTTGGGGGTCGGAGAGGGGTTGTTTTTTACTACAAGGTTTTGCGTTGTGAATCTTATATAATAAATAATTAATTTGATTTTGTTTTCTTTATCTGTTGGAGATATATATCGATGTGTAATATTCTTTATAACTTTTTCTTCTAGTTTGAAGTTTGGCTGCATTTGGTTGCGGTAATATATGTTGATGTAATTGGAGTTATGTTGTGTATTATTATTATTTATATTAGTGTTTGTAAGGTGTTTTATCATTGATTTAATTAGTTCGTCGATGAGGTAGTTGGGAAATTCATTGTTAATTAATATTGATTTCCTCCTCTAAAAAAACATTATTCATCGAACTAAAAAATATAAAACAAGTGTTAATTTTAACAAGTAATTGTTTGCATGTAATTGGCATATCTTTTAATTTCAAAAAATATATCGGAGTAGTGTATACGTTTATGGGTGTGTACTGTGTGGAGGGGTACATATGTGTATGCACGAATGGCGATCCAAGGTGAATGAAAAAATGGCCATTTATTTAGACTTGGGAACAGGAGCACAGTGGGGCTTGTTGATTATGAGTAAAGGTTGGGTTGACCTTTTAGTAAAAAGTAAATGTAAGAGTTATGTCGTCATTACGTTTTTAAATGAATTATTTCAATTAATCATACATCTGACTCGGCAGATGATTCACTTCAATACGTTATATATGAATATAATTTATTTCCCCATCACTAATGATATTCTAAAATTTGAATTATAGCTTAAAGCCGGAAACTATTTTCTTCGAACAATGTTTGGTATCGTTAGTTTTAGCGTTTTGTGAAAACGACCGATGATATCCGCGAAGTTATAATTGCATACTTTAGCCAGAACTGCAATTTTAAATGTATGATGTTGAAACGTATAACTACATAGCTATTTCAACATGCGACTGGTTACCATAAAATATATAGATAGATATCTATATAGATATACACATATATGAAGTAACTGGAATAATAACGGTCCCACCACAGGTAAAATTTATTCTTCGAACAGAACAGTTTAGCACCAGTTTCGTATTCTCTTACGAAGATTAAAATCAATGTATGATGACACTTATCTCATGTCTAGAATCCTTATTCCAATTTTGATGAAAATACATTACGTGATTTTTATTCTAGAAAATTTCTTAAATTTAAGACTTAAATTTAAGAAGAAATATAAATTCAGAAAATCTTGCGTAATTAATGTCGAATGACTATAGATCAAATTGATTGTAAACCTGAAATATTAGAATTTTCAAATGTGAGGTTACGCCTATATTATGCTGTTAACACTCTTTAAAATACCCGAAACAAAACTTACATTTGTGGAATATTTATGACGTTTAATACTTATTATAAAACTTCACAAATGTCGAAGCTTCCTGAAATGTTCTACCTCCTCTTTACCCCCGTTGCATTAACTAAAAAAAACAGAATATATCCAACATTAAACACTCTTACGCCTAGAAGCTCTGTTTTAAAATCCATAAAAATCGGTTATTCAGCTGAGGAGTAATTAATTCAGATAGAAATGAAAATATACACGTATATGAATCACTAACTTTATATAAATAAGAGATAACTACTAATTGTGACCTATCCTAGTATTTTACTGAAGTTTCTAGGAAGACTTGAGTGCCAGATATTTCAGAATATAGCCCCTAAGTTAATTGTCCATTTGAATCTAAATTCGGACAAAGAAAACGAATTCTGAGAAATATAACGGTTTGTTTCACATGTATATGATGTGACTCGACCGTGCGCTACAACGTCATTATAAAAAGACAATGTTAATTAACATGTGATTTTTTAATATTTACTTTCATTTATAAAGAATGTAAACTATTTAGAATAAACATTTACTTACATTTATTTTTTTCTTTTAAATGTGGAATATTAATTATAAAATTTCATACTTATTTATTTTTTTAAATTATGTTACAAGTTAGACTAGTTTCGCCATATCTATCATTTATTATTGTTATAAAGTTTTATCTGAAAAAATATCGAATCTGCTGTTTGAACAAATTCTGATGTCTTGTTCTGTCTCTGTCCCGACGTTGTGATGTTAATTTTCATGTTACTTTAATTATTTATTGTGAAAATGAAACATGGGCGTCTCTGTGTAGGTTACTTACCATACATATATTTCATACTCTCACTACTAAAGTCTATTTTTAACATAATGGATGGACGTATGTGAAGAACAATCACATGATTTACTATGGATTTAGTATCTAGGTTAAACAGTGCAAGTTACCTTGACACAAAATCTAAAAAGCAAGCCCGCTCTCCGGACTAAAATGTAAATAGACATCAAGTATGGATTAGATTCAAGTTGGGAGAGAAAGGAAATGTCAGACAAATGTGTTATGACCAATTTAGTGTCTGCTTGAAAAGTGACATCACGATACCGTGTGAATAAAAGATATTTTCTTTCGACAATCAGTTTTTGGAATCGGTGATGATCGGATGTAATTACAAAAAATAGTAGATAGTAATTTAATTACTAAAAAATGTTGATAGCGACACTCGCTGTATGCCACTGTCCATCTTCTCCTGTAACTATGATGTTAGGCTAAGGAGAACGATTTTGGCCTCTTTCCATTTAATGTGTGACTTTTATTGCTATAAAGAAAAAATCTCTCCAAAATAAAGACCAAATTTAAACTCTCCGTCGCCACGCTCCTTTTCCTTTTTGTGCATGGAAAGTACTTGATTATAGACACGGCTACAACGATGATGATGATGATGATGATGATGATGATGATGATGATGATGATGATGATGATGATGATAGTGATGATGATGATGATGATGATGATGATGATGGAAATGCAGCCCATTAAACGATGATGATGATGATGATGATGCTGCTGCTGCTGCTGCTGCTGCTGCTGCTGCTGCTGATGATGATGATGATGATGATGATGATGATGATGATGATGATGATGATGATGATGATGATGATGATGATGATGACAGCGTAATAATGCCAAAAAGACGACAATGATGATGATGATGATGATGATGATGATGATGATGATGATGATGATGATGATGATGACGGCGACGATGACGGCGACGATGACGAGCGAGCATGCCGGTTAGTACGTATACAAAAAGAGATAAGACCACTGAAAACATCTGAAGTAAGTTACTTTTATTTTAAGTATGTGTTTAATAAATCAACACATAACATACAAACGTGTTAAAGTCAATAAAGTTAATAAAGAAAATAAAGACATAATATAGTGTGTCAACTAATGATATTATATGTGTATGTACATAAAATAGAAAATTATACATATATGTATATAAAATATTTATCATGAATAATTATATGTATATATATACATATATATATATATATATATATATATATATATATATATATATATATATATATATATAATCTTATGAAAATCTGTTGACAAAAAACAAGAAAGAGCTTGATCGTGAGTTCTACAAGAGCTAATATAGTTATTTTTTTGTATTTAAAAATTATACATTACAATTTCTGTTAGACGTATCGGAGTTTCACGGCTACGAAAAACCGGTTTCTCTGGACTAGATTCCGTCTTTTTGATTCGTGCTAAATCTTATGAGTCTTAGAAATCGAAAAAAAACAGAAGGGATGAAAAACAGGGAAAAACCATTCACCGCCTTACAAGGGTCTGGCATAGATCGATTATTTTGGTATTTTGTCGTGTTCTACCCAGTTTTAATTCAATATTATTTAATAAATTTAATTTAACAATATTTACTTGATAAAGAGATTATTCATTTACGTTTTCTTATAGTTGTTTCGATTTAACCATATTTGTTTAGAGGTTTTCTGTTTCTCTCTATATCTCCTTCTTTATATATATATATATATATATATATATATATATATATATATATATATATATATATATATATGGGAAGAGAAGGATGAAGGTAATCCGACGTGATGGGAAAATGAAAAAGGAAAACCTAAAAGTGGATGTTTTTTATGTGTACATCAACGTTTCGTCTTTATTTATAAGACTTCATCAGGATGATAAAATAGAGAAAAAATGTCATGCAAGTACAGATACATGTAGGGTAGACATATTGGGAGGAAAAATAAAATGAAATAATGGCCCCTACTGGGTGGACGTCCGTACTTGTTCTATTTCTCCAACAAGTACGGACGTATTGGTTCCGCTTGCTAAAGTAATATCTACATAGTCATGTTCTTCCCATAAGCCTTAATATGTATCCCTGAGAAATATGTATATTTTTTCTTCTTACATACTTTAGGCTATATTATTCAATATAACACCATTTGCATTTGTATAACACCAACATTTAAGAAATTAACTAACTTATTAATATATTATGTAATCTTTTGTTAAAACCTTTAAAACTGTTGTGTAAAATATTCAAAATTTAGTTCTACCATTCTGTTAATGAATATAATAGTGAATGCTAAGACATATTCGAAATAAGAGTCAATTAGATGGAATGATTATCGGAGCATCATGTGAATACTCAAATCGATGAATGTATTGATCAAAATATTACCAAAATAATAATTAAAGAAATATTAAATTATGTAGTTTATTACATGTTTCTGTTTTTTTTTCTTCTATGTTTTTGCATTATAATAATTATTGATTACGTAATAGGTTCGAATGGTCGTTAAAATGAAGATTAGTTAAAAAGTCGTAATTTTAACAGATTACGACAGAAATTATTCATGATTAGACCGGAAGTGATTAATACGAAATCGATGGATAGTGATATGATGTATTTTATTATTCATTGGAATATTTATGACAATCATTCTTTAAGATTTGATTTGAAGACTACTCTGTTGAAAACTACAGGAAAGTAGTCCCGCAGTAATGTATTCCATAGAGGGGTGACATTGAGAAGTAGCTCTATTTTTTTGAAAGTATGCCTGATTCTAGGTAAATTGAAAATGCGGAGGTAGTAGTTTCCCATGTGCTAGCTAGACGTGTTCTTTATGTGATTTATTACAAGAGAGAAACAGATTGTAGCTAAGTGTTCCATGATAATAACAATAGAGTAGAAAGAGATTAGCACCGTTTCTTCTGTAATAAATGAGCTGTAAGGTAAAAAAGAATCCCCTCTTATAGATTTCGAATGCAGTTTTGTATTCGAACATAGCAATACCTCAGCACAAAGTATATCTGAAATATATTATACATGCAGTTAATTCATACATACAAAATGGTTCGTTCGAAATAATTTAATCATGGCGCTGACACCAAAGCGAAGTCAGGAGATGGGACCCGTGCATATAAGAATATCGAACCAACGAATCATAATTAAATTACGGGGGCAGCCTTTCATAATATAAAAAAATCACATATAGCACCATATAGATTAGAATCCGAACGGAATCGACCTCATGATAGAATATTGAAATCCTTCGACAAAGAGCTTATTAATTTATCAGAAATATAAAAGGTAAAACTAAAACAATATAATAATAGCTCTTCAAATATAAGAAATAATGAAACTTTCATAAAAATTAAGAATTAAAAATAATGCTAATGTATCACCAGACAAAGTTATGAACACATACACATTAGACTACAAAACATCAATTTAATATATAAAGAATTACATGAGACTCATAAGAAAAGCTGGTGTAAACGAATTTTACAAAATTAATCAGCAAAAATGATATGATCTCTATATTTATACTCAATGTGTGTGGGCGTCTAATGTCTGTGTATTCCTTACAGAAAGTAAAATTAGAGAATCTACAGCCAATGGTGTATTCTGATGTATTTTACAGGGCAAAACAATGGAAATATTTTCGAATCTTTAATTGATCCCCTAAGGAGACTATGAGACTAAATCACCTTTAAACTAAACTATATATTAAATTTTTATGACATTTATATCACATGTATAATATTTGGGGGGGGAACACAATGTAAGTTGTTCCGACTCTCTACGTTACTTCCTATGTGCCGAATACCAAAACATCATATATATATATATATATATATATATATATATAAATATATATATATATATATATATATATATATAATGTATGCACATATTTCTACACAGAGCGTATTTGTACAGTGGTAGAACGCTGGACTATAGACATCAACATCGAGGGTAATTTAGCCATGCTGATGACGGCTGTGAGCCAGAAACACGTGTCCATGGATTACTTTTATGTGCGTATTAAATAAAATAATATATATATATATATATATATATATATATATATATATATATATATATATATAAGTCTAATCTATGCAAACAGGCTCTCGGATAGATATATGCATAAACGTAATTAGATATAATAAACATAGTTTATTTTAAAAAATGACCTTATACAGGAAACACTACATACACATAATTTTTTGTAAAAACCCTATAATAATCCATTCACATGGTTTAATACCACTGTAGGCCAGCAATTTTCGTTGAAAACGAAAAATCCTTTCTTCTATTAGATATCAAGCCGACCTTCACACCTCAGCTTAACGTTATAAAAAACAAAACCGCAGCCTTAAATTATAAACTACCATATAATAACCACTTTATGCTCAAACATAATCACTTCCCTACGATAAATGTATGAATATAACACATACATCCTTCATTAACATTAATACACCCCTATTTTCTAAATTAATAACAGTCAGATAAACTTGAATTTAAAGCCACACATCGGTTTATGAAAAATAACACTTTACACTATCACCGTAACTACGAATACGCAATAGAAACATAAACACATGCAACGTTCGTAATTGGTAATATTAAGTTGTATTTAGATAATAGTAAGTTGCAATTGAGGCCTAAACAAGCATGTTAAAAGGCCCGTAAACAGGGTACTTCCCCAAATAGGATATCTTAAGAAAAATCACGAAAGATAAAAGCGGTGATCATCGTCGCCCGTTCCTTTTTTGTCTTCGTTTTGTGAGACGCTGATGATTTGAGATGAATTTTAAACGCTTTTTCCTAAGCAATAAAGCCTACCCGTGTCAATGAACTCGTGGTAAACCTTTGGTTACGGTAATGAATAGTTTTAAAATAAATAATTAGTAGTCTTACGATCGAGCACTTTATTGATTTCTTTTTAACTTACCCTGACACACATTATATATATATATGTATATATATATATATACATATATATATATATATATATATATATATATATATATATATATATATATATATATATATATATCAGTATTTAATGTATCCACATAACATTTTATAAGGGGATATGATTTTTTTATGTATCAATTATCAGTATTTACTTCAACAGTGCTCCATACGTAAGTAAAGGTAGGTAGTAAGCTATGAAAATATATTTATGACAATTAAGCTACACAGAGGCTCCCGCGTTTCATCACCGGGGGAATCTCCACGCTAAAATGCATTTTAGCGTGAAGATTCCCCCGGGGATGAAACGCGGGAGCCTCTGTGTAGCGTAATTTCCAGAAATATATTTTCATAGCTTACTATATATATATATATATATATATATATATATATATATATATATATATATATATATACATGCGTGTGCGTGTGTGGGGGTGTATGTTTATATAAGTGCGTGTAGGGACGTATACGTATATCATTAGTATAATTGATTTATTAAGTAAATTAGTGGATGTTGTGTAAGAAACAATGATAGTACATTAGTGTTTCTGTTCCCACGTCATCATGACGTCAATATCCGTTGCTTGTTGCTAATTGGTTCACATGCAAAGTTATTAAAGCCTGACTAAATCCGTCCTGCTCGGGGCTTTTATTTCTTTCTTTGTTTTTCCTATCCAAAATTACACGTACATTGGCTGATCAAGGCGAAATGGCCACACAACAAATGATCAGTCTATTTACGCCCAAGTAACTGGAAGTATGCACATATAGATTGCATTTAATCTCATTAGATATATAGATAGATAGATAGATAGATAGATAGATAGATAGATAGATACTAATATGTATGGTTAAATAGATAGAGACAGGCAGAAGTTCAGATATGTGTATCTGGTTAGAGTAAGTGATTATAATACATTTGAGTAACAAGACGACTTCTCTGCATATCTTTTACTAATAGAGAGTACGTATCTCTCCGTCTGAAGAAAAGTATATTATTAATTCTATTAATATTGTATTATTGCACTTCTAACCCTTATGGAGGTTTAGTATCTGTCTGCTTAGAGCCGAAACTATACTATTATTGGTCCCCCGATTTATAAAATCGGGGGACTTATGTTTTGAGACATGTCCGTCCGTCCGTCCGTCCGGATTTTTCTCCGCAATCATTAATTGAATTTCCCTGAAATTTTGCATGAAGTTGTAACTTTGGTCAGGTTAGAAAGTGACATTCTCCGATTTTTGAAAAAAAATCTGGTTAACCCCCTAGGGGGTTAAAAGACCTCGAAATGCCAAAAAATGACATTTTTTGCCCCATAACTTAAGCCCCCTAGGGGGTTAAAGGTCTCGAAATGCCCAGAAATGACATTTTTTGCCCCATAACTTTTCATCCATCCATTCAATTTCTCTGAAACTTGGGCAAGATGTGGAGGCGATTGTTCCTAATAGTAAATAAGTATCACTGACCTTGGAAAACATCTGATTCGTGTCCCCAGGGGGTAAAAAAAACCCAAAATGGCTAAAAATGACCCTTTTCTCCTATAACGTTTGATCAATCCATTCAATTTTTCTGAAACTTGGCCAAAATGTAGAGGCAATTGTTCTGGATATAAAATGAGAATCCTTGACCTCACAAACATTTTGGTTTGCGCCCCCAGTGCCCTCTTAGGCTAAAGAGAGTATAAAATCCGAACACACTTTAAAACTTCAAATATATCCTATTTTCATGAAATGTATATCATATGTATAAGATTGTCTGGGGAAGACAATGGAAGTTGTCCCGAATCTCTACGTTAAACTCTATGTGCAGAATATCTACGTGACCTTACGTATACATGATCCATTATGACAGAACCTTCGTAAAACCTCAAATACTTGTATCTGATGTTAAAGAGATTTAAATTTCAAACCATATATACAAGATACTAATTTAAAGAGTTTTACAACATTTCAGCTTCTTCCCACAATATTAGGGAGCGAGTTGTAAAAAAGTGCAGCAGCATAAATAAAGATTAGGGTTTTATGTGCATAGTGAAAAAGTGCATAGTAGTTATCCTAATTTTATCCTGAGCAACGTTAGGTCTACCTACAAATTATAAATAAGCGTACCTTAGAACAAGAAAACACTTGGACTACCTTCTCCTCCTTATTGTATTGATCCGTATTCAATATAATCAAAACATATTTAATTTAAGGTCAATAAAGTGCGTAAAGTAAATTCAAATTAAACAAGATGGTACAACTTTGTTGATCGGTTTGATTATGATGGTATGCTTGCATGAAGGGCCACGTGATGTGTGCTAACATTCCTAAGTGAATGTCATATAATGGAACCGACTGGATTCGAACTTGGCACACCTAGGTCGTAGGCCCATATCGTTACCCAGTTAACAACGTACACGTTCCTTTAAATATCGTGACTATTCCAATTGATTAATCTAGAGTAAGCTTCTTTACATGAGTCTCTCTTAAACTGTATATGAAAAGTAATATTTAATTATTTAAAAATTGAGGTTTTATATGAAAAGTGTTACATATATTAAGCGACCGAAAATCAGATAAAATATACAAGCAAAATTAGAATGGAACAAAAGGATTTAAAACATAAATCCATATGAAAAAAAGAATCATTAAAAAGGTTTGCGTAGACATATCGATATTTCGCCTTAGAAATATATTCAGGATTTTTAAAGATAAAATGTATGTTTCAGAAGAAAGCGAAGTATTTATGCATATATATGTAAATGGTAGGAGAAAGAAGTTCAAAGGGTGCTGGCGCGAGGAGACAGGCGTATAAGCGGCGAGTCGTGTGCGTGGGCTGTGAATAATTTTCTATATTTCTGACAGTATATTAATGCATTAGGTTGCTTTTAGTACACACACTTTTTTACGTGAGATAGTACCGTAAATACATCTTACGATTAAGTATTGCTGTCATATATGGGGAAGTTTCGCATGGAGCACTCTTTCCTGTCTTGACAGAGTACAATATTGGCTTCGAAATCCAGGGAGGGATAATATATTCTCGTCCTTGCAACTCTTTTCACACAGAAGGGATGATTCTAACCTATCTCTATTGTATCGTTATTTTCATGGTTAATGTTCGACTAAGCTCAAATCCATGTTCCCACCTGTAAAACATTCACAGCAAGAACTTGTCTAGCTACAACAGCAACAAACTTTCTTTTCTCTCTCTTAGTACCAACATCCAAATGGAACTTGAATGAAAAACATTAGGCAAACATTTGTCAAAACGAATGGAGTTTTCTCCCCATCTTTTTTTTACTTTTCACTTATTCCTTTTTTTCTATTTACTTGCTTCCCTTGGCTATGTGTTTAATTGCAAATATGTAAACGTTAACAACTTTCAATAACTTCTGAGGATGTCTAAAGCTATGTGTTTAATTGTAAATATCTAAACGTTACCAACTTTCAATAACTTTTGAAGATGTCTAAAGCTATGTGTTTAATTGTAAATATCTAAACGTTACCAACTTTCAATAACTTCTGTAGATGTCTAAAGCTATGTGTTTAATTGTAAATATGTAAACGTTACCAACTTTCAATAACATCTGAAGATGTCTAAAGCTATGTGTTTAATTGTAAATATGTAAACGTTACCAACTTTCAATAACTTCTGAAGATGTCTAAAACTATGTGTTTATTTGTAAATATCTAAACGTTACCAACTTTCAATAACTTCTGAAGATGTCTAAGGTTAGCAAAGACAGAATTTAAATGGCTGATTATGTCAGCTAGTTTCCTTGCATTGCGTTTATATATATAACTTTATTTTATCTTCAACATATGTGTACGTATGTGTAGGTTTCATTTTACTTCAGTTAGTTCTCAGATATCAAGGGAGTGATCGCTTCCTGGGCTAACACTTTATTTCGTTACTAGCGGGACCCGTGTAAATTACACGAAATGATGGTTTCAATACTAATTACCTTGTTCCTAACCTACACATATTTGAATAAAATATGATAAGATTTGACTTGTATATTTATTTCCAAAAATGAACAATACATGAGACAGTTTACAAAACTTCTTTATATACAATATTTCTAGTGAAGGTAATATTTCGACGACTAAACCTTACTTTGTAAATGCTTTAGATTAAATTAAATTTGGCTCCAATTCATGAGTAGCATACAGAGATTCGGAAGGTCGTTGCTTTTGATGTAAGCATGACACACACAATCACACACGCTATTGTATTAATGTGTGTCTTCCCGGTCGTCCCTTCCCTACCTCTCTCCCATCTCCTTCAATGTAGAAAAAAATCTTAAATATTGGTTGGGATCAAACTATGAACCAGTCGGGCCGACGTCAAAAAGCGACGTCAAAATCCTACGTCGCTAACTGTTGCGCCAAATGGAAAATACTTGAAATATTATCAAAATTAGGTGACTTGAATGATTTTCAAAATCTAGGTGCGGCACGCATGCGCAGAGCTTTTGATGTAAGCGTGACACACGAACACACACGCTATCGTATTAATTTATAGATGAGACACATAGATATCCAAGTGTTTATTCAATGGTCTTCTCTACTAATTAAAGCAAAGCAGCGAAGAATTATACGTTTCCTTCTCGCCAATGGGTCAATTAACTATGTCATATATTCTATGCTATTTTAATTTTCTTTGTATTCTTTGTTTGGTTCTGCTGGATTCCATGGCTAGAATTTATCTGGTCTGGTAAAGTATCCAACTTGGTGTTGTTACTTTTGGTGACATCACCAGGAGAATATGCACCATTCCTCTAAGGAGCCAGATCTAATTTGGGCGTCGGATTCTATGTTACTTGAATATTTGATAAGATTTTACGCTTAGGGTGAAACATTCTCATGCCAGATGTCCCTGATAAACGCATGTACAAACAAACCAAAGTAACTTGAGTATAGTGTTCAGTAGTTCATACGTAGGTATGGAGGTATGTATGCACGTATGTATTGACGTATGTATTGACGTATGTATTGACGTATGTATTGACGTTTGTATGGACGTATGTATTGACGCATGTATTGACGTATGTATGGACGTATGTATTGGCGTATGTATTGGCGTAAGTATGGACGTATGTATGGACGTATCTATTGACATATGTATTGACGTTTGTATGGACGTATGTATGGACGTATGTATTGACATTTGTATGGATGTATGTATTGACGTATGTATTGACGTAGGTATTGACGTATGTATGGATGTATGTATGTGTTTTGTATTCTTACTGTTATTTACTCCATCAGATCTTAACTATCAACGTCGAGGGATTGTATTATGTAATAGAGTCCATCTCTGAAGGTGGGACAGAAAAGAGGACTTCATGTCTAATTTAAGGGTTTCGATAAAACTGTTCTCATATATGATGTTATTTTCACAACGTTTCGGCTGATGTAACCTCCAACCTTCTACAGATGCGTTGAATCTTTATGCCAGA
Source organism: Sepiola atlantica (assembly GCA_963556195.1). Classification (NCBI taxonomy): domain Eukaryota; kingdom Metazoa; phylum Mollusca; class Cephalopoda; order Sepiida; family Sepiolidae; genus Sepiola; species Sepiola atlantica. The sequence goes on from OY744528.1 coordinate 34,096,303, forward strand.
CTCGAGAATCTGTACGGCATTTCGAATTGAACAATTTATTAAATCCACGGGAGTAGATTGTTCTCGATTCGTCAGCCATGAATGTGTAAACATCTGAAATTATTTTTATTATATTCGTAAGTATCGCCTATAGTGAGGATTGGACATCTAAACTCCATAAGATTGACACTTACAACTAGTTATAACTTCGAACTTATATGTTGGGCCCATGCGAGGATGAGAACAGTAATCCGAATAAGCTCATTAATACAAATTATCAATCTTCATCTAAGAAATTCCGAAACAAAATAGATTTAATATTGTGTAATTTTAATTTTAATTAGGAAAGTGACAGTGGCCAAGGTGATAACGGCACGGACTGATGACCTGGCTATGCTAAGTTCGAATCCAGTCTCATAATATCACTTTCACTTAGGGATTTTGACAACTCTAACGTTGTCCCTCCTGCAAGAATGCCAACACCAGAATGAATCCGGTCAACAAAGTTGTACCATGTTGATTCATACGAATTTACTTTTTAATTCTAATTCAGAAAAAAATCAGTTTATAACCATCTTCTATATATATAAAACACAATTTATGTCTGTGTATTAATGTGTGGGTGTGTGATGTGTGTGTGTTCATTATAGGACGAAAGGTCAGAGAATGTACATAAAGTTTTTAAAATGTATTATTATGTCAAAATACTGGGGAGATAATGGAAGTGTTCCCAAATCTCTAACTGCTACCCCAATGTGAAGACCAGTAAAGTGGTCCCAAATCTCTAAGTGTCCTCATAACCTAAACGAATTATGGAGCCGAATCTCCTATATAAATCAAAATATATCCTATTTTAATGAAATTTATATATGCATCAACTTCTTCGAGGAAGTCAATGGAAGTAGCCTCGAATGGGTACGTTATCTTCTATGTGCCGAATAGCTACCTGTCCTTACCTTTACGTTACTCATGGAGACAAACCTCGCTTTAAAATTCAAATTATTATATCCGATTTTAACTGAATTTAAACCATATGTTTAAGACACTAATTCAGAGAGTGTTCCAACATTCCATCTTCTACTGACTATATTAGGGGACAAAGAAAGTAATATGGTGTTATGAGCATAGTGAAAAAGTGCATAGCAGTGATCCTCATTCAATCCCGAGCAACGCCATGTCTTCTTGCTAGCTCTATCTAAAACCAATAATAATCGAAAGTGTTCGTTTTGAAAAAAAATGTGGAATTATATCATTTTTTTTTTAAATGTTCGGTACATGTAAGGAATGAGTATCTAGATGATTTTAGTACTCACCCGATAAGTCCGGAATATCGACAGAAAATGCAAAGTAAGTTAAAAAAATGGCTGAAGCTGTAAACTATTTTAAAGCCCCATCCTTTTTAAATAGATTTTTTCCCCACTTTTATTCTGTGAGTTGCTATGATATTTTTTCAATCTTAACCCTAAGCTAACCTTCGCATGGTGGTGTCTGTATTTTAAAATGTTGTTCGCATCTATAAAATCGTAAACTACTTCAGCCATCTCCGGGACTGACTCAAAATTATGCGTCTGTATCTAAAGCTCACTGGTTAAGTAATGAACTCCTCTGGCTACCCATTCTGTACAGGTACCAGATTTTCTTACAAATGTAGCTAGTAAGAAACAGGTTATTTGAACAGTGAATCCGTTACGTCTAAACCCAATTCGACATATACTCGCTAGTATATACAGCAGAAACTGGTAACAATTACGTAATACCTATCTAAAATTAATATTAAAATATTGTCAGTTGATTCTCAGTATTTTCGATGTTAAGCACTGTCTTTGAGAGTTATCGATCTATCACAAACAGCGACATTTCCTCATATTATCTGATATCTGATGCATATCTATGTATGCAAATATTAATTACTTTCATTAGGAGTCAGCTATGACGAGGCCTGTTCCGGTTATGCATAATTGATGTTCTAATTGCAAAATTGACCTTAGCTCAAGGGTACCATGTCCGGATATTGCGAGTGAACCCATAACGAAAGCAAAATAGGATTAACTCTTTAACAGCAAATCTTGTAATCGCAAAGCGGGGATATTTGTACACATATGTAATCAGACAAAACTACTGCAATATCATTGGAAAATGTATGAATCCCCCTGTCTAAATGTGGATAAGCAAATAAAATGTGATAGATATTGCAATATCATTTGTTCAATATGAAAAAAATAGCAAACCTCGGTAAATCTTGTAATACCAATTGGAAACTGTATAAGGACACATTATCAACTGTAAATAAGCCGCGCGTGCGTGGTCCCCCTCTGTATATGACTCGATGTGGCGAGTGTAAAATGCAATGAAATTGAGCAATTTGGGGCATTTTGATCTCCTCTTTGACACCATGGGGGCGCGAACCATAATTTTTCTGAGGTCTAGGATGCTCATTTTATATCCAGAACAATTGCCTCTACATTTTGGCCAATTTTACGAAAAATTGAATGGATGGATCAAACGTTATGGGAGTAAAGGGTCATCTTTTGTCATTTTGGGGGCTTTTGACCCCCCGGTGGGCGCGAACAAGATTGTTTCCAAGGTCAGCGATACTTATTTTCTATTAGGAACGATTTTGGTCAAGTTTCAGAGAAATTGAATGGATGCCTTTTGACCCCCTGTGGGGCTAACCAGATTTTCTTTTCAAAAATCGGAGAATGTCACTTTCTAACCTGACCAAAGTTAAAACTTCATGCAAAATTTCAGAGAAATTCAATGGATGCTTGCGGAGAAAAATTCGGACGGACGGACGGACGGACGGACGGACGGACGGACGGACGGACGGACGGACCTCAAAACATAAGTCCCCCGATTTTATAAATCGGGGGACCAATAATATAAGAAAATGTTCTAACTATTATAATATCATTGGTCAATATATGTACACACATTCCCAATTATTAATAGGCTAGCGCCAAAGGTATGAACAAGCATCTTTAACTAGAAATAGTATAACGAGATGTGCTTAATATTGTAATACCATGAACAAATCTATGAACACACAGCATCAATCATAAATAACCTATCAAAATATGCTAAATAGTTTATACCATTGACATATTGTATGAACACATATTGTCAATTATAAGTAGTCTAGTGAAATGTGCTAAATATCGTAATACAATTGAGAAATATATGAAAACACCTCTTACAATATAGATAAACTACCAAACTGTGTTAAATATACTAATACACTTCATAATTCCATTATCAAATGTATGAACAGACGTACAGAATTCCGGATGAACTAAGAATGTTTACTAACTATTGTAATACCATTCAAACATATATGAACACATCTCCCCCTGAATATAATTTTCGAACTACAAATAATTTAGCGAAATATGCTAACTATCATAATAACATTTGGAAAAGTTAAAATAAATCTGTTCAACTATGGTTAAACTAGCAATGTGTGCTCTGTATTGTAATACCATTGTTATGAACACACATTTTCAAAACTATGATTTGTTGAGGAAAATGTGTTAAATATTGTAATATCATTGGCAAATGTATGAACATACATTTTGCTAACTATGAATAACTTGACAAAATGTGTTAAACATTGTAATATCATTGGCAAATGTATGAACATACATTTTGCTAACTATGAATAACTTGACAAAATGTGTTAACCATTGTAATATCATTGGCAAATGTATGAACATACATGTTGCTAACTATGAATAACTTGACAAAATGTGTTAAACGTTGTAATATAATTGGCAAATGTATGAACATAAATTTTGCTAACTATGAATAACTTGACAAAATGTGTTAAACATTGTAACATCATTGGCAAATGTATGAACATACATGTTGCTAACTATGAATAACTTGACAAAATGTGTTAAACATTGTAATATCATTGGCAAATGTATGAACATACATGTTGCTAACTATGAATAACTTGACAAAATGTGGTAAACGTTGTAATATAATTGGCAAATGTATGAACATAAATTTTGCTAACTATGAATAACTTGACAAAATGTGTTAAACATTGTACAATCATTGGCAAATGTATGAACATACATGTTGCTAACTATGAATAATCTGACCAAATGTGTTAAACATTGTAATATCATTGGCAAATGTATGAACATACATTTTGCTAACTATGAATAATCTGACAAAATGTGTTAAACGTTGTAATATCATTGGCAAATGTATGAACATACAGTTTGCTAACTATGAATAACTTGACAAAATGTGTTAAACATTGTAATATCATTGGCAAATGTATGAACATACATTTTGCTAACTATGAATAACTTGACAAAATGTGTTAAACATTGTAATATCATTGGCAAATGTATGAACATACATTTGACTAACTATGAATAACTTGACAAAATGTGTTAAACGTTGTAATATCATTGGCAAATGTATGAACATAAATTTTGCTAACTATGAATAACTTGACAAAATGTGTTAAACATTGTACAATCATTGGCAAATGTATGAACATACATGTTGCTAACTATGAATAATCTGAAAAAATGTGTTAAACATTGTAATATCATTGGCAAATGTATGAACATACATTTTGCTAACTATGAATAACTTGAGAAAATGTGTTAAACGTTGTAATATCATTGGCAAATGTATGAACATACATGTTGCTAACTATGAATAACTTGACAAAATGTGTTAAACATTGTAATATCATTAATAAATGTATGAACATACATTTTGCTAACTATGAATAACTTGACAAAATGTGCTAAATATTGTAATACCATTGACAAATGTATGAACATACATTTTCCCCGCTATGTATAACAACCAAATTTGCTAAATGTATGAACAGTTACCGCCTTGTCATTGGAAAAATAGCAATGTCTGCTGTGTATTCTAATATCATTCGCAAATATATGAACACACACGTTCCAATGCAACAAACATAAACAAAACGTAACGAACAAAATAAATGTTTTTAATGTGTTTACATATAACATCTTATGATATAAATAGATTTTCTATTTTCTATTGTAGCGTTTGCTATTAACAACTTTCTCAGCGTTTATATAGATCAGTTTATAACTGAATGCTTATTTCTAGTTATTTTTCGGTTTATTTCTATGTTTGATTTTTATATCTATTACCTCGAATTATATTATTGCTATTGTCCCCCACAAACAAATGATATATTATTTTTACATTTTTCTATCATAGATCTTTTACATTTATTTGAATGCTTCTACTGTAGTGCTATCATATTTTTGTTTATGTTCCTATTACGTATATATAATAGTTGGTTTTAATATATTACATTTATTAAAGAAATATGAAACTTATGATATTTGTATATGTATATATTACTCGTAGATATACCTGGTGTTACTCCTGGGTTAATGAGGCGTGACGTAGACAATCCTGAACGCCGATTAATTTTAATACGCACTACTTACTTTTATAATTTTACATTTGGTAGTAAGTCGAGCTTGAGGATGTAGATGCTGAGATGGTATAGGTTCAGTTTTCCATACCCTGAGATTCTTCTAAGATAACAGAACCAAAAACATTGAGAGGAATAATACACTATTTGGTAGGGGTGTCTAAGAAATAGTAAGAGTTTTATTTTTTAACTCAAGTCTAAAGCCCTTTTTTCATGTTGCCAACATAAAGACGAGAATTAAAGTACATGTTATATTTTTTTCAAAAAAACAAAATAATACTATTATGAAACAATGGTTTAAAAAATATGTCTAAATACCCTTTCTTATTCAAACCGGCGTCACCTCGCCTTCAGGCATAACGTGATTTTCTGACCAAAAAGTGCATTTCCATCGGACGATGGAAAAAAAGAAGAAAAGAAAAACACTCTTTAAAAAGGTGAAGTATATTCTCGAAAGGTAAGATTAAAATAAATTTTATTTATTTTACACCACCATTGTTATGTTTTTTTCAAAAGAAATATAATACTATTACGAAACAATGGTTCAAAAAATATGTCTAAATACCCTTTCTTATTCAAACCGGCGTCACCTCGCCTTCAGACATAACTTGATTTTCTGACTAAAATATCCATTTCCATCGGGCGATGAAAAAAAAAAGAAAAGAAAAAAACTCTTTGAAAAAGAGAAGTATATTCTCGAAAGTTAAATTAAAATAAATTGTATTTATTTTACACCACCATTGTTATGGTTTTATCAAAAAAAAAAATAATACTATTACGAAACAATGGTTTAAAAAATATGTCTAAATACCCTTTCTTATATATATATATATATATATATATATATATATATATATAGGGATGAACAGAAATAAGAACCTGCTCTAATGGCGTAAAATTGATTTTTTTTAAATTCACTCAAAATAGCATCATTACAGAATTTCGATAAGAATGAAGCATTAAGATGTTATCTTTCCTTTAAAAAATTGCTGACTAAACATTTGGGAGGAGACTGTTCTTGTCGAGTGTTATTTTTTTCATGACTTCCGCGTAACTGATCGATGCATCTAATGTTCTATAATTACCGATTACGTTTTTAAATAAATAACTTTGAAAAATAATTCCCTAATAATGTATTTCGCTTAAAAAAACTTCTAAACACTTATATAAATAAAATATGATTTTTTGAGCAGATTTTTTTAGGGTAACTCTTTGATTAATTTCATGCGGTACTAAAAGTAGATTTAATTTTTTTTATTATTTGTATTCTTAACAAATTTTCAAAAAATGACAAAAGGTATTATTTGCCAGATGTGGGCGGAGCAATGGGCTTCTGTACTTAAAAAATAGTCTCCGAAAAAAAATCAGTCGACGCTATCGACCAATTAAAAACCCGTTTATATCTTTGGAATTTGCTTTTACCTTTTAAACGTCCATTCGTATCGGGGTATGGAGTCCCATACGCGGAGTAAAAACAGGCGAGATGAGTTATACTGACTGCAGATCTCTAGGTGAGTCAAGTTTGTTTTTATTTATTCTTGTAATAATCGAGGCAGCGCTGAATCTCAAAATGAATAAGTTCTTTTAATATTAAAAAAATATTAATGATGAAAAAAAAAACATTGACATTCAGTGTTTATTTTTTAGTCTGGAGTGTTATATATGTGTGCTTCTGTGTTTTGTAAGGAAATGGGTGGTGGCTTCGTAACCCTCGTAAGATTCAATAGCTTACTGAACGGACGAATTGTTGTTCATCCCTACAATTAGACATATCTGCTGTTATACAGGGAAACTATGAAAAATTTCAGAATGATATTTTCAGTCGTTTTAATGTTAACTTCAGATGTTATTATTTTACGACGTTCAAAAACGTAATAACCATCTCATGAATAGAACATATTTGGTAATTTAAAAATGTGAACGTTTTTATTTTCAAAGTAATAAATAGTCTCTACACGTACAATATGTATTATTAATACTTATATGAAATAATCTTTTGTTTACTTTGTATTTCATTCCGTACATTTTTATATAATTCTTCTTCGAATGCATATATTGTAAAACTCTGTATTAATGCAAATATATTTATGAATGCTTGAAATTGTGAATACATATGTTAAAAACGACAAATATAATCACGCATGTATGCAAATGCCCTGTATAAATTCAACTATAAAAAGAAAAACGTGTATTTCTGATGCATGTAAGGCGAACTTAATAGGCTGGATGCAGCAGACACTTCCACGCCGTTCAATTCATCAATCTTGTTACTGACGCTATGCAGTATTGCATTGTCTTGTTCAAATAAAGCGCATTTTCGACGAAGCAGACATGGGTACTTTTCTAATAGCTTATCGTAAAGTCAGTCAAGTTTTTCACAGTAAAGTACAGCATTGATGACGTAACCGTTTGCTTCAAGTTTAATTTGTTTAAATCCTTTCAAAGTTCCACTAAAGGGTAATGATGATCTGCTTTTCCGAACTATTTTCATACCGCACAGAAACGTTTTTCAGAATCAAGTAATTCTGATAAAAGAATAATTTGGATTAAATAAGTATTTAAACACTGATTCATGTAAATTTGATTTCGTTTATCGATTTTTTCTCACTGTGGCTATTTTTACACAGTCTCTTGATGACCATAAAAATGATTTTCTAACTCATAATCTGATTATTTCTTCACATGTTTCTTCAGTTATGATGTAGTTAGTAAAAAAGAACAATTTACGCATGCTTAATTCAAAAGTAACATGCATTCTCTTTGGGAAGGTCTTCATTTTCAGATATGTTCGATTTTATTTCCACTACATTTTGAATTAGCTCTATAATTCAGGCGTGCATTTTTAAATTTTTTTAATTGGGAGCTGCGCAGCGAGATGTCTGTTTACATTAGGTTTAAATTTCTGCATATCAGTACCGTCGGGGAAAAAGGGGACAGGGAGGGAGTTCCAAGAAGCCAGCAGCACGAGGAAAAAAGTTATTAGAGTAGAAACAACTCCGGCATCTGGGGGCTTTCACAGTGAATAGATGGGATTTAGTTGATTGTCGAGTTGGTCTAGTGAATTAACGTCGTGGGGCACCAGAGTAGCCAGTTCATCGGAGCATAATCCATTGAAGTATTTGTAAAACAAACACAAGGATGCTACATTGCGGCGATGGGACAGGGGCTGTGGCTTGGTTGACAGTGAGGGACCTATTAGGTTGGCGACTCTTTTTGGACCTTGTCAAGGAGGGAGAGACTAGTAGATGATGCACCAGCCCAGATGGTCTCGGTTTCCTTTAAACAAATTGTTCATTTTTCTCGTTTTATTTCTAGAATGTATTGCGCCAGATAAGAAGTTTGATACTGAAGCTCAGGGGAAAGCTATTCAGTGCAAGTACGCCTTATGATTTGACTCAACTGTTGTCTGATAATTAATATGCGGATGATGACCGCTCCTTGAACGGCTAGTAATAGTCGATTCGCCCAGTTCATGATCTTCAGTTAAGACCATATGTCTTCGCCCGGAAATAAATCGTTCAAGAACTAACCAGACCTTTTGTACAATTCACATGTTTATTTACATTTTCTGGTGAACGAAATAGTGAAATATAGTTGCTGAAAAGTTCCTGATAGAGTGAGACATCGACCGTTAGGAACACGTCAACCCCGGTCGGGATGGAAGAGAAATAGTCAGAAAGGAAACAGAAGTGATATCACCGCTCTTCCAGCTCTGGCGCCACTTCCCATGATTCGGTCGTCGAAAGTGGCCATAAAAGATGGATAAATCTTTGACCCCTAAGTGTCTAATTGTAGTCGGAGCCGTGACAAATAGAATCTGTATAGTCAGTTGGTCGAGAGAAGAGCCGACAGTCGCCATTACACACACAACATAAGAGCAATTCTAATGTTATATCAGTTATCTAGACATGTTTTTCATTTAGACTTGGCTTAGATGATTATCGGGTTTTGTCGGATATCAAATATGGCCTTGCGGAAAAGGTTGGGTATTAATATGGTGATTACTGATAACACACACTATATTTCTAACTGGCAACAATTTTTGCAATTAGAGTTAAAGATTGTCTAATGCATATAGACTTGTCTCTTTGCTGTTTTCGGTGACTCTCATCCAATAACGCCTTCACAACAACACCGAAGTCCGAGGAATTGTATTTCGAAAACGATAAAAAAACACCTGGATTCCCAACGACGACACAGAACTATAACTGTTTATAAACCAACTGATAAATGAAAATATAACACATACGGATTGCCAAATTGAACTATATTATTTGTCCATTGCTCTGAACAGTAGCCCATCCTAATCAAGTATGACAATAGGCATATAAACCTAGAATATTACATGTCAGTTTGAAAAGGTTATGCTAAGTGAGGCGTTTAATATAAATCAGCGGAAGAACAGTAAGTGTCGAGAAAAATGAAATAGAATAAACAAAGAAGACAAAAACGGTACGAAAAGGTGCAAGAGAAAAAGACTAGGATATCACGTTGAGATGTACGTGTTTAAGAGTTAGGGCAGCTGAAGAATTGTGCACGATTAGAGATTATTAGTTCTTGGGGTTATAAAATCAGTCTGTAACATAATAGGCCTCATACACTGTACCAAGCTGCATCTTATGTCCCATCGCCGCAATGCTGCATCCATGTGCTAGTTTTACAAATACTTCATCAGAATGTGATCCGGCGTACTTGCTGCCTTTGTGCCCCATAAACATAAATACACCTAACTATCTTGACAAGCAGCAAATTCCTACCCCTTCACTGTAGAGATTACTAGATGCTGGAATGTTTTATACTCTAGTAACTGCTTTCTTTGAACCGCAGGCTGTTAGAATTACCTCTTTGTCCCCTGTTTCCCAGACTGTATACACACCCAGACATGTAAATGGTATGTAAACATGCATCTTACTGAATAATTCCCCATTTCGGATGGCACTATGTATATCTGGTCTTTAATCTACAGTTGAATTGTCCGTAGTTTGCTGCGAATTAAAGTAACAAAAATGAATTGACATTTTTATTTTCAAAAATATTTTTTTTTAAGATATAAATAATTTCAAGCTGATACTTTGTTAAAAGTTTCTATTTTTAGTGTATTCTCATAATTGGTGTTCTTATAACGGGTGTATTCGTTTCTTTTTTTTTAAACGATATTGTTTTAATACTCGGAAACGTTATTATTGGAGACATAAATGATTTTACAGGAAAAGATAGTTAGGGAACTAATGTAAATATAATCATGTGTGATGTATTTGCGTTTATAATAACTTAATATGTAAGAGAAAACATAAGAATATAAAGTTACTATATTCATGTCACTAACTGTTACGTTTGTAAAAAGTTATCAATACTTGAATGAGAGTATGCTATTATCTACGAAATTGACAAAAGATTGAAGTTTGAAAGGCGTCAAATTCATTAAAAATTAAACTACGACTTTTCCAAAATATCCGACTATGATTTTAAAATCTTCCAATATTCAGTAAGAATCGAGGTCGGATTAACACAATCCGATTCCAACTCCGCAATGTGTATCTAATACTAAAATTACGCCACTGGTTAACTGGAACATTAGCACCCTAAATATAAATTTTCTCCGCGTCAGTTACGTTTGCGAAAATCGCTATTCTGAAAATGTTCTTATTCTTTAAATCATTCCTATTTTGCAACTCAGTTGTATGACTTTGCTTGTATTTTACCAATTCTTTCATTGGGAATCGACCATAAGTACGGAATTAAATATAAATTCAACAATTGCACCATTTTATTTCTTTTGTTTGTTATATTCTTTGAGAGAATAATACAGGATACTGTCTTCGTGGAAGATGATATTCTACTTGGTAATTGACTAGTTTGTTTACCTGTCTCACGTGTTGCGTAGCTCCCGGAACGGGCCGTGGCAGTTCTCGCTCCGTATACCCGTCTCGGAATGGGCCGTGGCAGTTATCGCTTAAACAACTGGTCACTCCCAACACCAAAAAATGTATATGTTGCATACCTTTTAATTTCTCGTACCTTTACTTCTTCGTCGCGGAGGGGCGCCGTCTCGATGTCGTCTAGTTTTAAATGCTCGTACCCCTACTTCCTCGTCGCGTGGGGGCGCCGTTCCGATGTCGTCCAGTGGTTGGATTTTTTTCTTCGTTTCTGTACTGCCGTGAAAATCGCCGCTACAACAAAAAGCTTCATGACCGACTCAGGAGACAAACAATTTTTTAAACTTTAATTTCTGTTTTATTTCAGGCGTCAGATTTCCGTCGCTTAGAGATGCATCACCAACGTAAAGTGAGAAAGACCAAATTACTACTCTATCATAGTTAATTCCTATGTTAGTCCTTAGCCATTCGAGGAGGGGGGGAAGAAAAAATCCCATGCCTGTATTCTCTTAGGGAATTTCATTCCCTTAATCATGTTGAAGACGACATAGAGAAATCGACCGTTCAGCTCGCTTCCAAAACCTAGAGTGGCAAAACACAGCTTCCCACACAAAAGCCCGTGACGTCACATAGCCCCTATCGCAGGTGCACATTGACGCTTGATCTGAGGTCTCGTCAACATGGTGACCCTGTCAACGCCTGTGAGCTCCGACTGTGAGAACAGCCGCATTCTGCACTCGACTGTACGGGAACTCCCGCACTAAATCGTGCAAGCCAAACCAAACGATTTCCAAAACACAAGCCCACTTTAAGATGCGTCCGTCCTCACAGGGCCATTATCCAACATTTCTCCCATCACTATACAAAAAAAAACAATCCTAAGATTTGTATTTTTACACACCCCTCTGCAGGGTCTGGTCAGAACCAGGGTTTAGCACGGCTGAACACGTCTGTTCCATCCTTTTGACCAGGCTGCCTCCAATCGGCCCTCTGACCTTTCCTGGGATGTAAGGAAATTCCCCTTACAATCGATATCAGCCTAACGGCCATCCCTGTCATATTCGATATAGCACACGCTGGGTGTTCCCCTGTCGCAAGGCTACTTGACCACTTGACTCCACGGGCATCTGCACACGATACCTGGTCACACAATTCACCTCACGCATCTATTAATCTCTAACAGAATACAGGGCAAAACAGAAAACCCCCATTTTAAAATTCTTATATTCCCTTTCTGGTCAGCCATTTAATTTCTCTGTAAGATATGTCTTATCATACCATTTGACCGCGTCCGCTTTTCAACACGGACCCCAGAGCGACCCCTTAGCTTCCTACCCAAGATGATCCGTCCAATTTCCTCTGAGCCGGCTACACTGCACTTTGTCTATCCCTTCCAAGGGGACTCACCATAACTTCAGGGCCGGCGACTCCCCCTTCTTATATCCTACTTCTAAGGGGCCCAATTTATTCCACATTGATCCCACCAAATTTTTCTAACTAATTCCGGCATCTCAATCGCTCTGGCGCCATGTTAATCCGCCCCGGGCCGAAACAAGTTCACTCACACAACCTAATTTCACAATCATCCAGATCCGTTACGCCGCTGCGGTGCTCTCGTGGGCCCCACCGACCTACTAAACAACAATGCCCAATACCAATACAATAACTCCGTGGTCCCCCCCCAAAAAAAGTATATCCATAATCATGCCAATCTTTTCATGGCTACAACTCGCTTTTTTTTTCAGGCGTGTGACACCGAACAACTCTTTGTCCGTATAATCGCACGTTTATACTATAAGCAGGCAATCGGAGCGACCGGCCTCTTCAGGCCCAAACACATCGGACCTTATCTTTATGCACCGTCAAAAGGTAAATTCTCTCATTCGAACTCCGTTTAATTGGCTGACCTCTACATAATTGTAATTAGTTACTGTTCGTTTTTCCTTCTTCCCTTTTTTCTCTCTTTATATGCTACTATCTTAATACAAGGAAGGGCAAAGTAAAAAAAAACAATGTTTTCGGCTAAACCGAAAAACAAAGAAAATTAATCAAATGAGTCTCTCTCCCCGACGATACATTTGAATAAAAAAACATATTTTAAGCAATAAAATTGAGTAAAAACATATCCACCCGACAACATAAAACAATACAAGAAATCAGTCCCTCCCCACAGAATGTATATTTTATACATGGAAAAAACTGTGTGCGTATGTGTGTATGTGTAAAAATTAGTCACTGTCTTTTCTTTTGTCTTTCTCTCTTTTTTTGTTCTTTCTACAAAAGTTAATACGCGGTGTGTGCAATAGTGCATTGTTTTTCGTTTTTGATTACCTTAATTCTAAATGTATGTATGCGTGTGTCACGTATTATTATGTTTTTTGTGTATGTGTTCTAACAAGAATTAATACTTTTTTCAACTATTTGAATTTGTTCGTGCGTGTGTTTGTCTGTTACACTGTCTTTTTTCTATTCAGTTTTGTTTCTAACAAAATTCTGTTTTTCCTTTTACGCCACATCAACGTCTTTATTTCCTTAGTCTAATCTTAAAGTTTTTCTTTCTGTTTTTTCGTACTTTTAAAAAATAAATTTCTACTAAGTTTGTTTAACAGATCTTTTTTTCTTGAACTTAATTATTAAACGCAGTCTCTCAAAAATACAAACGGCAAGTTACTTACCATTTTGGTGTTCTCTCCCTCTTCATTTTTCTTTTTTTTTCTTTGTCGTCGCCGACCACGTGCTGTCTGTTTTACTATTATTATTTTGTTTTAGCCCATACTTTTTGTGGTAACCCAAGCTCAACGCTTACTTGTAAGAAAGCCCCAAGTCACATCGACCCTATCGCAGGTGCCCATTGACACTTGATCTGAGGTCTCGTCAACGTGGTGACCCTGTCAACGTCTGTGAGCTCCGACTGTGAGAACAGCCGCATTCTGCACTCGACTGTACGAGTCCACCCGCAATAAATTCCGCAAGCCAAACCAAACGATTTCCAACACACACACAAAGTTCGTCCGTCCTCACACGGCCATTATCCAACACACGAAGCGATAAACCTAGACACTAAGTTGGTAAGAGCAAAGTTTAGTATCTGGTCTGATACTACACTTAATGTTTTCTATCCTCGGTCAGCGAATGAAAACCCATCTAGACCAGGCAATTTAAATGTTTGTAAAGATACAGACTGCTTTTTTAGGGGAGCTAGACTGCCTTCCGCTTAAGTGCGGTTAGATGTTAGTGCAACCTGACCAAGACTCGAAAGCAAAACGCCATGTAATTTCCAACTGTGAAGATGTTTGGTGTATGTACAACTGCGCCAACTTACTCACCACGTGGAGTAAGGGAAATTATAACGCTATGTATTTTATTTGTTTACATATGTACACGTTACTTGGTAACCGAAGATAACTCCATTTTTATAGAAAATATCGCTTTAACACTTAGTGGACATCGTTATCCCCCCTACTAGAGAGCTTAACCCATTGATAGACACACACACACACACACACACACACACACACACATATATATATATATATATATATATATATATATATATATATATATATATATATATATATATATATGTATATATATATCACTCAATGTGTCTCGGGTCTGATTAATTAAACAACAACGTTTAGGCAAAATTCGACTTTATTCATCAACATAGTCTTCTTCTAACTTATCTCAACGCGTCTCTCACAATTCAATGCATTTTTGTATGAACGTTTTCTCAATGGCCACAATATACGCATCAGTTTCCGATATCACTTCTTCATTGGAGGAAAATCAATTTCCGTTTAACATTCTTTTTAGTTATTTAAACAGCGAGTCTTTGCTGGGGCCAGGGCTAGAAAATACGGTGACTACTGATCGATTTGTGAAACGATGCATTGTCTTCGTGAAAGAACATATATTCTTTTTCATTTATAATCGTTTTTGAAGATTTCTTCCTTAAAACGTATGAATAACGTTACATAATATTCGCTTTTGATAGTTCTTACATTCTCAAGGTAATGGATGAGTGAAGATGTGGCTCCATGTTGCATTTATTGTCACATATCGACGATAAAACTCCTTTTTCGATGCGTTGTAACAGTTGAACACAATCGTCGATGCGTTGTTGTTTTTGATCGAATGTGAGCAAACGTGGCACCGACTTTGAACATAACTTTTATATTGGCAAATGTTGATGCAAAATTTTGAATACACTGCTTACTTAGAACTGAAACTCCCCTGCTATCTCACGCAACTTAAATCTACAATCGGAAATCAGATTATACCAAATAAATGTAAAAGTTTCGTTTGTTTTTTTTACATATTTAAATTGTAGGATTAGGAATAAATTTGGCCTGGAGTGATGGTATTGGAAAATGATTTAAATCTTATGTTAATAACATTACATTAAGAAAGTTGTGATTTGATGAAAAAAATGTAAGGGGGCTTCTTATGAAAAATACGAAGATAATGGAATCATTCTCCTTGACTGTATAGATGTT
Source organism: Sepiola atlantica (assembly GCA_963556195.1). Taxonomy (NCBI): domain Eukaryota; kingdom Metazoa; phylum Mollusca; class Cephalopoda; order Sepiida; family Sepiolidae; genus Sepiola; species Sepiola atlantica. Next base: position 34,112,100 of record OY744528.1, read on the forward strand.
CAAATCCAGTTGGCCATGGGAAGTAAATTCACTTAGTTCATACTAGCACAAATCTTTGTATGTGATCATCTCCCCTGAAATTTGAATATTTTCTGTATTTAGTTATGTCTTCGATTAATAACGTTTTTATTTGAAAAACACAAAATACATAATAATTCCTGGACGAAGAAAAGTTGTTTCTTTTTCTTTTTGCATTTATAAGTATGTTATTAGTGAAATTTTCAAGTTGTCTATGTTTTTGAAGAAATTAAGCTTTGTTTTCTCCGAGTAAGGTCCATTATGAAGCATTTTTTAAAACTTCGACAACAACCTAAACATTGTATTCCATCCTTAAACACATATTTTGACCTTTTATTGATTCAACTTATTTAGTCTGTCATGATTGAAAAAAGAGTTTCTGGACGTGTTTGTTTTTGTTTTTATAATTATTGAACAATTCCATTAAATATACCTCTGTATCGAATTACAAAAGAATTAATGTGATGACGATGTTATTCGTGTAATTGTCAAATTGTATACCCTATTGTGAAAGTGATAATAAACTATTACGTTCTGAAACATATGTACACAAAAATAAATATTATTAGTGTTGAATCGTCGGAGCATGTCGTCAGTTGGGCGATTGTGAAAACGCTGGGCTGTGCAATCTCGGATAATTAACAACAAAAAATAGTTTTCTTGAAACCTTTACCAGTTTTGTCTTTAGGATATGAATGCAAATTTGTAGTACTTGTATTATTCTGACTACTATTCTCCTGGCTGTTGCTTGTTTGGCTATTGATTGTAATTTTAACTACGTGTCGGCTGATGTGGCCTGCCCTCTTCCCTAGATATATTTTTTCGGAATCGTCAAACGAAACCCGGGTACTTATAGGGAATTTCGAACTAAACACCATATTTAATCCAAGCAAGTAGATTGTTCTTGTTCCCTCATTTATAAGAAAAACAGAAGTTAAATCAATAGTTTTTTGAATGAAACAAAATAAAGTGTAAAAAAGGGAGCATCTATTGTCTAAGTTGAAAACGTAAAGAGGCTTAATACAATAGCAAGATCGAAATATGAAATAATAACGGTTCTACAAACATATGTTTCATATGGAGACGTTTTATAAATGAATGTCGGTTGAAATGGTAGTATATCTGACAGTGATAATGAAAATGTCTCCGACTTCCTGTTCGATTGACCATCAGGGAAGGAAGTACCGAGCCGAATAAAATATTAAAACAAAATGTAAGGGAACGAAAACAATGTATAATTGTCAAAAACATGCATCAATAATTGGCTGATATCTATTCCAAAGCTGATTTGCATATTCAAAAGTGAGTATTGATTTACTCCTCTCCAGGAGTTAGGCACAAGGCCAGTTTTTTTTTTATCTTACTCCCACAAGTAAGATGTGACCCAAGGTCGAGTCGGGAAAGTGGGGTTTCAAAATTGTCTGGGCAGCCCCGTCGGCATTCCCCGGTAGGGGCCCCTCAGACAGTAAGCAATAAACTTACTCCTCCCCAAAGAGGGGAGGCGAAGCCTGGGAGGGTGGACCTCCAAGAACTGCAATGGACAGACCCATAGACCGGCGTAAATCAAGCCCCGAAGGCCAAGACAATACCAGCCTATGGGGTACAGAATCCATCGGAACAGATACTACACTTTGATTTTAGTCAAAAGGCCAAAAAATGAGTAACATTGTATTTACTTGATTTGTATTCCCGATTACATATTGGGACAATGAATTTCACTATTTTACATGTTTATCTTATTATTGCATATTATTATATCTGAATTTTTAACTTAGATATTCGTCCGTTTTAATTTCAATGTGATGCAGGATCTTACGCCTTTAATTTTACAATAATCGATGCCGTATGTGTTTTTGTGAGTGTCTATAGTAAACCAATGTGTTCAATTTTCATTAGGGCACCCTCCAACCAGAGGCATGTCTGTTTTAGTATTCCTTTTTGGATCAGCTTACTACATTCTCTTATATAACGAGGTTTACTCTTTCGTCTTCTTGTCTATATAACCTACATTTGCTGTTTATTCTTAGTTCAGTTTTGTTAACATTCACTTTTTTCGAATTTGTTATGATACTGTTTTGTTGTGCGACTCTCAGTAGCGATTTTCTTTCACTTTTCAAGTGTCTTTTATCAAGCATGTCTATATTTGTGTGTCTGCTATTTTTGTGTTGCTTGCTTCTCTTCCAATGTTTCTTTTGTAATTATTTGTTTCGCTTCTCACTGTGCTTTCATATTGTTCACTTTCGCGCTGAATTTTGTGGCGTTAATCAGCTTCTATCTAGTTTATTTTATGTGTACAACTAGTTTTGTATTGCCTCGTCTACACAATCTACAATACTTACGAGTTATCCGTTTCCCACACAAAAGCCCATGACGTCACAGAACCCCTATGCGCAGGTGCACCTTGACTCTTGATCCGAGGTCTCGTCAAGGTGGTGGCACTGTCAACGCTTGTGAGCCTCGACTGTGAGAACCAGTTGATTTTGCACTCGACCATACAGGTCCACCCGCACTAAATCGCGCAAGCAAAACCAAACGACCTCCCACATACGTCCACTTTAATATGCGTCCGGTCTCACAGGGCTATTATCTAACAGAAAAACTGGACACCAAGTCCGAATTAAATTCGTTTCACAGAAACACTTCTGTAAGTACCCGATTTCTTTCTAAAAAAGAATTTGTAAGAGAAGTATATCGGGGAAGTCAACGCCAACAATAAACTCATCTGATTCATAATATATGAATGAATGAGCCTACAATTGACGTCGCGTGTTCACGTAATGACAAATAAAGTTCTTTTCATCATTTGTTAGTTCTTATTTGCGGGCAATTAAGCTTATTTTAGCACTTGAAAATATCCATAGACACTGAAAAATGCAATCGTTATAAAAGTGTATTACAATTGTGTCTATAATGAAAAATTAAGTGTTATTTTAGAGTATAGTTACAACAAAATGCATACTGAAATATATGACAAAATTAAATATAATATATAATAAAGTATATTAATCAAATGCTAAATAAGTACTTGCATATAATCTCTAGACGTAGTTTATACATATATAGAGAGGGTTACAGAACATATATATATATATATATATGTTCATAAAGACACACACATATGTATATATATATATATATATATATATATATAATGCATATATAAAATGATACGACAAGGTTTAGAAGCTGCGTGATTTCCCTTCACTTTAGAACCCGTCGGACTAACGGTGTTACCCTTTGACCAATGAAAAGTTATGATCTCCGACGCCTTATATTCTGATCCATGTTCTGTATATAATAACGTTATTTCTACTATCCATAAAATATCTATCGCTACAAATGCCGATGACACAAGCGGTGATAGGAAAGAGACTCCGTGGCTCTATAAAACGATATTTCACACCAAAACGTATTCATATTTCTATTAAGTCTATTCAAAATTTGTAAAAAAATAAATAAATAAAAAATATAAATTCACGATAATAGTGTATCAGTTTTGAATTTCTCTTCAGATCTGAGCAAGGTGACTCTCTATGGAGATGACAACTGAAACATGCATGCACGTATGTAACCTATAATGTTTGTATAAATAAAAATATATACTATATACATATATATTTTAATGTGTAAGTGCATAAATGTATATATGTATATATATATATATATATATATATATATATATATATATATATATATATATATATACAAATATATTTGTTTGTCATTGTTGTATGGCTAACTGAAACAAAAAGAATTTAAAGACTAACGTCAATCTTATATATATATATATATATATATATATATATATATATATATATAAATATAATGGGGGCTACAGTTCCCAAAGAAATTCAATGGTTTAACAAATTCCTTCTGCAAGCAAAAAGAGGCTTTACGAATGGCGATAGAGACAGATTCCAAACTTTTCAAATGTGTTTTTTTAATCTACTCTATGCCTAACCTCAAAATACTAGCTATTGGCACGGCATGGATTTTCAACCAAATGATGGTCAATAGCAGAGTCTAAAGTCGCAGAGGAAGGGTGACACAGGGATCCTGCATTTTCCTGTCGAATTTTGGATGGAATGTGCTGGTTTATGCGGGTCAGAAAATCCAAGAAAGAACACTGGCATTTTAATTGGAAAATACAATTGCTATAATTTGTATAGGGCACACTATCCTTGCGAAAAGAAGGAAACAGAGGTATTGTACAATACACTAAACCTAAGGAAACAGAGTGGAGAAAATTGATGAAGCATCAAACAATCTGCTTGCCCAGTTTTCCCGCCATCCAAGGTAGTTTCAAATAAATGATGCATTTTGAATGGCCAAATATTGGGGGTGGGATGATTTGAAGTCAACAACCTTTTTGTTAATGCAGTTATTAATAAGGTATTCAGGGTAACCATTATTGATGAATATTTCCTGAATCCTATTTAGATCCGAATTCGACACTGCGGTATTGACCAGCATTTGGTTGAAACTCGATGCTGGTTCAGTAGCTATAAAATAGAATGTTTTCATAGAGCAGATTCAAAAAAACATTTCAAAATGTTGGAATATGTCTCTATCGCCATTCGTAAACCTTCCTTGTGCAAGCGGAAGGAATTCGTTTAAACATTGAATCTCGCTGAGGAACTTTGACCCCTCTTTATATATATATATATATATATATATATATATATATATATATATATATATATATATATATATAAGTAAAAAGACCCATGAAGCTCCCTGGAATAATCAGGAAATTATTTCAGCTGTTGTCTTGTCCTTGGACGGATAAAATAATTTTTCGAATAGAACAGTTTTGTCCCATGTTTATGTCCCATGAATAAATTTTAAAATCAAAATCTAATGACACTAAACCTTATTTCTAGAATTCTTATTTCCAATTTAATTACATAATTTTGATTATAGAAAATGATCAAATTAAAAGGTATTCAGACGAAATTGAAATTCAGAGAATATTGCTTCATTAACGTCTAATCAATATTACTTTTATTCAATGTGAATCTGATACATTTAAACTTTTACATAAAAGGGAGTGGGTGTATATTATTCCCGTAAACCCCTTCAAAATACTTAAATAACTTAAATTTGAGGAATATTTATTAATTAATGTCTAATATATTCTGTGAAAATTTTACAACCATGAGAGGTATCAGATGTTGTACGTAACTCTTAAAAACCCTTATACCTACTTTGGATTAACTAAATTAAAGTCATATAGCTCACATTTAGGTCCCTTCAACATCGCGGATGTGTTCCAAAATTGATAATGATCGGTTAATTAGTTAATAAGAGAATCATGTGCATACGAACATATAACCATAAGAAAACGGTGGAAAAACTCCGATGTTTGTGAAATGTTAAAAATAAATATTACAGACATACACATAGCCAACTCTTTAAAGGTAGACATATTTAAAACACCTTTCCTTGTGAGATAAACATATATTGTTACGACGACCACGTGAATAAGGCTGTTAGATGAGAGTCTATGGCGGCTCGAGTCCAGAGTTCGAATCGTGCGACCGACAGAACAGTTATACATATAGCCCCACTGATGATTGTTAGTGAACATGAAACATTGACATGTATATGTGAAATATTTATTTACATATGTATATAATATATATATATATATATATATATATATATATATATATATATATAAATGGTTTGTGTGTATATATATATATATATATATATATATATATATATATATATATATATATATATAGTTTAGATTGGTGCATAAATGTGTGTTTATATCTATGACAATGAGGTTATTTCTACCGTTTTACATGAAATAAATCTTATATGGGAATTACATACAACCATATTTTTTACACGCATACATGCATTCATACATACATACATACTACGTATTGTTCTCTCGCTATCTCCATTGTAATCTGAAACAGAAATCATACGTTTATCTTGTGACATATTTTTTCTTGTGTTTCATGCAGAAACAAGCAATTGTTGGCGAAAAAAATCCATTCATTCAAATTTCGGTTCGACATTTTCTTTCTCTTTATATTTCTTACTTCGTATTGTCTCTAATGTGGCGTCATTTTTTAAAGCTCTTCGACGATTCCGCCTGTTCGAGTTGTAATACATTTTTATTGTCAGAGACACGTTCTCATTTTACTCAATGACATTTTACTGTCAGTAGATCTATTATTCTATGTCTATTTTATGATCGAGGGTTTCATCTTTGTGGAGTGTGATCACTCTAAGACTACTCGACCAAACAGCATCAAATTCAGCATTAATAACACGGGGTTTTCACAAAAAGGTTTCCCATTAGAATAATACTTCTAATGCCACTGATTCTACCAATATTACACCCAACCAGCGGGGCCTGTGGACATTCCACAGTTTCGCTATCCATCTTTTGTATATTACTGCGGTGCCAAAAAGGATGACGACAAACAATTATGTATAAAAATATAGTTTAAAAATATAGCTCGTATAGGGACTTATCTCCGAAGCTATTTTATAAGTTTGTGGCATATTTCTATTCTATGAACATTTGGCATGAATGGAGACCTCACTATATTATGAAGCTATATTCTGACACAACAAATAGAACACATTGATTCTAGCCCAGAAGTCAAGAAAATGTATTTAAGTTCAGATGAAGTTTACAAACTTACTCTTTTTGCTTGCATCTTCGGCGCTTTGGCGATCTCTTTTACAAAAGGGGTGGAAGATAATAACGTAGGTACGAACATGAAATAACCTGGTACATCGTATTTCAACTAATAATTATTATAGGCTCCTACATTTGTTAAATGAGATGTTCTATGTTAAAATGCAAAATGCTGCCACATCTTCAATCTGTTTTAGATCTAGGTGAAATTTGATCTGGTGATATGCAATACTATCTGGTACCCATGTTTTAAATTTCAAAAGAATAGACAAGAGATTGACTGAGATATGTGATTTTTTTTAACTTTGACAATGATGAAAAATAAGGATTTTCCGAATTTCAAAAAACCTGCATTCAAGTACTGAACTGGATCAGATTCAAACTTTATTATGAGACTTCCTTGGGCCAAGATACAACTTTTCTAAAAAGAGCATTAGAATCTGGTTATTATGTTTTGCATAAAGGTGATAACAAATGAACAAATAAACTCACAATAAATAAACGATGATAAAAACATGACCCGCTTGTGTGTGTGGGTGTGAGTGTGTGTGTGTGTGTGTGTGGGGGGGGGGTAATTGATGATAAATTCATCATTTTTTTAAATGAAACGTAATAATGTAGAAGTATATCTAATAAAATAATTCCATGAAATATCTCCAAAAAATTATAATGAGGGAATATTCTTTGAATGCATGCGATAAAACGGTGTATTTGAACGAGAAAAATTGTCTCAAAACTTTAGATTTACCCTAAAATACATTTAATATAGGTTATTTTTTGCTGTGAGATTAAAGAAGCATTCTATATACACCATTTCATATCCTAATTTTACCTATAAATTTCAAATGATGCCTTGGTGCGATTGGTAGCATACATCATGTTCATTGCAAAATACGGGGCAACTGTTTATAACAAATGCCAAATTTACATATTTCGCATCAGTAGATATTCCTAGACGTTTAGTATGTTTATATAGAGACCTTATAGAAATGCATTCTGCAAAAGACCTTGTGTTGCAATTAGTTTGACCTTTTGCCAAAATTGAAGCTTATTTGACTGGACTAATAGAGAGTACATGACATAAGCCCAAGCGAAACAAAAGTGGCATAAACCCCGTTAACTCACATCCCCTTACTCACAGAAAAACACGCACATATACATGTGCTATTATTAAATAGTTAGTATGCCAAGGATGGGAGGACGCCTTTTAAAGTGAGAGGTGTGAAAGCGTAAGTCGGAACTGACGTCACTTCAGCTCGGGTCTTATTCTGTCTTTTGGCCACTAACCATCAGATAGATCAAACCTGAATAACTCTCAGTCCTCGCTAGACAGAGAAAGGGGCGAAGACGGTGGACACAGATTGCAAAAATGAAAAGGGATATCTACAAGTAAAGTCCTATATTCTCATTCTGTCGAAAAATACAGTTATTGTCTTCATCTTGCTTTCTGTTTGAATAAAACTGCTAAAACTTGACCAACAGGCGTCCGCGTGGTTTTGTCAGCAGTCGGTGACAGCAACGACCACCACGAGACAGACTTGACCGCGTGCGTTGTCATGTCAACTTGGCGCACAACGAACATATATACATGTAGGTAAGCAGCAATGCAACAGTATAATCAGCCAGGTCTGGTATCCCACAAAACTGTCAGGAACAATCAAGGAGACTGAGCAGATAGAGGAGGGTGATCGCCAACCAGACCTTCACTGCAAGAGTGTTGGTTGTACTGGAACAATAAAATTCCAGAGAATATCAACGGTCGTTTCGTGCGAGAAATCAATGGTAAATGGCTGTTGTGATAAAATGAAAACGTTTTCAATGATTATCGCAAGAGGTGGAGAGTGCTGGAAATCTAAAGAGACTTATTTAAATCACACTCCATGGAACACTACTTGTTATTGTCAGTAAGCAATCACTAATAATGAGCACTCATAGTGAGTAAATAATTATAATATTCATAATTATAAGAAGAAGAAGAAGAAGAAGAAGAAGAAGAAGAAACAGAAGACGAAGAAGAAGAAGAAGAAAGCAATTCTAATTCGATCTTAAAGAAAATGCAGTCGCACGAACACCGATTAATACAAAGGGAAATTAGCATTGAGTGTATGAGAATGTAAAAAAAGAAGCTATGTGTGATAGAACTATTCATACCTCACCAAGCAGCGAACAGAAATTATTTGGAAATCGAGGATGGTTATTGTCTCTCAGATTCCGGATAAAACTGCCGGTTGTTGTCAAAGAGAAATCACTAATAACACCAGGTGAGTTGCAATGGTAGTTTAATAGAACGGAGAGTACTGGAAATCTGGGGGTATTTGCTCTCACTCAGACTCTATGGAAATCAAACTGGTTTTAACAGACAAGAAATCACGGTTCGCTACGTGTGTGTAATCTCTGAATGCCTACTGTGTGCTGAGAAACGAACATTATACAGGCAATAGCGCCACAGCTACAATACCTCCGTCCGAAAGTTAAATCATTCATTACCGTGTAATGGGCGCTGAAACGTGATATTCTAAGAGCTACAGGGCTCTGGATGAGTCTACATAGAGATCAATCGTCCTTTCGTCGTCGCTGCCATTGCGTGTATTCAATCAGAAATGTGTAAACAGTGGAACTGCAAATGAAAAGAGTGCGGATACAAAGTTGCTATTGCACATTATTTTGCATGTTCTATGGCCTAAACCTTCCCCGATTTTATATGGGACTTGCTGATCTGGTACTGAGTTGAAAATCTGCAATTTTGCGGGTAGAAAGAATAGCCACGGCTAACGAAATGGACTTCATGCAGACCAGAGAATCTTTAGGAACTTTCTTCCTTGTCTCTATGCCGAAGTTCAATTCAGTCAAAACAGAAGCAAAAGCAACAACAACAGCAGCAGCTGAAGAGATAAATGAATGTCTAATAAATACAATGAGATATAACGTAATTCTAGTGGAAGAATTTGGTCGCTTTTGCTGAGGAATTGATGAGGAAAAAGTGTTCGAGTTTAGTTATCTATCCCACTGTTACACGTAAAGTAAGTAACTTCTCTTCATATACAGCTAAAATAAAAACTATATCTACTTTAAAGAAGTAATTGTATTCTATGTTTGGATTGGCGAATGTACACGACAACCAGGGGTCAGTCAAGATGGAATCCACAAGCCAAAAAAATGACTAGGCAAGTACAACTTCAAAGTAATTCCATTACCAAATAATGACCTTTACGTTTAACTCCAAAGCGTCGTAATTGATTAAACGAGAACAACACAGTGCAATAGAAATCCCGGAAGAACAGGCGGAAGCCAATATCAGGCGACGAATCATTAATTTGCAATGAATTTGTTTTCCGGCGGGAGAGAGAAACCTCCATTAAATAGATCATGTTCCAAACTGATTGGAAAGGTTTCTTTTAATCCATGAGTAAAAATAAATTAACTTTTTTACAGCAGACAGTTGAAGTATCGGAAATCCAAATAATGTAACTTATTTGAAAATTCAGTTAAATAAAAAGCATAATTTGTATTACCTGAATTAGTCTGACTACTTCACTCATCTTGGATGGTATTCTCACAATGTTTCGCCCGATGAAACCTTCGATCTTCTTCGGACGCATTTTGTCGAACTCGAGAATCTTTCTGTCCGAGTCGGGCATTTGTAAAGAATTTCGAACGAAGCGTTTATTTAATGCGCCGAAAGAAATTGAAAAATCAAAATAATAAAAGAATCCGAAACATTAGTAGCACAGTGTTATGATTGTAGTATTCATCCATTTATAATTTGTACTTTTTCATCTTATTTTCCGAGCGCCAGTATTGATGTGAAGCTGAATGTTGATCTAATATGCGAATTATGACTCTCCCAATGCGACCATAAGACGATAAAAATGCGAAAATCAGCTTGTAAAGGATTATTTCCACTGTTTTTCTTCGACAAAACTGATTGCGAAGTTTAAGGAAATGGCGATTTAAAACGAACGTCACAGTCGAAACCTTCTTTCAAAGAATAACGTTATTGAAAGAATTTCTTGGAGATTCTTCATTCAAAATGTATGTCAGACGTATTTTAACTGATACGAACGAGAATTATTCCTTATAAAGTTCAGACAAAAAACGTTGTGTGTGGATCGTCTTGACATCACACATATGTAGTCAGAGATTTTCTTTTACACTATTTTATTAAGATGCTGCGTCCTTCCAATCTTTTTATGTAAGACGAAGCACCACTTCATTACGTCAACTTTTGGAAAAAACATTCACAGAAGAGAACATGTCATTTAACTCCTATGCAGGAAGTTAGGCACAAGGTTATGTGTGTTTTCAAAAGAACGCGCATTACGTAGAGTGCCCTCTGACCTACACAAAATCATACATCAGCCCGATACCAACTACACCACTGTCGGACTGATTGTCAAGGACGTATCCTCACTGGTACGAACAAGTAAGTATATGTATATATATATATATATATATATATATATATATATATATATATATATATATATATACACATATATATATATACATATATATATATATATATATATATATATATATATATATATATATATATATATATATAGGCAGCATTTTCTCATTTATGCAAACTTTGTTAAAAATAACAGAATTCGTCCGTGTAATTATACCTTTTTTATTTTTTCAATTTTTCTGTATGGTCTTTTTGTATGGAAATAAAAAAATAAATAAATGTTCCATAGGTTTCACAGGTTCCACGAACGTTGTCGATTATTCGTTAAATCAGACTCAGGTGTCGAAAGCAAATGAACAAAAAAGCCTAAGAAAGAAGAGAATGTAAAAAAGACATTGAAAAAACGTGTATACATATACATATATATATATATATATATATATATATATATATATATATATATATATATATACTCAGAGAATAGAATATAATCTAAAAAGGATGCAAAAAAGTTGTCCACTTTTCCCGCGATATCGGATCGGTTGTCTTCTGGGTTTGAGGCCCGTTAAATGCATGTCTGGGGCATAACCAGATAAATAAAATCCGTGAAAAACTTTAAAGTCGCATTGAAGACAAATGTAAATGTTTTACACGTTTTGAGCTGAACAATGATGTGGCTTAGTCATCGCGGCGTGTTGATTTTATATTGAGTATTAGTAAGACGCACTTTGAGAATATGTTGTACAATTATGTAAACATTGATTTTTTTAATATATGCAATTTTTTTTTACTCTTTCATATTATTTTCTGATTATACTTATATTTTTAAAATACAGGGTAATCCAAAAGTCTTTAGTACATTTAATTCGTTATATCTGCTAAACTATGAATTATATCAGTTTAAAGCTGAATTCATTATTTTTTGTAATGCTAATGATTTTTATACTTTTTTTACAGATCCAGTAATGACGTTTACTCAACCAGAAAAGATGTTTTGCGTCCTTGAATTTTCACAAAGTTGTTCAACGTGCATTTCGAAAAAAAAAATCAGACAAGAGACATCAGAAGTCCATATTAAGATGGAAATGTAAATTCATGAAGGATATGTGTTTTTACACAGTAAAGGGAACGGGGCACCCCTTCAAGTTAAGATGATACGGTTTAGTGAGTTTTAACTGAACTCCGATCGGATACCCTGTAAATCGGTCAGAAGAGCCAGTAAATTTATGTGGAAGCAAAAAAATGTTAAAGTTTTTTTTATTCACGCACACAAAGATTAACATGTTAAAATATCAACTACTGGGTCAAATGGGATATAAAAGTGTCAGTTAAATGATTAAGAAAAGAGAAACAAATAATTTTACATTTGAACCATTTAATATAGAAAGATAATAAAAAAAAGAATCATGTTACAGTTGTTAGCAGAACGCACTGAAGGATTCTTGTGATATTTCGTATGTGCGTCAGTGTTTGTGCACGCAGATGTAATTGAACCTAGTATGGTGGCAAGCTTAGTAAATCAAATCTCTTTAGTCCTTTTAATGGCGTCTGATCGTGAATCTATTGTAGATTCGGATTAGAAAAGTTTTATGCACGTGCGATTTTTTATGAGGCTGTAACTTTATTTTAATTCAGTTTTCTTATCTCAAGAACATTTCCAAGATTTCCATTTCACCAAAGATTACACTTTGGAAATATTAACTTCTAGCTCGGCTGGATTTAATAGAGCCAGGTCAGAGGTTTATTAAACTACTGTATTGCGTGTCTTAAAAATATTTTACAAAAAAAACTTAATGATAAATGGCTTTAGAATGATAACAATTTTATCTTACCTCTATTCATAGTTCAGAATATATTTATTTGGACTTGTAATTGATAGTCAATGTAAAAATGGGTCGCAGACTTCTGGAACTAAACTAAAATGGAAATTAATTATTTGACTTTTGTTTTTGGTACATTCTGTATTTTACGACTTTCCTGATACGGTACTACTAGAGCTCAAATCTGATTAGATGCATCAGACACAACTCTTAATATAGGCAGAGGGAGATTCTTTTTGAATGTTATGTTATATTTGACAGTTTATTTGGAAAATAGGAAATCTTAATCTATTAAACAAAGATATTTATATCTGTATTCGCCAAACAAAGAATTTGGCGCAATTTTTAAGTTTAGATGTATCAAATATTTGGTAGCGTGGGATAAATCTGAGATAGAAACTAATTGCTAAGGTATGAAATGGTGAAATACCACATCGATGAGATAACGTAGGCGGATGGCAGGCACGGAGGTAAGTTGAATCACGTAATGATTATCAGCTTTGGTGACGGTAGACGTTTGGTTGTGAATCGATGTGGATTGAAAAAATGAGTTCTTAAAACATTTGCCAGAAAGGGCAGGTTATGCTTTACTCTTACGTTATCATTTAATTCTGTATTAGTGGAAAAGATAAACAACAAAATTGTTTATATAGTAAATTGTCTTCGAGTAGTTTACTAATATGTAATTTGAAATCGATGCAGCCGAACAATTGACCCAAGAAAATATTTACAAGTTACACCCAGAGTGGATCTAACACTCCGGCCAACTCTTTTAGAGTCTTCAAATCCTCACCTCTTGGCCTTGTTGTCTCATGAGATTATAATCATTGTATGTAAGGATTTGAGTTTCGAACCCTTCAGTAACTCTGTATATCAAGTCGGTTAAATTCACGATCGCTATACCTACCCTTCTTATCTAAAGCGTGTTAGCTTTCTGTAACCACACTCTGATATGTAATATCATCGGCAACCTAGAATTACGCCTATTAACAGTGACGTCGAGCTAAATGTCTCATATATATTGACTGTTGTGCTGCGTTGATATCGATAGTCACGAAATCTCTCTCGACACCTACAATGCTCAGTGGTAACCCGTAATCATTCGAACCCCTTCCAGAAACTGCGTCAGGGAATATAAGATTCATCGCGCTGTGCACAGTTTTTACATAGGCCCGCTCCATTGGCATCTGTTGTCCCACATATCAAAATCATTAAAACATTTAAGGGAACAGCTTATATATATATATATATATATATATATATATATATATATAGTAGTAGTATTTCATGTATCAACATAAACTTTTATAAGGAGATATAATTTTTTATGTATCAATTTTCAGTATTTACTTCAACAGTGCTCGATGCGTAAGTAGAGTTAGGTGGTAAGCTATGAAAACTTACTTCTTCATATTGTATGAAGTATTGTCAAAATTATACCAGTAAACCTTGATAACTAGAAACCTTTTTATTTGAGTAGGCTGAAATTTGGCAAATGGTTTTTACTCTCAAAGAGAATAAAAAACCTACGTTACATAATAGGAATCGTGTTCGAGTGGAAAAGTTTATATATAAATGGGTCAAAGAGTGACAGGCAGCGATATTGCAAACCACGTAATTTCAGGACGAAGCTCTGTTTATCTAAGCCGGCGAGATACCAAGCAGAGAAGACGTATCTAGCGGCTCTCCTAAACCAGGCGAGGGCAGCACAGGCTAAGGTAGCGAGACGGGCCATCTGTTTCTGTCTGTCTGTATGTCTTTCTGTCTGTCTGTCTGTCTGTCTGTCTGTCTGTATGTATGTATGTATGTATGTACAAGTTGCTTTTCTGTGACTGTCTTTAAATAAAATAAACGATTTATAAAAACACCAGCATATGACTGATTATGTTACACAGAAAAGTGACTAACTGGGTTCACAACGACGACGAGGACGACGACGACAACAACGACGAAGGCGACGACAACGACGACGAAGACGACGACAACCAGAACAGCGACACGGGTTATATGTGATTTGGAAAATGCTCAAGATCATACAAGATGCGTGACTTAATGGGCTAAGAAACAAGTCTTACGATATACAGAACTGGAGTTATCGTAAAAATTAGCTTTCGCCATTTCCGTGACCTTGACTATGACCTTTGACCTAGATATACCAAAATTAAATGAATTAGACAAAGTTTGCTGACGATTCGTACAAAAAACTCGAAGGTAAACAACATAATTGGCGGATTTATCGCGAAGCCTTAGAGATTAGTTATTTATATAACTTCAACTTTCTCAGATGGCTCAGTTCATTAGTCATGTTGTTAAGACGATCCCGACAACATGATGCCCCGCTTTGTGATACACCGATTTTGATCAGACACATGTGTCATTTTTATTTCGGTGATTTAGTTGTCTATTCCGTCGTGAACTAAACTAATTGTTTAATTAAGGGTATTATCCACTCAGAGTTTTAACATAACCGCAGTGATATAGATATAGTGTCGAAAGTAAATACTAGTGTTTATCACCATGGATTACATAAAGAGTCACGTTTGAAATGCCGTACAGATTTCCGAGTTCTGCATAAATATTCGCGAGGTTGACAAACAAGACACAACTGAAGACTGTCGGAAGTTACACTAGTCGAAACCTTATGAAAATAACATCCAAGATGAGAAAAGTAGTCCAAATTATACAAATAAGGTAAAGTCGTATCATGTTGAACTACACAAATGTTCTTTTTAAAAATTTCTTAACAAAAGATTTTGTTAAAAAAAACTAAATTATAATGTTAGCTGTTCTTTGTAAGAGGATACTGTATGAACGAATTAACTCCCTTCTTTTAGATTTACGAAAAGAAAGAAATTGCATTCGATCTGAATATTGTATTAGTTAAATAATATCATAATTAAATTAAATACATATGCGTTTAGAGGCAAGTGAGCGTAATTACCACTGAGACGAAAGAGGATACTGTAACTTATTGACAGGATTTATGGGGATATCTTAAGTAGGGAGTTGTGCAGCGAGATGTTTGTTCACATTATATTTAAATGTCTACATGTTGGTACAGTTGGTTAAACTCTGAGCATAGAAAGGAATTTCAAAGGCAGGCAGTTCGAAAACATAAGCCATTAAAGTCGAAAGCTTTCCGTCATCTGGAGACGTCTAGAGGGAAGGGGTGTGATTTTTTTGATTGTCGGGTTTGTCGGGAGTATTTACGTTGATAGGGACACAAGTGCAAAACATTCGTCGGGGCACATTATTTTTAAGTACTTGGACAACAATCACAGGAATGCAACATTGCGGGGATGGGAGAGGAGCTGAAGCTTGGTAGATAGCGTAGGACCTATTAGATTAGAGGTTTCTTGTTCGACTATATCCAAGAGAAAATTAATACACTGGTATTGTAGCAGTAGTGCCTTCATCTTTCTGAACAGCTCTAACATTCGGTACTTATCTTTCGTATATACGGAATAATCGAGTTTTTGCTAAATCATTGAAGTTAAGCGACATTGAGCCTGGTCAGTTTAAGATGGATGACTATATTGAAATGCAAGACGCTGTATGTTGGACGAGAGCGGTATTTCACTGCAAAAAAAAACTGCAAATAAAACTGGAAAAACTAGCGCTGTTCAAAATATTTGCTCTACGACTGGAAATCGCTTGTGAATTTGACTTTTTTGTGATGTACTAACGAATCACCGTCTATGGAGTCAGGGATAAGGGTTAATGAGTTTGTCAGGTGGACAGTAAGACAACACCGTGAGGATTGGTAACGATGGTTGAAACTTGGCTGAATTTGATTATTTAAGAGGGCGGATAAACAAGAATTTTAAACATTGGACTTGAAAACGTTCAGCTGGAAATCAGCCGCGTAATTTTTTTGTTCCACTGACGAGTATTGATTTACTCCTCTCAAGGAGTTAGGCACAAGGCCAGTTTTTATCTTACTCACACAAGTAAGATGTGACCCAAGGTCGGGTCGGGAAAGTGGGGTTTAAAAATTGCCTGGACAGCCCCGTCGGCATTCCCCGGTAGAGGCGCCTCAGGTAGTAAGCAATAAACTTACTCCTCCCCAAAGAGGGGAGACAAAGCCTGGGAAGGTGAGCCTCCCAGAACTGCACAGGACAGACCCATTGACTGGCGTAAATCAAGATCCGGTGCAGTATTCATCTGAACAGATACTACACTTTGATATTAACCAAAAAGCCAAGTAACTCTTTTCCACTGACGAGTAGTTCTTGGGAAAAAATAGTTCGTGAAAGTCCTGTTTAGTTTAATGTACACAAAAAAGGGAGGAAAATCATCTACAGTGTTTGTGACTAGACGAGTGTTTTTTTAATTCTTTAAAGGTGGGAACAATAGATTGGAGCTCAGTTGATCACTTAAAAATAGAGTAGAAAAAGACTAGCATTAGTTCATAGAAACCTCCCTTAAGGGAAAAGCCGGTTAGATTCACCCACTGTACGTGCCGCACCAGGAGAATGTGATGTAGCTCCGTTTTAATAATGGTAAACGAACAAGATAGCATTAACACACCTCATATACAATACTTTAGTCTGCCATTGTTTATACTTCCTAGTCAGACTGGTATTCGTGTATACACGAGGGTGTAAGAAAAACCTATTTTGTAAACAAGAACTTTCTCTCCTTGTTTCTTTGTTTTAAGAAAAGCTTTTCTTTATTGGTGATATTAAACTCGTTTTCCCACCGCGGGAAAATGTAACTCAAGACTAGAATGTGAAATACACATAGAAAGGATATCACACAAGAGGTAATGAACTCTGACCTTACAAAATATTGGTTGGAGCTCCTTAGGTGATTGGTGATTAAAAAAATCCTTCTTAAAGAGATAAAATAAAGTCTGCAAGTGTGCACTTCCTATAACTGTACAGAACCGTACCACAGCTCGGCAGATTAGGATAGCTCGTACAGCAGACACCCAGTAAGTTGGACCGATTATCGAGGACGTATCCCCGATTGATCCTTGGCCTTTTGACAAGGAACAACGTCTAGTATCTTTTCAGGTACTACTCTTGATCTTTTTTGTCAGTAATGAAATGGATCCTTCTCGACCGAGACAATTTTAATGTGTCCCCATCCAAAGCTTGTTTTGGTGTTGTCTATATTGGCTTTTATTTCGATGTTTCTAATTGTGTTCACTTAGACATCTGTCTGTATATATTACGTTTCTCTTTCCGAGTGTCGTTTTGAGAGACGTATTTATTCTTACGGAGGGTATTTGTTATATGAATTATCGATGCCGTTGACCCTCCTCAAATTTAAGTTTTTCATCTTGTACAGTCAGTTTCACCGTTCTCTGTTCATTTGGCGGAGTTAATCATCCCTTTTATATTATTTCTGTACTACTTTCCCAGTCCAGTTTATAAAACTGGCTTTTCTATCTTAGCATTTGTTCTGCAAAGGGATTTATTTATTATAATCTCAGATGGCACATTTAATGCGATCAAATTAGACCACAAAAATCTCGAGTTAAATGCCCAGGCAATGTCAACACGTTTAGTTAGAATTATGGGATTCATGAAAAAATCCCCTCTCTCTCTCTCTCTCTCTCTCTTTCTCTCTCTCTCTCTCTCTCTATATATATATATATATATATATATATATATATATATGCGTGTGTGTGTGTATATGTATGTATATAAGTTATGTATGTGTAGATATTTGGATATGTGTATGCACATAATTCACTCCTTAATTAATAATCGATGATTATGAATTTTGGAACAGAGCTTCTAGTCTGTATTCTGTTTAATTTAGTTTCATACACAGGTGGGAATCATACGTGTAAATTCAGATACATCCAAATTTTAAGAAATTTGAAAAACTATGTATTATATATCAAATAATATATATTACCCCAATTTCAGATTCGTTTTAGTATTTTAAATAGTTATAGAAAGCCTAATAGAGGCACAAACTCCTATTTGAAAATGTATATATATATATATATATATATATATATATAAAATTTGCATTGAATTTGATGCATACTCATCAACACCAATTAAGAAAGATTGTCTGAACTCCAATTTTTCCTCATGCTTTAGCATAAGTTTTAGAGGTTTTCTACAATCAAAACTATGTTATAGATTTTGATCAAATGTAAGATTTTAGACATACGGTTTAGTAGCATTGATTTTGTATTCGTAAGAGGACATAAAAGTAATGCAAAACTGTTATGTTAGCGTAAATTATTTCAACCGCCATGAGACTGGTATACTTATAGTTTATTCAATAATTCAGTTTCATTTGTTTACCTTGTAAGGTGTTCCTTTTTTATTATTTCTCAATCATTGCTTCTTTGGTGGTGTCTTTCTTTTAGAATAATAAGGTATTTGTAGTTATTTCCCTCGTTAACACCCCTTAAGACATTTTGATTGTGTTGCTCTATACTTTCCTAATATTATGAGAAGTAATTATTTATTCTACACCGTATTAAATAGCGAAGTTCTAATATAAATATTGACATGAGTTTTGCGCGGGTTAATATTTCATTCCTGAAATAACCAGATCGAGATACGATAAGCAACCGCTTGACTGGTCAACATTGAGCGCAGCAGACACAAACGTTCAACACCGTCAAAGGAATCAAAAGTTGATTCTGTCTGTTGATTTACAGCACAGCATCTTGTATCGATCTGCTGAAAGAAAGTTGAATCGGCAATTGCAACGTATTGATAAAACAAAAGATGCACGGACAGTAATTTGTGAAAATTAAAAGAGTTATATGAAAATAAGGTGCCTGAAAAAGTTATCAAGACACTTGTAAGATGAGAGAATGTTTCTCTGAGTAAGAGTATGTAAATCATATATATATATATATATATATATATATAACATTAGATAAAATGAAAGAATAAAATAAGGTGCAAATCAAATTTTATTACAATTCAAAGTTCAAGCAAAGTAATTGAAAGTCCTTAACCCATGGGTTTTCAAAGAAAATTCTTCTCGTCAGAGGATCATTACCGCAGTAGAATTGCAGCGAGTAAATAAAACTTTACTTTGAAAACATGAAGATAAAAATATAAAATATAATAATAATGAACAAAATAAATAATTAAATTAATAATAACAAATAAATAAAGAAAATAAATATATGCAACACAAATTGTATCGGCCAAAAACTTTGAATTGTAATAAAATTTGATTCGCACCTTATTTTATTCTTTCATTTTATCTAATGCTATATATATATATATGTATATATATATATATATATATATATATATATATATATATATATATATATATATAATGCTATTAAAGCTCTATCCAGTACATTGAGCTTCATTTTTATCTGGATGTTCACTAATTGAAGATATTAGTTGTCTCTTATATCTTTAGTTGTATTAACCTTTTATATATATATATATATATATATATATATATATATATATATGTATATATATATATATATATATTCGACCGGCATCAATTAACACCTTCTTCACTGAAGATTGCATAAGCATGAAACACCGATGTATGTAGGTAATAACAATAAATATTTATCAAAAAATATGGTTAATTCCCTTTTAAATACAGGGACAAGGCCACTAAGAACATATTATGATAAGCAATTATGGTAGACGTAATGTGATGTTCCAGCCCGGTTGTTGTTGAACACTGTCAAACTAAGCTTACTGTATACGCCCGCTGATTTGACATTTATAGATATTAAATTCTTCTCATTCTCATGCTAATTGATGTTGGTCCAAAAGTAGAATATCAGGCTGCGAGTAAGAAGTGATCTTGTCAGCTTGGTTCGAATACTTTGACTGGAATAAATTAACTTCTCTTACACTGATGACTGCGTAAGCATGTAACCCGGGTTTCTCTAGGTAATAATAATACATATTTATTTAACAAGTATTATATGTATATATATATATAATATGTATTAGTACTTCGTGTATCCACATAAAATATTATAAGAAGATATAATTTTTTATGTGTCAGTTTTCAGTATTTACTTCAACAGTACTCGATACGTAAGTAGAGCTAGGTAGTAAGCAATGAAAATATATATGGCAATCAAGCTACACAGAGGCTCCCGTGTATATATATATATATATATATATATATATATATATATGTTTAAAAAAGACAAACGGAAAACAGGTTAGAATGCAGGAGAAAAACAAAAAACATCCTGTATTCTAACCTGTTTTCCGTTTGTCTTTTTTCAAACATTTTGTCTACCACGGCATTTCATTTTCATGACTTATCGTGTACTTTACCCCATATATATATATATATATATATATATATATATATATATATATATATATATATATAAAATATGAGACTAAAAGTATACTTTTAAAGAATTGAACCTATAGTGAAATGGTTTAAGCTCAATATACGAGATAGAACAATTATAAAGAAAAATGAAGGAAGAAATATAAAGGTATGCGGGTTACAAATCTATTTCATCTTCGATTGTTCAATGCAATGTGTACTCGATAAAATCATGTTTATTTTTTCTTTCCTAAAGCCAGGCTTTTCAATGATTCTAATCTTATCATACGAGATATTACATAGATGGATAAGTTGGCAGAGGAATAGCTGAAATTCAAAATTGGAAAAAATTAAGAAACAATATAAAGTAATGGAAAGTAAGAATGTGTGCATAAAAAGTTATCAAAATATAGAGTCTGTCAATTTAGTGAATGTCCGTTGACAAAATGTCCGGTTACAAAAGATTTAAAGATGAGAAAAAAGATTTCGCAAAGACTGCGTTAGAAATGTTACAACTGTAGTAAATCAAATAGAATTGTTTTCAGTTCAACCGTAGACAAACATCACTTATTAGGATGTGATTTTAGGAATTAGGACCATTTTAAAATACTTCCATTTAATTATCCTTAAGTGCGAACTTACATGACTTAAATTCCAGAAAGATAAATGGTTCCATCATGGATATTATTTTTTAGCGAAACTAAAATGATAAATTATAGTTGATCAGATTTAATACGGCATCACATAACAATGTGATTTTGTTTTGTGATGCCATCCAGCGTGGATGTATTAAAATCGTCAATGATTTCCTGGAACAATGCGAAAAACGTTATATGCGCGTTTCTCCGTCGTCTTTTTTAAAATTATCGTCCTTCTCCAGCTTTTCAGTTCATGTGATTTTAACACCTGAGAATATTTCGACGAAGAATCGAAAACATTCGTGAAACCTGTGAAACCTGTGAAACCTATGGAACATTTATTTATATATATATATATATATATATATATATATATATATATATATATATATATATATAGAGAGAGAGAGAGAGAGAGAGAGAGAGAGAGAGAGAGAGGGTGATTTCAATAAAACATATACACGACACTAAACTCCGTCGTCTCATAGAATCATGTTAAATACTACGTCATAATAACACAATTATTCAAAGACCCGGATTCTATAATATTTCTACATCTTCTGCCTGATCGATTCTAATCGAAATGATCCTAAATCATTATGATAACGGATAACTTCTACGACTTTGAGTCCTTCTTCCTCCTCCTCCTCCGCCTTCTTTGTGTAATTCCTTGTTGTTATTCATTTTAAATTACTAGTAATCTTCCTTCACAACTGTATTTACTTACAGCGTTTCCGATCGGCTTTTACATGCTAACGGCTGATTTTTTTCTTTCTTTTTTTATTTTAACATTTCTTTCTTTCTCCTTTTCTACTGTTTGTTACACGTGACTATATTTTTTCCAAATTGCGTTCTTTGTATAAATTTGAAAACTTTTCTGTTTTTAATTAAAGTTCTGCTACCAACTGATGATGATTGTATTTTAACAATTGAAATATTTTGGTAGAACTATTCAGTATGTGTTTTTGAGTTTATTTTTGCTAGTTGTTGATTTGCTCATCCTTTATTCCATTTTTATTTTTACACATTATATATATATATATATATATATATATATATATATATATATATATATATATATATATATATATATATATATAAACACAATTATATGTTAATTTTGGGATATACATTTTTTTTAATTTTTGACGCAGAAATAACCAATTGTTAGAAAAATAAATTAATTCATTCAAATTCTGGTTCGACATTTTCTTTTTCGTAATAGTTTTTACTTCATATTGTTTATAATGTGGCGTCATTCTGAAAGCTCTTAGACGATTTAGCCTGTACGAATTGCAATTCAGTTTCTATTGTCAGAAACACGTTCTCATTTTACCCGATCACATTTTACTGTCATTAGATCTATTATTATATATCTATGTTATGATTGAACAACTCGATCTGTGTGTTTGTTACTCAAGAACAACCCGACTAGAAACATCGAAATTAACATTCATAATACTAACACTTATTCCAAAAATCATTAATCATTAATAATCATCTTTCTATCTTACATAATTGCACAAGTGTCCTCACTGTTTTTCTCCATCATCGTCCGTCATTTGATGATTCCTAGTATATGAATCGTTTCCTCGAGATGTGTGTTATGTTAGCAAAGCCACCACAGTTCAAATCAGTAATCAAAATGTATGTAAGGTTGCATAGAGTGGCAGGTGTAAAGTAGTCCGCGCTCGGGATGTGCGCAAATATTTTATTTCTTACCCCTGCATCTACTGACTGATTTACCTACTGCCTGCTAGAGCCTAGCAATGTAACGTTTTACTCTAATATTCTCGTTGAAGGGAGTCGCCTGTTAAATCAATAAAAATCATTATGTTTTTAAACGTAAGATGTGTTACTCTACATAGGTAACATCTTCTGTATTTTTACATCCTTCGATGTTTGTTTTCTGCTCGGCAACTATTCTCATCCCAAAACCTGCAGAAATGCTAAACAGTCACTTTGTTTTTCCGCTTCCGATGCAATCACAGCCTGCGAATTTCTCCTTTGAACTTTGAACATGTAACACATTACATCTTACCTTCAGTCGTCTATGAGCGTAGGAGATTGATACTCCAAGACTGCCTGTATACAACATCGTTTTAGCAGTACTTTCTCAAACATGATTTCGATCCCCAGATCAA
The DNA here is from genome assembly GCA_963556195.1 of Sepiola atlantica. NCBI lineage: Eukaryota > Metazoa > Mollusca > Cephalopoda > Sepiida > Sepiolidae > Sepiola > Sepiola atlantica. Next base: position 34,136,054 of record OY744528.1, read on the forward strand.
ACACCAGATAGGCGTTATAGACCCTACACTATCAAGCATGCTCCAGCCTCTGTCCCATCGTCGCAATGTTGCATCGCCGTACTTGTTTCACAAGTATTTTAATGAAATGGGCTCCAAAGAATGCGCTGCACTGGTGCCCCCTCTACGTTAATACCCCCGATCAACCCGTCAGTCAGCTAGATCACACCAGTTCACTGTTGAGATTCACAAATACCGGAGAGATTTCTACTTTAATAGCTTCTTTTCCCCGCACTGTAAGTTTTTCAAATACCATTCCTGCTTCCTGTTTCACCGACCGTACTAATATGCAGATATTTAAATGTGATGTGAATAAGCGCATCGCTGCTAAACTCCCCTGAATAGGATTATCCTAATTCACAATAGCCCCCCACGTCTCAGTGCCATTTTGATCTGTTTGTGGTGAACTTAAGTAGAACAAAAGTATATCGTAGAAGTTATAGGTATCATAATGCTAGCAGTAACTCACGTTTTCATACGCTCTAGGTAATAGCCACGAAACCGTATTTACAACCCAACTTGTAACTACCTATTGCTTACAGTAATAAAATCTACACTGGGCCGAGACCTGCTTGACAGTCGTTATATTCGCACGAGACAAACATAAATAAAGTAAATGAGGGTTTTTTTTAAACACTAACGAGTCACCGCTTATCAAGGCCGGAAGACCAATCGGGGATATGGGTTAATGATTTTGTAAAGTCAACAGCGATACAACACCGTGAGGATTGTTAACGATGATACAGACGGGGCAGAATCTGATTATTTAAGAGGGCGGCTCAACAATAACTTGTTAACATTGGACTTGAAAACGACCATGTTTTAGGTAGTTTGGAAGCAGCCGCGAGGTATTGTGTCTCAGAAAACACGTAGAAACTAAGAATACGGAACACTGGTTTATGGTAGTTGGGAGCACATGATAAACACAAAATATGAGATACTTGATATGTACTAACAAAGGTAGAAATAGGTTGGCTACAGCTAACATAAAGCATATTGACTCAATACGCCGCTGTCGTCGATGAAATTAAATTAGACAAAAATAATATTAGCACAATCTATAGGAGCACTCCATCAACTGAGTATTATTATTATTGTTAGTAGTAGTAGTAGTAGTAGTAGTAGTAGTAGTAGTAGTACGTTCACGGTCAATAATGACATCATTCTTAAATATTAGTCGGCTGGGAGGATGATACCTGTAATTGGTCCTCCTTGTTGATCAGCATTGGTGTCTAAGCAGGCAGATCTTTAATCGCATCGTCGTCCACAGACGCTCTATTTTCTTCCTCACCACGGCAGGAAGCATGTGGCACAAAGCCGGAACGTGGGGGAAGAGCCAGCGTTCCAGCGGAAAAGCCAGCAGCAACACTCTGGTAAGTCACTGCTCCTCTTATTTTCCTCAACATTGAAAGAGGGAGTTTTTTTTCTACTAATTAGGTGTGTCAATGGTATATTCGTTGACAGGGTACTGCAACATTTAAAAAAAACGTGTGTCTATACAATTCGGGAATATTTGAGTATTTATTTGCTGGGGATGAAGAAAAATATCGGCAGTTTTTCTACGATCAATACTCTTTAACAACTAGTCTGGAGTTGAGCAGTAAGATAGTTGTCTACATTACATTTCCATTTCTGCATGTTGGTATGGTTCGCAAAAGAAGGATCGGAAAGGTACGTCCTAACGGAAATTGTCCGTAGAGAAAGCTATTAAAATAGAAAATATTTCGGTAGATAGGGACCTCTACAGGGACGGGTTGGGATCTTACTGCTAATTCGGTGAGATCATACAACAACATTTAAAATAAGCATGTGTTTACACACTACAGGAAGTTTTGTGTTGTTATTTGCTGAAGATGAAGGAAAATATCAGTTCTGCGACAATCAATGCACCTTAACCACTGACCTTTTTATAGATTTTGAAGTATGTTCAATAGGGTATGCCATTGAAGAAGAGTGTACTTTATGTTGTCGATGTTCTATGTATTTACTAAGCAACCCAGCGCAATAGGTGTGCTTCTCCTATCTTTCCTTAGCGTAAAATCGTATAGTCCATATGTCGGTGATTAGTTTGCGTGCAAGAAATTGGTCGCTTTTTGATTTTTCTTTTTTTCTGTTTTACTGTCTGAAAACACGACGGCGCAAACCATAATTTTATGAACACCGAGAATTTATAAGAACTTTCAAAACAACGTGGCACCTTGTGACTTAAAATAATTGCCACTTGGCTGTTCTACACGGAAATGTTTTTGCGAACAATCGTCGAATACGTAACAACAGATATTGCAAACAATGGAAAAAATACCTACATACATACGAACACGACATGCAGTATAAACACGCGCGTGCGTGCGCGCACACACACAGATAACAACCTATCAAAATCAATTATAGTTTTCAATATACGTTATTATGGTATGGACTCATCTTAGGAATACAATTATATTTTCAAGCTATTGTCTTACTTCTAGGCATCTTCAGACTTATTGTATTATAGACATTTATTCTCTAATCATTTACACTTCAATTAATCTAAAATAATACACTCTACCTTTCATATAAAAATATTAAATAAAATCTAGCTCATTTTTAGTGACATATTTTGAAAATCAACAATCGTGCAATTTAAATGAAAAATTCATTTATTTAAGTTTCTTTTGCAAGCTTTCGTTGTAGAACAACTTTGTCGGGCGAGACTGTCTTATATCTTTTTTTCTTCTTTTCTTCCTCCTAACGTCTTTTAGAACTTGACGTCTCTTTCTGCTCATATCGTGATTCAATCCCTCGGGGTTAATACCACCAAATGAAGAAGAAGAAAAGAAGAACAAAACTATAAGACAGTCTCGCCAAATAAAGTTGTTCTACCACGAAAGCTTGCAAAAAAATTAAATAAATGAATTTTTAATTTAAATTGAACGATTGTTGATTTTCAAAATATTTCACTTAAATACATCCTTATGCGTGCTTCAAAGATGTTGTCAATTTCCTTACTTTATTTATTTCTCCTTTACTTTCTTTCTCTTTGTAACAATTTTTTAATCCTCTTTATCAATTTTTTTGCTCACTGCTTTTTTTATTGTCATCACCCCCTTGTATAATTTTAAAGTATTATTTTTGATTTTCAGCTACACATAATTATTATTTTACTACTGTAATTCGCAATTTTACCTAACCCATTACCCTAACCTATTACCCTCACCCTAACCCTAACCCTAACCCTAACCCTAACCCTAACCCTAACCGTTATATAACATATCTAACTTCACTTCATTAAATGTTATCTCTACTTATAATATCTTAACATTGTTTATCATTGTAAAACATTCTCTTATCTCTCCTAATAGTGTTCAATGCTACTATTGTTTACATTTCTATTCGTTGTTGATTAAAGAATTTTAACGTGTGTTCCACGCCTAAGTAATTGCTTCGCCTCGATGCAACCTGTATGAGGAACCTCTATATGTTTTAAATATCTTTTATCTGTTATGTTTTATGTTTTTTTTAATTTGTTATGTGCTTATTAATTCACTTCGCTGTCCTAGTCTTGTTTTGAAAGTCATGTTAGTTGGACTGAATTTTTCATACGAAAATCTTGTGCCTCATTTGATGAAGCTTCTGTACGTGATGCCATAAAAGGAGCTGTGAAAACTTTGTGCTATCATAAAAATTATTAGAAAAATGAACAATAACATTTTCCAAAAAGTCTTGGGTACGATCGTCCGCCAAATAATTGTTGGTTTTTAATTTTTTGGAACAATCTTCAAATTATATTTATCAAAACTAACATTATATATAAATATATATATATATATATATATATATATATATATACCGTATTTCGTACCCCATATCCCCATTTTCCTTCTCTTGCCTTTTATCTTTTATTTTTACACAATTTTGTTATCCTTTATTTTATCTAACAGTGTATTTATTTCATCTTTATTTTTCTTCATTTTTCTTTATTTTTCTTCATTATTCTTTTTCATCTTTCTTTATTCCCCCTCCTTTTTATTATTAGTACCTTAATTTTTTATGATTAGTACTCTTACAACTTCATAAATTTATAAATGCTGTGACTACAATTTATTTAATTATAAGTTGTTTTTTTAATGATTTATTATTTAATGTTTTTAGTAATATATTATCACTTTAGCATATTATTTCAATATAATTTTTAACTTAATATAAATTTATTTTTTATTTTTAACGTTATCTCCATTTACTTTCGATAACATATATAGCGTCTCTATAAGTTAAATTTGAATACTTTCCATAACGGGCTACGTAATTCCACGCACGTGACAATTTAAACCTGCTAGGTTCCCATCTGTCCCACAGTTAACGTTATTCCCATTTAATTTCTTGCTTTTCTGATGTACAGCGTCGCTGTAGTTTTGACCTGAAACTTTTCCATAACTGACCACGTATATTACACGCACGTGACAACTTTAAATCTGAAAGTGTTCCATCTTTCCAACGGGCAATATTTTGAAATTCCTGGCGGTTGTTCTCACTCATTAAGCTATACGACTCTGCTGATGAAGGTCCGATTTTCTCAGATCTGAAACCTTGGTCCGGATGTTGTTGTAACACTTTATTTAATATTAATATATATATATATATATATATATATATATATATATATATATATATATATATTAGTTGTTTCAAAAACCATCAATCTTTAACCAAACTAACAAGTTTTAAATCATATTACTTTCTTATTACAATTTATAATTATGCTTCCTACGAACGTTTCAGATACATTAATGATTAAATGATGTTTTAAGACAAGGTAATAATGCAAAACAGTCTCTGATATTCAATTTAAATCGTTGATCTGTTTTAAAACTGTACAAATCTTTCTTCAAACTGGTTATAACATGTATTTGTGTGTATGTGTGTATGCTGTTTATATGTTCTATATAAAAAGGTTAAAGAATTTACATAAAATATAAAAGTGTATCTTTATGTAAAATTTAGCCGAGAAGCGAATGTAATTTTTCCTAAGACTTTAAGTGCTCTCTTAAGCTTACATTATTCTGTCCTTGACATTTCCCAGTACAGTCGATCATGAAATAAATGTAAGCCAACGCTAGCTAACGTGCATACCCTTTATATATTATAGTTTATTGAGGAGATTATGCGCCTGCCACCATAGTATTGATAAGTATTTACCCGTATGTTTTTTACAGGAGTTGAGGTCAGGCAAAAGCCTGTCAAGCTTCTCAAATGTTTATGAGTGAAGTTGCGCCTCATAATTTACTGTCATGGAGCAATTAACTTCAGTAATGATGCACATTATATGAAACAGAACATCAAAACTTACTTAGTTCTCTTCTTCTACAGATCTTGTTTACAAATGAAGACTCAAAACACAAAAAAGATTTTAGATGGCTTTCTTTTATTACTGCAATATGGCGACATTATCTTACTATCACGGTTTCTTATATGTACTGAAAGTGCTCCGCCCCCTATGACTCTTTACGATTGCTGGCAGTATTTATCAAAATTGTTTTTGTTTTCAGGCATTTCTTCTTAAGGCAACAAATGACTAATGTTTATTTTTCAATTTAACTCGTAAATAAGTATCTATCAAAACAATACTTGAGTTCCAAAAGCGCATTCAGAATGTCATTTCAATATTTACCTATATTTTATCAGTTAACTGTTTAATCAAGTTATCTCGTCATCTTAATAGCTATTACGAATTATCATTATTATTCTTAGCAAAATTATGCTTCCATCCGGACACATATTTTGTGTTAAGTTAGCTAATAAACATCCGATTTTTGTATTTTGTAGTTGACGTACGCTACCTCTCTATGGGAGGAGGTAATTCTTTGAGGATAGTCCCATGACAAGAGAATAAGTATTACACTATCACTATCCCCCAAAGGGGGAGGATATACCTACGATTGTGTTCCCGTGACAACAGAACAGATACTACACTACACTTCTGTTGTAGACCCGTGCTAGGGGTCACAAAGATAACAACCACAAATTGTGACAGGTTAAAATATACAATGTATTTATTCATAGCAATACAGTAACGCCACTAAATGTGGTAGGAGATGACCGGATTCCTACCATGCGGTAAAACATAGATAGGAATGTCCTCAATATTTAACACCTACCCACTATAGGAGTATGTGACACAAGGTCGGAAAGTGGGATTTGAAAAGCCAGCGCCCGAGAACGTGAGCGCTTTAGCCATTAAAAATTGCCTGGACAGCCCCGTCGGCATTCCCCGGTAGGGGCGCCTCAGGCAGTAAGCTATCAACTTACTCCTCCCCAAAGAGGAGAGGCAAAGCCTGGGAGGGTGGACCTCCTAGAACTGCACAGGACAGACCCATAGACCGGCGGAATCATGCCCCGAAGGCCAAGACAACACCGGTCTATAGGGTGTAGTATCCATCGGAACAGATACCACACGTGGTACGAGGACTCTCACATAATAGGAATGTCCTCTGTTTGAGTCTTTGCAACCATGGCATTTATTATAGATGGTTGCTTCCATTAGTTCTTCAATAGGGGTGATTTGTACCCCACAACAACTTCCTCCCCAAAACGAGATAATACCTGTAAGAATAGTATCATAATAACAGAACAGATACTACGCTAACCTCCATTAATTGAGCACTGAAAGATACTAAATTAGTCTGTAATAGTATAGTATATTGAATTGAACCGTAAACGATAATACAATTGTATAATAATATAAGTGACGGTATCATTCCCGTCTCAGACAGACAGGTACCACGTCTTTATGAGTTAATAATTACTATAATACAATTTAAACATAAGTAATAGTATAGTTTTGACTTCAGACGGACATATACTAAATCTCCATTATAATTAGTATTAGTATTAGTAATTTTCTTTAACTCCGGTAATCAAGAATTTTTTTTTAAATATATTCAGTTGCTAAATTAGTCAATAACAATTTATCTGTGTTTACATATTTTTCGGACCGATTACCGTTGAAAAATAAATATTTAATATATTTTATAAGCCTTTACTATGAGCGTAAACATCGATTATGAATAATTTTAGCCACTTATATACGTTAAACAAATCACTATTTTTGCTCAGAATTGATATTTACGCTAAAATAACAAAGCTTATAACTTCTATTAGATATTAATTTTTACTCAAATGAATCATAAATGAGTGTGTAAACAAAAATTAATTGGTTTTGATTAATTTCCCAACGATATTCCTGTAAAACAATTCATGTTGTTCATAGTCATGATTACTTTAACTCCAAATAGGTAATTTTGTTATAGTGTGTCACTGTTAACATTACCTTACAGTGAACGAATACGTGTTGTAAATTAAATCTTCTATATAACGTTAACACGATTTTTCTTCTGTACCTTGTCAAGAATAGGAAAATAACTAAATGTATCATAGGCTACTAATCTCACCAATGTGTTGCGCTTATTCACTCGAGTGTGTTATAGTAAATCCGGGATTATATTCTCCAGCTAACACTAAATATTACTTTTGTCCTACCATCTTCGACTCTTTCAAAACCATACTCCATAAAGGTGGTAGCAAAAACTGTTCCCACTATAGATTTAATACTCATGCTCTTTACTACATAATATAATACCTCTAATTCCGCTCATTTTCGAGAATATCGGATAACGTTATTTCTACCTATTACGTATACAGCAATACTACTTCCGGTTTTAGGAGAATACATTCAACGAACATAGTCGGTTATGATGTTACAGTATTCGACATGGCGGCTACAATTTATTCAGTGAATTAACTTTAGAATTACTTCCATATACGTATATGTATTAAAAGTACTTTCATTGTGTGTATGTGTGTATGTGCGTACCCAAGATACTCGATATATATCTTGAAGTTGCCATTTTCTGAATCCTCAACTTTTAGACCGCATAATATCCATAAATAAAAAAAATCGATTTAGTCGTATAGAAATGACCAAAAACGTGTGACTGGTGAACACTAAATTCGGTCGACTTCTGTCGGATCGAAAAAGAGCTGTGCATGCATGCGTGCGTGCGTAAACACATGCAAGATTATTTTTAGTCAACAACTTTTCTTGAACTTTTATACTCGCTTCCATGGTTAGGTGAGTATTGACCAACGTCCATGACCGAGACGTTTAGGGTTAAATCCCAGTCACCTCACACATGTTTTCATTTTTAAAAGTGACCTAAACATACATCGAAGGGAGGAGGGACGAGGGTGCGACCAGTGAAAAACAGCTTTTGCCGCGAGCAACTGAGGAAGAGCTGCAATGTTAAACATTTGCCTAAGAAGCCGGGTTTTTTTTTATTCAATCTAATTATGCAGTAATTTGAAAATAAATAATGCAATATTTAATAATTTTGTTGAATCATTCATTCGCACACGGCGTCACAGTGACGTCTACTCTTCTTCTCCTCTTTCTTAAATATTGTTAATATCATCATTTTTCTTCGAACACACATGGTTTATCATTGCTCTGCAGACCTCCTTAATTATATTTGTGTGTGTTCAGTAGTGTGCAACAGGCATTCTCATTTTTATTTTGTATCTCATCACAAAAAGGGAATTTCTATAAAAATATAACGGGGATGGCAAATTGGTTTTCATAGTGCTCTGTAAGCCTATTTAATTTTTAAAGTGCTCAAAATCATATATATATATATATATATATATATATATATATATATATATATATATATATATATATATATATATATATATATATATATATATCGCGTTATTAATTAATAAGAAACATTCTCGGGAAATACCGGTACCGGGGGATGCGCAGAAAGACTCCTACACCAGCAAAATTGATTTCATTTTATTATTCTGATTACACAATATATATTTATCTTACGTGCATAAACTAAAATATACATTCGTTAGGTGGCCCACTTTCAGTCACATTTGACTATCCACGAGGACAACGTAAGTTCTTACTGTATCAAAAATCCACCAACATAAATAAACATTTACTCATTCTACGAGCATTTGCTTTTAATGACGGACGAGAGAATAGCTAAAAGCCCGACCTGAAACAAGTACCCCTTTTTATAATCGGTCAGTGGAGTAGATATCCTTCTACGCTTTGGTAATTTCTAATTTGGTTCAAAAGTGATCTTTTGCGTGGGTAAATATTGTCTGATAGTGCCTTCTCTCGGATGTTGACAAATTTTAATTCATTCTTTTATTTTTAACTTGGGCAACGTCGGGCGCAGGGTCCAGCTAGTTTAATTATAGAGCTAACATTCGACATTTCTTTATTTAGGGTTATTTACATAAGTCATATAAAGATTACATATAAGTAATCTTATCATTTCATATGGTGTGCGTATATTAAGTGTCCACGTGTTATGAATTAGATTTCTGAGATGCATAATTGCTGTTGCTACTAGATCAGGTTGTGTGAAGATACCGGCTTCCGGACCAAAAATGCACCAAACATTAATGTTATTGGTGTGTCAAAACTCAATTATATCGCGCAAAGCCAAAAACAAAAAAACAGCACTTTTATTCGACAAAAATCATAACCAAACACCATGAATAAATATTTGAACATATTAAAACTTTAACCAAAATGACCGGATTCGGTATTAAATATTTATCAGCCGACTTTTGTAAGCCCAGATCTTTCGTATTCGTAATAGCTATTTTTATATTATTATTCAATTCGATCTGGACAAGGCATGTAGCCACTTGATGTAAAACGCTAACAAGAACGAAATATGATTATGGAAAAGACAAGAGATTCCTATTGGCCTTAGTCTTGTAAAGGAAAAGAGTCAGCAGATAGAGAGTTACATAAGCCTGCAGTTCTTGGGAAAACATTAGTGGTATAAGAAGCTGTATACTAATGAGGTATCAAAACAGTGAACTGATGGAGACCGCTAGACCAACGAGTCAAACAAGCTGGAACAGAAGTAGCAGGGAATACATGCCACAATTCCGAAGAACGCATGCCATAATAATACTTATAGAAAAGACCGAAGCTAGTAACACGACGTCTGTGAGAGAGAAGTTTACAGATACGCTTCTAAATATTATCAAAAACGCTCAAATGAGACAGAGATGCACCAGTCATAAGCAGTATACATAATTATCATTATTATTATAGTACCTCCTTATTATTAGTTCCTATATTTCCCCAGGGGTAATGTCGTGTCACTGTTAATATAACAGTAGATTGAAAAAATACTTGTTGTCAACTTTATTTGTCATAAGAAATCGACTTTCGACAGTGCTTTATTTGGGGGTATATATACAAATTACATACAAATTTTTCTATTAAATGGCGACGAGTAATGGATTAGATATCTCAGATGCATAATTGTTACACCGGCCGTTCTTACACAGGAGAAACTACACCGGTTGTCACTATAAATAGTGCGAGTCACCAGAAGACAAAGAACAGTCTTGTAACTGTCTAGTCAAAAGCTAGTCACTTTCTTACTGTGTTAATACACTTGTTAAACCAACCCTCGACTTGACTTCCTTTATTTATTATTTACTGTGGAACAACTTCACAACAATAATCATAAATGTTCATACACTATCGTATTCCCGGTACGCTGTTTAAGAAACGACAATCTATTGATCAAGTGTGCATTATCAGTTTACGAACAGAGTATAGCTATGTGTGTTTCATTTGTGCATTGAATGTGTATCTTTCGCAAACTGTAATTATTCTTATAATGCATATACGGGGGTTACGCATGCGCGAATGTGTGTGTGTTTGGATGGGGGCGATGTTGATTCGCCGAAATAGAAATGCTAGTGTGACATTAGAGTCGTAATGCCCTTTGAGATCGAAAGGAAGAAAAAAGCTTACAGAATGGAATCATGAAAAAAGAACAAATGAATCGAAAGCAAAATAACGAAAGAAAAACAGTGACCATCCTTTGAAAATATGAAAGAAAACATCAAAACATATGTTGATGATATGAAAGGAAAAAGTAAAACATATTTTGATATGAAAGAAAACAATGATGAAAAAATGAAGAAATAAAAATGTTATGAGATAAAACGGAGAAAAGATGATGAAATATATTAAATATGAAAATGAATTATTGTAATTGAGTGAGTTTATTAAATAGCAAGAGAGAAAGACTGAAAGGCTTAATATGATGAACAAAAACAACAAAAATCAATGAATTAAAGAATTAATAAAGAAATAAATAGAGGAGAAATGGAGAGAATAACTAATTTAACGAATTGAAGAAAAACCCTCAGTAGAATATTTAATGGATGAAAGACAGAAAATTAAAAGAATTGATGAATTACATTAATGAATAGAACAAATCATTAATTTATAAATAAATAAAAATTAATACAGATGAATGAAAGGATGAATGAAACTCGGAACATCTGAATTAATGAAAGAAACAACAAAACTTTGGATGATTTTTTTTACTGATTGGTCACCACTTATCAAGGCCAGGGGTTTAATCAAGAAACAGGTTAAAGAAATCATTAGTTGGACGATGATCGCCTTCACATGACGACCGGAAACAACAAGTTAAAAAAACAGTAAATTACTTTAAAGGAATTGATTATCCAAGAGGACGGCTCAGCAAGTATTTATTGAAAACTTACTTGATTTAGAAACAGACTCTAAGTAACTCATTCTACAGATTTGATGGTCTAGGAAATAATATTTGTTATTTGCTGTTGTTGTATCTGGACGAGTTCTTGCTGTAAATGTTTTACAGGAGAGACCAGTGATTGGAGTCCAGTCGATCACCAAACATATGATGTAAGAAGTCTTTGAAGAGTGATATGTGTTCTTTATATTACGGCCTTGGTAGCTCTTGAGTTTTATATATTAGGCGGTTGAGCTATTTCCTCCGGTCTCATCATCTAGACTAGTCAATGGCGTTACCAAGTTATTCATCCTCAGTAAACTGTTTATCATCTGGCTTCGGCAATTCCTGAGATAATGGTGGTGGTTCAGGTGTTTGCAGTGGTCTCAGTGATAGTGGTGAGGAAGGACTAGGATCCAATAAGGGGTTATCTGGTGGTTGTGAATAAACAGCTGATGGAAGTGGAAGACCTCTCGGGAGCCACATGATAAAAGTGATTCTGGTGATGAAGTTAAATTAAAGTACAGAGTCATGACACCAAATGGTTCGGCTGGATCCACAGGTGAATGTTGATGTGGTTCTGTCTGTACGTGTGGTGTGTTGCTCGATGATCGGAATTGTGAGAACTGTGGTGGGGTTTTCCAGTATATATTTTTAGCACAGTGTCATTTATGCTTTTATACATTTCGCAGGTTATTTTGCAGGATGGAACATTTATCTTGCTTCAGCAGAACTTAGAACGTATTCCCCTCCAAGTCTATTTCCTCTGCTTTTGTTTGGTATGTTTGGTTTCAGCATATTCTATGACCCATGATAGTGTAGACTTTCCTTCTCTCTCCCATCTAGACAATTGTCTCCGTCTGTTTTTTTTCTTCTTGGATAGGAGTGGGATCTATTTCTGCTTCCATTAAGGTTACACGTTTGAATATTGGGTCTTCATTGTCTATTATATGTATGCCCATTAAGGAAACACGTAATCGTAGGCTGGCAACTGGCGAATTTTTTATAATTCAGGGAGAGCAGAATTTTTGATTTCCCCGGCTAGAATTTTTTTTAATTTCTTACTCCACTTTGCAAACATATAGTAGTGGTAGTAAAACAAGTGCACCTTCTTCTGTGCAGCAGATGATAGCTAGGCGTTTAAGCCTGTTATTTCTCTCTTTAAGTTGCTACACAGTGTGAATATAGGGGGCTAGGACCTGTTTTATCAAGGCCTGATGGCTGGCTTTGGTTGGCCTCTGTCATAAATGGAGTGTCTCTTGCATAGGCTAGAAGTTTTACTCCATTGCTTACCGCTTTCTATCTGGTGTATAAACGGGTTTAGGGGACATTTTTATCATGCGTGACGGCCTTCCAGTATTTAGTTGTGTTGTTATCCAGTTTTTTAAGTTCCGCATTGTGAATTGCTTCTTTTTTGTTGTTAAAAGCTACTCTCTTTTAATAAATGGGAGGTCTCGTTCGCAACATGGAAGACATGTTGGATGGTCTCAAGTAGGCAGCATGCCATTTTTTGGAATAGTAAATCCGGGGTTATTCCAATGGAAAATATTATCATGTTAGGGTGGCCTGATAAACCCTTGTACATAAATACCGAAAACATGAGAGGTTGGTTTTTAGTAGGCATTCTGTTTCTTTTTTCTAGTAATCATTCAGTTTATCTTCCCTAGGAGACATTAAGTTTCAATTCTCTTGTAAGCATTCAGTTACTCTTCTCTAGTAGGTATTCAGTTTCTCTTTTTTAGTATAACTCCAGTATCTCTTTTCTAGTAGGCCTTCTGTTTCTCTTTTCTAGTAGGCATTCAGTTTTAATTCTTCTAGTAGCCATTCAGTTACAATCCTCAATTCAGTATTCAGTTACCCTTTTCTAGTAGGTATTCAGTTTCAATCCTCTAATAGGTATTCAGTTACCCTACTCGGGTAGGCATTCAGTTTCAATCCTCTAGTAGGAATTCAGTTACTCTCCTCTAGTAGGAATTCATTTTCAATTCCTTAGTAGGCATTCCATTGCCCTCCTCTAGTAAGTATTCCGTTTCAGTCTTCTAGTAGTAATTGTGTTACCCTCGTCTAGTAAACATTAGGTTTTAATATTCTAGTAGGCATTCAGTTTCAATCCTCTAGTATAACTCTACTTACCCTCCTCTAGTAGACATACTGTTACCCTGTTCTAGTAATCAGTCAGCTTCCCTTCTCTAGTAAGCATTCAGTTTCAATCCTCTAGTAGGCATACAGTCACCCACCTCTAGTAGACATTGAGTTTCTTTCTTCTAGTAGGTATTCAGTTTCAATCCTCTAGTAAGGCTTTACTTAACATCCTCTAGTAGGCATTCAGTTACAATCATTTTTAGGCAGTCAGTTACCCTCTTCTACTAGACATTCATTTTTTCACCTCTTGTAGGCATTCAGTTGCAATGCTATAGTAGGACTTCACTTACCCTCCTCTTTAAGGCATTAAGTTTATATCCTTTAGTAGGCATTAAGTTACCCTCCTCTTGTAGGCATGCAGTTACTGGCCTCTGGTATGCATTCCGTTACTCTTCACTTATTTCTAGTAGGCATTCTGTTTCTCTTATCTAGTAGACATTCAGTTTCTCTTCTCGAGTAGGCATCTAGTTCCAATCGTCTATAAGGCATTCAGTTATCCACCTTTAGTAGGCATTCAGTTTCAATCCTCTAGAAGGGATCCGGTTTGCTCCCTCGAGTAGGCATACATTTAAAATCCTCTAGTAGGAATTCAGTGACCTTAATCTAGTAGGCATTTAGTTTCAATCTTTTAGTAGGCATTCAGTTACCCTCATCTGGTAGGCATTCAGTTATTGGCCTCTAGTATGCATTAAATTAACCTATTATAGTAAGAATTAAATTTCTCTTTTATAGTGGGAATTCAGTTTCTCTTTTATTGTAGGAATTCTGTTTCTCTTTTCTAGTAAGCATTCAGTTTAATTTCTAGTAGGCATTTACTTTTTATCCTCTCGTTTGGTATTCAGTTACCATCCATTAGAAGGTATTTAGTTTCAATCTTCTAGTAGATATTCACTTACCCTCTTTAAGTACGCATTCAGTTTCAATCCTCTAGAAGACATCAAGTTACCCTTCTCTAGTAGGTATTACTTTTAAATCCTCTAGTAGGCATTCAGTTACATTTCTCTAGAAAATACTCAGTTTCTACCCTCAAGTAATTATTCAGTTTCAATTCTTTAGTAGTCATTCAGTTACCTTCATCTAGTAGGCATTACGTATCAATATTCTAGTAGGAATTCCGTTACCCTCCTCTATTAGGTATTTAGCTTCAATCTTCATGTAGGCATCTCGTTACCCTCCAATAGTAAGCATTCAGTTCTTGACATTTAGTATTAATTAAGTTACTCTCCCATAGTAGGAATAACAATTTTTCTTTTTTAGTAGGCATTCAGTTTTTCCTCTCTAGTAAGCATCCAGTTTCAATCCTCTAGTAGGCATTGAGTTACCCCAATCTCGAGGGCATTTCGTTTTCAATATTTCAATACGCATTCAATTACCATTCTTTAGTAGGCATTCAGTTTCGATCCTCTAGTATGACTTCATTTACCTTCCTCTAACAGGTCATTCAGTTTCTCCTCATCTAGTATAGATGCAGTTTTTATCCTTATGTAGGCATTCAGTTTCAAACCCTCCTCAAGTAGGAATTAAGTTTCTGGTTTCTAGTAGGCAATCAGTTACTCGCCCCTAGTAAGCATTAAATTTCAATCTTGTAGTATGCATTCTGTTACTTTCCTCTAGTAAGCATTCATTTATAACCATCTAGTAGAAATTCACTTACACTTCTCTAGTAGGTAATCAGTTATTAGCAAGTATCTAGTTACTCTCTACGAGTAGGCATTAAGTTTCAATCCTCTAGTAGGCATTCAGTTACTCTCCCCTAATAGGCATTACATTTCTCTTTTCTAGAAGGCATCAGGTTTCTATTTTCAAGTAAACATTCTGTTTCTCTTCTCTAGTCGGCATTCAGTTTCTCTTCTCTAGTAGGCATTCAGTTTCAATCATCTAGTAACCATTTTACCTTCCTATAGTAAGCATTTAGTTTCAATCATTTAGTAAGCATTTAGTTAAACTCTTCAAGTAGGCATTCAGTTTCAATCTTGTAGTAGGCATCCAGTTACTTTCCTCTAGTAGGCAGTACTTTTCAATTCTCTTGTAGACATTCAGTTACCCTCCTCAAGTATGCATTTACTTACCCTTTTTTAGGAGACATTAAGTTTAAATCCTTAAGTAGGCATTCAGTTAACGTCATCTGGTAGGCATTCAGTTCTTGGCCTTTAGTATGCATTCAGTTTCTCTTTCTTTTCGTAGGCATTTAATTTCTCTTTTAGAAGGGATTAAGTTTCTCTTTTCTCGAAGACACTCTGTTTTTTATCAAGTAGGCATTCAGTTTCTTTTCTTTAGTAGGCATTCAGTTTCTCTTGTTTAGTAGGCTTTCAGTTACCCTTCTCTAGACGGTATTTATTTTCAATCCTCTAGTAAGCATTCAGTTTGAGTCTTTTAGTTGGCATTCATGTTCAATCTTCTAGTAGGCATTCGGTTATCCTCCTCAAGTAGTTATTCAGTTTCAATCTTTTAGTATGCATTCAGTTATCCTCCTCTGGTAGGCATTCAGTTCCTGGCCTTTAGTATACATACAGTAAAACTCCTCTATAAGGCATTATGTCTCTCTTTTCTAATAGGCATTCATTTATCTATTCTAGTAGGCATTCAGTTAGTATATTCAACTAAGAATTTAGTGTCAATCCTCTTGTAGGCACCCAGTTACCCTTTTCTAGTAGGTATTCAGTTTCCGGTCTCTAGATGGACTTCACTTGCCCTGCTCTAGTAGGAAATTTCAATCTCTTTAGTAACTATTCAGTTACCCTTCTCTGGTAGGCATTCTGTTCTTGACATATAGTATACATTGAGTTCCTCTCCCCTAGTAGTCATTAAATTTCTCTTTTCTAATATGTATTCAGTTTCTTTTCTATAGTAGGCATTCAGCTTTTTAAAAAAATTTAGCTATACAGTTTCAATAGTCTAGCAGGCATTAAATTACCATACTCTAGTAAGCATTAAATTGTAATCTTCTAGTAGGCATTCAGTTAACTTCCTCTAGTAGGTATTCAGTTTCAATCTTCTAGTAAGCATTCAGTTACTTTCTTCTAGTAGGCATTTTCTTTCAATCTTCTCGTAGGACTAATTCATCTTAAGTAGGCATTCAGTTCCAATCCTTTATTAGGCATTCAGTTACCCTTCTTTGGTAAGCATTCAGTTCCTGACCTCTAGTATGAATTCAGTTACTTCCCGCTAGTAAGCATTCATTTTCTTTATTCTAGTAGGCATTCAGTTTCTTTTTTCGAAGTCCATTATGTTTCTCTTTTCTAGTAAGCATTCAGTTTCTCTTCTCTTGTAGACATTCCGTTTCAATGCTTTAGTAGGCATTCAGTTACCCTTATCTAGTAGGTATTCATTTTCAAACCTTTACTAAGCTTTTTGTTTGTGTTTTCTAGTAAGCATTAAGTTTAAATACTATACTATGCAGTCAGTTACTCTCTTCTAGTGGGCATTAAGTTGCACTCCTTTAGTAGGCATTTAGTTTTAATCCTCTACTGAGACTTCACTTACATTCCTCCTCTAGTAGGCATTCAGTTTCAACCTTCTAGTAGGCATCCATTTTCCATCCTTTAGGAAGCATTCAGTTTTCCTTTTCTGGTATCCATTCAATTCTTGCCTTCTAGTATGCATTCAGTTACTCTTCCCTAGTAAGCATTACATTTTTATTTTATAGTATACATTCAGTTACTCTCACCTAGTAGGAATTATGTTTCTTTTTTTACTAGGCAATTAGTTTCCTTTCTCATATAGGCATTTAGTTGTAATCCTCTGATAGGCATTCAGTAACTCTTTTGTGGTAGACATTCTTTTTCAATCCTTAAGTATGCATTCAGTTACCCTCATCTAGTATTCATTCAGTATTTGACCTCTAGTATGCATTCAGTTACTCTCCCTTAGTTGGCATTATGTTTCTCTTTTCTAGTAAGCATTCAGTTTTTCTTCTCTAGGAGGCATTGAGTTTTAAACAATTTAGTAGGCATTAAGTTACCCTTTTCTAGTAGACATTTAGTTTTAATCTTCTAGTCGGCATTCAGTTACCCTCATCTAGTAGGTATTCATTTTCAATCTTTTAAGAGGCATTCAGTTACACCCATCTAGTAGGCATTCTTCTTAATCCTTAAGTAAGCATTCAGTTATCCACATCTAGTAGCATTAAGTTTTTGGACTCTAGTATGCATTCAGTTACTCTCACTTAGTTGACATTCTGTTTCTCTTTTCAAGTAACCATTTAGTTTTCTTCTCTACGAGGCATTGCGTTTTAAACGATTTAGTAGGCATTAAGTAACCCTTTTCTAGTAGACATTTAGTTTTACTCTTCTAGTTGGCATTCAGTTATCTTCATCTAGTAGGCATTCATTTTCAATCCTCTAGTGTGCATTCAGTTACGCCCATCTAGTAGGCATTCAATTTCTGTCCTCTAGTAGGCATTCAGTTTCAATCCTCTAGTGAGATTTTGATTGCCCTATTCTAGTGGGCATTGAGTTTCAATCCTTCAAAGGGCATCCAGTAAACCTCCTCTGATAGGCATTCAGTTCTTGACCTCTAGTATGCATTCAGTTACTCTCCCCTAGTAGTCATTAAATTGTTCTTTCCTAGTATGCATTTAGTTTCTCTTTTCTAGTATGCATCTTTCACTCTTTTCTGGTAAGCATTCAGTTTTCCTTCTCTTGTAGCTATTCAGTTTTAAGCGGTTGTTACTTTCCTCTGGTAGGCATTCAGTTTTAATCCACTAGTAGGCATTCAGCTACCCTACTCTAGTAGACATTTTTTCAATTTTCTAGTATACATTTAGTGACCTTCTTCTAGTAGGCATTCAGTTTTAATCCTCTAAAAGGACTTAACTGACCCATCGCTAGTAGGCATTCAGTTTCAATCATTTAGTAGGCATTCAGTTATCCTCTTCTGGTAGGCGTTCAGTCTCTGGCTTCTAGTATACATTCAGTTACTTTCCTATTGTAGGAATTTAGTTTATCTTTACTAATAGGCTTCTAGTTGACATTTAGTTACTCTTCTATAGTAGGCATTCACTTTATATAATGAAGACCAATGTGTATATCTATAAATGTTAAAGACAAGAGAAAAAAATAATTGAATGAATGTAACAGAAGTAAAAACATAATGAATACATTTTGAATTACTCGTTTACGCTATCATAAAGCGCAATTCACACACACATATGTATATATATATATATATATATATATATATATATATATGTGTGTGTGTGTGTGTGTGTATAAGCAAACATTGTTTTATATAAGAGAATTTCAATGCTTAATTATACTTTTATTATATTTTTTATTTTTATTTATGATTTTTTCGTTTAAAATTTGTTTAAAATATGTATCACAAACGGTTGTATATTTTATGGAATTAGCTAACTCGTAGTTTAAATAAAAAAATATGTTGATATGATAAACAAAAATAAAATACAGAATAAATGATAGAAAGTATAGAGAAAACTTTTGAATAGAAAAAAATAATAAAAAATAATGAATGAAAGAACTAGAGAAATGATAAAACATTAAATTAAAGAACGAAATTAATGTAATAATTGAATAAGTGAAGGAATGGTAAGACAAATACAAATATTAAATGAAAGAAAAAGATGGAAGAATGTCTAAATGACTGAATGAAACACAAATTAACACATTTAATGAAAGATAACATGAATGAAAGCATAAATAAATGACTGAATAAAATAATTTAAGATAGAATAAACAAAATGATTGAATTAAAAAATTAAAGAAAGATGAATAATTATTCACTGAAAGAATGTAAAAATAAAAGTATGACAAAATGCTAGATAGACTGAATGAATACACAAACAGACTTAAAATATAATTTGAAAAAAAATCAGAACTGATACAAAACTTTAACAAATATAAGTGTTCAGTATTTTGTGAGAAAAAATGTAAATGTGAATAAATAAATAAATAAATGTGAATAAATAAATAAACAAAGTAAAAATGTAAATAAAAGCTGATCTTAATAAAACGAAATAAAAAAAGTAAGTGTAGGAACATGAACAGATTTCAAAATAATAATTTAGTATGTATCCGAGATATGGATTGTGGATTCTAATTCCATTGCTTGTTTTAAATGAAACTTACAAATCTGTAATTGTAAAAACGAATTCGGCAATGGAAGAGTTTGGAGTTATTGCTATGGAGAGAGGCTATCCGAAGTGGAAGATTATATTGATGCGGGAATGTCTCCAGGATGTCATCAAAAGGTCAAAATCAATTAACTTTCATTGAGATAAGTTGTCCACAAAATAAAGGAATTGACAACAGTTTGCGACTAATGAGATGGGGTAGTTGAGACCGACGAATCAAGAAATGAGTGATCGAGCATTGTGGAGACAGCGACACAAGAAGTAAAACTACCTCAAAGGAAAAAAGACTTAACATGAAAAGAAGGAGGCGGAGAAGACAGGGGTAAAAGAAATGAAGGTAGATAGGAATGAAAAATGAGAAAGGTTGAAGAGGTAAATGAAGAGGAAAATACAAGGTAGAAAAAAAAGAAATAAAAATAGGTAAATTCAAAATGTACTCCACTTTATAATATAGACTAATTTGTATTTATTAGTATATAAATATATATATACAAATATATATATATATATATATGTATGTATATATATATATATATATATATATATATATATATATATATATATATATATATATATATGTTTTCCACAAATAAATTAGCGAGTAAAGCGCGAGCGTTTTATTTAAGCCGAAAACATTTCAAGTGTTGAGGAGAAACGAGAAAGCAAATGGCAACCTGTAATAAATTCGGAAATAAATTTTCAACTCAACAATAAAAAGTCAGTAGCAGGTCAGTTTTACTTTAGGCCATCAGAAATGATGATGAGGAGGAGGAGAAGGAAGAGGAGTAGGAAGAGAGGGAAGAGGAGGAGGAGAACGAGGACAACAACAACAAAAACTTGAATAAAAGATATGGAGGAATTGGAATCAAAGAGGACATCGAAACCATACAAAGGACAGCAATGATGAAAACAGCGGCAATCTTGAGGAAAATCCTAAAATGCGGAAACCCACCTTCATGAGCTACAAAGGGTAACCAGTCACAAGGAATTTACAGTATAGAGAAAACAAAACCACACGAACCAAGGAACATAAACTGCAAGAAACATCACTTCATAATTCCCCCTAAATTGCACCGGCCTCAGCTGATACCACACAAAAGTGATCCAAGCAACAAAAACTACAAGAAACACTATAAGCTCTCCCCTTTCTTTCTCCCCCCCCCGAAAAAACAAATAAAAACAAATAAAACATTAACAAATTGGTACCAGTTTAGGCTGACACCAGACAGCATATTTGTAGAGGGTCGAGGAAGATGAGAAGCTCGAGGAGGGACAGCAAAAACGAGACCTCCACTGGAAAAGTGCGGAGAATGCTGGAACCTTGGGGAGGCTTATTGCCACCCGAATCCCAGAGAAGACCAATGGTATTTACCAACGAGAAATCAATGGTAATAGGCTGTTGCGATACTGCAAGGTTATTTGCGGTTATTATCGAAAAGAGGTGAAGAACACTAGAAATATGGGGAGGCTTGTTGTCACTCAGACTCCAGGAAATTCCACTGAGTACAATGCTAGTGAGTACAAATGATAACAATCCTTAAAAATATGCAGTATATGTGACGGGATTATTAACTTAATAAAAGAAGCAAAAGGGAACTAGAAAAGCTGATTAATACGACCAGAATCTTCAGTCGGGGCATCCAAATAGAATTCGGAATGGAAAAGTGTGCATTGCTCGAGATGAAAATGGAGAAAACTGGATACGACAGAAGGCATGGAACTGGCCAAACAACAAAAGATGAGTCGAACAGGAAAGCTATAAATATATGGAAGTTCTGGAAGCAGACACTATATAATCTCCAGAAACGAAAAAGTGAATTGGAAAAGAATATTTGCGAAGAACAAAAACACTCTTAGAAACCAAATTATATAGCAGACATCTAGTAAAAGGACTAAACACCTGGGCAGTATCACTAATAAGATACTCTGGACAATTCATCGGTTTGAATAATGAAGAATTCAGGCACATGGATCAGAGGACTAGAGAACTAATGACCATGCACAATGCACTACACCTAAACGACGATACGGGCAGACTATACGTGAAAGGAAATGAAGGGGGGGGAAGATGACTGGTTAGTATAGAAGATTGTGTGGAAGATACAAAAAAGAAGCTGGATAAATATATAACATATAACACATTAAGGCTAATCACCGCAGCAAGAGACACTGCCCAAACGAACAACCCAGGCAAAATCATACCAGAAACAAAAAGACAAGAAAAGAAAAGAAAAGTAGGAAGAAAAGCAAGAACATGGACGCTTCATAAGACTTACAAGAGAAGAATCCAACGAAAATAGTTGGGCATGCCTAATAAAAGGACACTTGAACAGGGAAACGGAATTTTTACTGACAGCTGCACAGAACAATGTGATTAGGCAAACTACATTAAAGCTAAAATAGATAAAACCTAGAAAAACAGTAAATTAAAACCGTGTGGGCAAAGAGACGATACAGTAAATCATGTAATAAGTGAATGCAGCAAACTAACCCAGAAAGAATACAAGAATTGACATGACTGTGTGAGGAAGCAGTACACTGCAAAGTGACCGGATGTCATAATAATCGATAAGAAAGAAAGATCATGCCAAATCGTAGACTTCGCCGTTACAGCCGACCACAGAGTGAAAGTTAAGGAGACGGAAAAACGAAGCAAATAGACGGAACATGTCAGAGAACTGAAAGGGTTATAGAACATGAAGACATTTAAAATAATACCGATAATCGTGGGAGCACTAGGAACATTCTGAAAACCCCTGGAGAAAAGACTCGGAGAAATTGGAATCAAAAAGAACACTGAGACCATACAAAGGACGGCAATGGTCAAAAAAGCTGCACTTTTAAGGAAAATCCTCAAATGCCTACCAGCATTAGCTACGAAAGGTAACCAATCATATTGAAGTCACAACAGGAACAAAACAAACCCACAGGAAGAACACCAACGTATGAACCAAGGAACAGAAACTGTATGAAACAGCATAAACTGCCCCTTTCTAAAAAAAAAATAATAATAATATAAAATGGCACCGGCCTCGGCTGACAGCACACAAAATAGTCGTAGAGGGTTAACCAGGATAGGAAGACTGAAAAGGGAAAGCACTAATCAGACCTCCACTGGAAGAGTGCGGAGAGTGCTGGGACGTTGTGAAGGCTTATTTTCACCCAAATCCCAGAAAAGACCAATTGTCGTTACCAGCGAGAAATTAATGGTTGCCAGCTGTTTCGATACCGCAAGGTTATTTGAGGTGGTTATCGAAAAGAGGTGGAGAGTACTGGAAATCTGGGGAGACATGTCACTCAGACTCCAGGGAACACCATTGGTTGTTTTGTGATAACTCCTAGTGAGTATAAATTAAAATAATAATAATTATAATAATAATAATAATAATAATAATAATAATAGCAAGAAACACCATCAGCTCCCCCCCCCCAAAATAAATACATAAATAAATAAATAAAAATAATCAGCTCCCTCCCCCCCAAAAAAAAACAATAAAAAATAAATAAATGAAAATTTTTTTTTTTTTTTAATTTTTAATTTAAAAAAAATGGTACCAGATTAGGCTGACACCACACAAAATATTTACATAGGGTCAAGGAGGATAGGAAGACCTCCACTGGAAGTGAAGAGACTGCTGGGACCTTGGCGGGGGGGGGGGCTTATTGCCACCCAAATCCCAGAGAAGACCAATGGTCCTTACCAACGAGAAATCAATGGTAAACGGCTGTTGTGATAATGCAAATTTATTTGCGTTGCCTATCGAAAAGAGGTGGAGAATACTGGAAATCTGGGGATACTTGTTGTCACTCAGACTCCAGGGAATACCACTGATTGTCGGTGAGCAATCACTGATAACCTGTGTGAGAAATCCTAGTGAGTAGATAATAATAATAATAATAATAATAATAATAATAATAATAATAATAATAATAATAATAATAATAATATATATATATATATATATATATATGAAAACTGATATTAGATTAAAATAATTGCGAACACTGGTGAAGCCTAATTTCAATCCGTTATTTCTGACGGTGACTGTACACTAGTAGATAAATATTAAAGGAATAAAGGAGGGGGTAAAAGAGAGAAACGCAGACAATGGCGGGAATTACAGTGAAACGAATCAAACACGCAATAGATTGTAGGACGAAGGAAGAAAGACATGAAAACGAAAAACTCGAAGAGAAGAAAGTCAAAGAAAATGCTTAGCAAAGAATCTAAAGTCTTTGATCTATCATCAGAAGGTAAGTATAATCGAGCCTCACGATCAGCATGACTCCGAACGGTCAATCAATTCCAATGAATATAACCCCCGCTCTGTTTCACGTTTCTAATCTTCGTGCCAATGAAGAGTTTACATTGAAAATGCATTTAAAAGTTTATTGCAACAAGGCAGCAGTTCCAAATGAGTTATCATAAAACTTGTAAACCAAGTTCCAAATGAATAATCATGAAGGTTAACACTCGAAAACTTGTAAACCCTAACGTTTTTCAAGTGGGGAAACGTTTTGTAAGATTTTTTTCAAACGTTCAAAACTCTCACAAATCGTTTCCACATGTTAAAAACTAGCCGGGTTCGGTAGAGAATTTAATTTTAATGCGTTTGATATCAATTATGTGGCTTTATTTTGTTTATCTGTTCTCGAATGTTAACTATCATGTACGTTTACCATTACATTAATTGAATAAAATTGTTTAAAATTATAACATATTTCTTTTTTAAGATTAATTTTAAAAGTTACGTTTGAACATGAATTGCCACAAATAGACGATAACTTGTTTGTCAGTTTTTTATGTCATAGATAAATAACAAAGTTCAACAATGTCTACAATAAGAAAAAGAGGAAGAATGTAAAAATTGGTTCCTAGAAAAGTGACTTTTGGCTTTAAAGAATAAAAGTGGTAAAATTCGAACATTATAAATGTATTACGTTATTTCACATTTTCACACAATTATTTGATGGATAGTTAGTAATAGTAGTAGTAGTATTACTAATAATAGTTAGAGTTATAGTAGTAGATCATCTAACAGTTGCACACAAGCATTTGATAGATGTTAGTTGTAGTTGTAGTAGTAGTAATAGTAATGCTAATAATAGTAGTAATAGTAGTAGTATATGATCTAACATTTACACTGAAGCATTTTATTTATTTTTTATAGTAGTAGTAATAGTAAGAGTAATAGAAGTAGCAGCTGTAGTAGTATTAAGTTATCTCCCGTTTATACACACGCAGTTCTGAATGTTTAGTTGTAGACGTAATAGTAGTAGAAATAGTAGTACTAGTAAGAAGAGGAGTAGTAGATCATCTTACATTTACACACTAGCAGTTCATGGATCTTTAGTTGTAGTACCAATAATAGTAGTAACAGTTGTAATAGCCGCAGTAGTAGATAATCTCACATTTAGAAATAAGCATGTTATAGATGTGTAGTTATAGTAGTAGTAATAGAAGTAATAGGTAGTAGGAGTAGTATTGATTTACTCCTCTCCAGGAGTTAGGCACAAGGCCAGTTTTTATCTTACTCCCACAAGTAAGATGTGACCCAAGGTCGGGTCGGGAAAGTGGGGTTTAAAAATTGCCTGGGCAGCCCCATCGGCATTCCCCGGTAGGGGTGCCTCAGGCAGTAAGCAATAAACTTACTCCCCCCCAAAGAGGGGGGGGGGCAAAGCCTTGGAAGGTGGACCTCTTTGCACAGGACAAACCCATTGACTGACGTAAATCAAGACCCGAAGGCCAAGACATCACCAGTATAGGGTGCAGTATCCATCGGAATAGATACTACACTTTGATCTTAGCCAAAAGGCCAAGAAAAAAAGTTACAAATAAGTCAAAGAGTAGGTGGGGGTCAACATTTAAGGCGATAGTATTTTTCCATCGACCATTGGTGTGAAACTCGAACTAAAACAGTCTTTCTGGGCCTTTAGGCTAGGATCAAAGTGTACTTTCTCATATTGGAAGAGAGAAACTCATTCCGGCCTTAGAAGGGATAGTAGAGTGGGAGGGAGGGACTAGGGAGTAGCAGAGAGGGTAAATGGGTAGTGGTGCGGAAAGGAGAAGAGAGGGGGTGGGGAAAGAGATAGAGAGGGAGGATAGAAGGAGGGAAGTTTAAAAGAAAGATGTAACACACACTTTTTAAATTCTTCTATGGCATTGCTTATGCAACAGGGCAACGCCGGATAATCATGTCTGTTTCGTATTTTTTAAAAAATAATTACTAAAAAGCAATGTTTATCTATATTGTAATTGAACGTTTACCTCTGTCACTCTGTATGGTTATCAATTGGACACTTATGACGTCCCAAACTATTCAACAGATCTGTATAACATATGGCATGATGTCTCCCAGAAACGCTAAGGGGTAAAATGTTAACGCCACTATTATTACTACTACTGCTAGTAAACACGTATAAGCTCCAAAAGTATTGGTCAGAATTCCAACACGGTTTGCATGAATTACTCGTCGGATGCCATGTATACAGAACTCTTTCATATAATTGTACTACATTTAGCATGAAGAAGGCTTGAAATGTTATGCGAGTTCGAATTATCATACTCGTAACACTGATGCTGCTACGTATAAAACCCAGGTGAATTTACAACGTCGCGAGCCAAAGCAGCTCATAATGCCTGCCTATTGTTGGGCTTTCAGCATATTGCAGCCAATCACGGTGTTATCGTCGAACGCTTAAGATGCACAAGCTGGCTATTACTTCTAATTCAGCTTTAACCGTCACAAACCAATTCCTCAATTGACTTGCGCAATTTCGGTAATATGGCCAGCGAATTGTCTAGTAAATTAGGTCGGTTAGAGATTCATTTGTAGACCACGCGCCTCTGTAAAACTTCGGTTCTTTTCTAAACCAGAGGCGCGTCCGTAAACTTTCGATTCTTTTTACACTAGAGGCGTGTACATGCACTTCCGATTCTTTTGAAACAGGTGATCACCAGGTGACGCGGTAGCTTAGCAAAAAAATGCTTCTTGTCAGTCACATTTATTGCTAGTTTTATATTTATTTTAGAATGAAAATGTTAAGTTAATAATGTTATTCTTATTTATTTCTTTTTTATAATGCTCTTTCTATTTAAGTGCGTTATTTTTATACCAGAGAGCGTTGATTCTCTGTCTAGTGTTAGTTACAGTTTCACTTCTACGATAAAGTATTTCTTAAGAAATTATAGAATATGTTTACATCCTAGAATTTTTTTTATTTCAAAGATGTCAATAAATTACTAAATAATAAAAGCGAAATAATGACAAACTGTAGACACAGAGTAAACGTTACTTATAGTCTAAGAAACGCACTTAAATAAAAGAAACGTTTCATGACATTCTTTCAATATACATAAAAACATTCTCTAACTTTTTTTGTTTTAAACTCAGATTAATAACCATTACGTCCTATTTTTTATTATTGGTTTTTACGCCTGAGTGTTTCGATTTTTTGTTCCACGTAGATAATATGAGGAATGCACAGTTATTTTTATTGCACACCCTTTTCGCTCCTTTGAGCTACGAAATACCATTTACTATAGAGTCTGACGTGGTTATTTTTTTCATTTTAATTCTAATTCATATTTAAATTGTTATACAAATCCAAAGCGAGATTTTACAAAAAGTATTCTCTTACTCTTCTAATTAAACGGAAATGTTTTCGAAAATAATAAAGTTATTAACTATAAAAATACTTTATTTACAAATAATTTAATGTGCATAAAATAGTACATTTCTTCCATTATTTATGTATAGACAGTATTATTTACACCAACCCGCAAATGTAAATAAAAAAGATTATTCGCCTCTATTTAAATAAGTTGCTGCGAAATTCCCTTTCTTAGTTATGATATAATACAACGTTAATAGTTGAATAAACCTATACTCAATTATAATAAATAGTTGAATAATTGAGTAAAATACGTATATATATTTTTAGAGATGGGAGCAGGAGTTTCTTGGTTTTTAAGTTTTCCCAGGGAACACCCGTACACAGGTCTTGCTTATTACTGATAAAAAGATTTGACATTTCTGTCTTCATCTTCGAATAGGATAATCCATGAAACGTAATCTCTTTCTTGTAAGGGATTCCGGCGTGGTTACGGTAGCATGCTTAATATGGATATATATTAAAAACAAACTTTAACGCCCCATGTTAGTCCTTCGTACGACCGTCAAGTTCCTCCGGTTGGGAGACCCTATTTGGGAACTTGGAATATGTGAAGTCACCTACAAGTAACCATTATATTCACACTGGGTGATTTCATCGTTTTTCCGGCGTTAATTATCAACATATGTTGGGGAACACGGTGCACAGTGGACGACGTTACTAATTGATGACGGAATCCAGTAAAACGGGGAATAACCGTGCACAGTCGGTGACGTTACAAAATGAAAACGTCGTATTTCTTGCTTGTTTGTCACCGTGCAGTTTATATTTAAGTTAACTTAGTTACAAAAACCATCACACTAAGTGACGGTATCGTTGACTATTAAAAAAGATTGGGATAACCGTACACAGAAGATTATGTCACTAAATGATGACATAATCCTTTAAAACCAGGAATAAACGAAAACAGTTCGAAAATGATGACGTTGTCTTTCAAATAAGAAGGAGAGAGAGAGAGGGATAGGCAGGAAATGGGATGTTTTATGTAGTTTTGTGACTAATCCTTCGATTCGCGGGTCGTATCTATTAAGTATACTATTAAAACTCTGCGCCCTTGCTTGCTTGTCATCGTGCACATCACATTCGATTCTACTTTACCAGAATAGGTGTGGATGTACATTTATTAGACTTAGTTTTGATCTTCACAATATAAATGATCAGAAGGATTTGCAAACTTTCAAGCGAAAGTGTACAAAGCAAGTAATCGAGTTTACATCAGATAGCTTTATTAGAACGAACGTTGTATTTAATGGATACTATAATTTAAATAGCGTTCACTTACTTAAATGGAGAATTGCGTCTATAGCCGACGTCATTCGAAATATATTAATGAGAATTCAGCCCTGGACGGGAATTAACCATACATATATATATATATATATATATATATATATATAGAGAGAGAGAGAGAGAGAGAGAGAGAGAGAGAGAGAGAGAAAGAGACAGACATAAAGAAAGAGAGAGAAGGAGAGAGAGAAGGAGGGAGAGAGAGTGAGAAAAAGAGAAATGTGCCTTATTAGTCGCCCATAACTTTACAGGACGTATTTTCCGTTAATATATATATAAATTTTTTTAATTTTATACGTACATAAAAGCCCATAACAGTTTCCTATGTATATATATATATATATATATATATATATATATATATATATATATATATATAAACACACACATTATATATATATAAATACATATATATATATATATATATATGTAGTACATATATTATATTTTTTCTATAGATGGTAATCCATTGAAACTCCAGTATTTATTACAAGTTCTCAATAACAAGTAGAGTTGTTTTAGTATATTGTTTATACAAACATTATTGGTTACATATGTGCATACATGTTTCAGTTGCCCTCTCCAAGAGAGGATCCCCTTCCTTAGATATTTAGAGAATTTCTATTAAGGTCTGAGGAAATTAACTCTCTATTGGAGGGCATAACTAAAACATGTATGCACATATGTAACCAATAATGTTCGTATAAATGAAAAATAATTATATATATATATATATATATATATATATATAAAGAGAGAGAGAGATATATAGATAGAAAGAGAGATAATTAAATAGAGAGAGGGTAAAACGAGAGCGAGAGAAGGTGTATTACTCCACAATGCACGAACACTTAAAATAAATCTATTTGTGTTTATACTTCAGCTCAAACTTATTATTTAAAAAAGATCCTGGTGTTACATTACGCCTCCCTTACTAGTAGTCACCGCCATCATCACCATGGTCGTTATGAACCCATCCTGATGTTTTGTTTCTTGATAAACTGACACCAACACTGGTGGTTCAGTTTATAAAAGGGTTTATTAAAAAATATAGATAGTCACAGAAAAACATCAGAAAGACATGTAACTTGTACACGCACGCACAAAAGGAAGGGAGTGAGAAAGAGAGAATGAGAAAGTAATCGACAGATAGATTGTCTCACTACATCAGACCACCGTTCGCTCGCTGTTCCATGTTAGGGACAGCACGTAAACACGCCTTTCCTCGTTAGAACCTCGCCAGCAAGAAAAGTGAAAGATTTCTTCACTACAAATTACGTGACCCCCTCAACTTCCGGCATAGGAAATATCTGACCTTAAAGACTCTCTCAGTTAAAACATGGTTCTATTGTCTAACACTGGTACATATTTTTACGGTGTAATTTATTAGTTTTCCAAATCATTATTATTATACATGTGGGACTAAATGATCTGACACGTTTATAGAATATAATAAAATATATATAAGAATAAATAATTTTAAAAAATTATAATCGTAACAATGTCATTTTTATTTATTTCGTTAAATAATTAAAAATATATGTTTATTGTCTAAATATACATATGATGTCAGTTTGTTTTATGACTATTTAGTCCGAGTGGTTGTTTTACATTTCTTCCTCATATAAACACATACTACTACTTATTAACACGTACTACTTCGGCTGCAATTAATTGGTTCGAATGTTTTACGCCTATCAACATGAAGAACATCAATATTCAAACGGACGAAATTGCGCCCACGCCGCAGGTTTCGCTCTTTTGGGTCGTTGGAGAAATCTCTCGTCCGACTTAAAAATCATATACAGTTGTAATTCACGGACAAATATTTTTTTAAAAATGCACGTCTAGTGCGAGGAAATTGAGTCAATACTTTGTGGAGACTAGAAAAGATTCTGTGGACAGAGTGAACATTATTCATCAACGTAAAGAGTTATTTAAGGCAGACAAATAAATGACGCAACGGAAGAAAAAAATCACTTAATGATTACACACTCGTTATTAAAATAGGCATAGCCTTTTTAGTTATATATTACAATTTTAAAAGAAAAAATATGTAATATTAAATGAAAAAAAATTATTTATTTTTATTTTTTTAGGCAAGACTTTTGATAACTATATCATTATTTTGACTTCAGGATTAGTACTTTGAATATTTTTTATTATTACCCTTGTAAATTTAATTTGATCATTACACTTGTAAAATCAGGAGTAGTACCTTTAAAAATTAAATTGAATTATTACACTAGTAAATTTAGTATTAGTACTTTTAAAAAATTAATATAATTATTACACTTCTAAATTTAGGATTAGTACTTATTAAAAAAAAATTTAATTATTACACTTGTAAATTTAGGATTAGTACATTTAAAAAAATAATTTAATTATTACACTTCTTAATTTAGAATTAGTACTTTAAAAATTGAATTTATTTATTACACTTGTAAAATCAGGAATAGTATTCTTTTAAATGACTTTAATTATTACACTTCTAAATTTAGGATTAATACTTTTAAACAATTAATGTAATTATTACACTTGTAAATTTAGGATTAGTACTTTAAAAAATTCATTTTATTTTTTTAATTTTGTTTGTATTTACCCCAGGAGGGGGGGGACCGTAGAGACAGAAAATGTACGTCAAGGTGTAATAGACGACAGTTTAATGTAAGATCAAGTCGGAGCAATGTGCTGTACAGGTTGACGCGTCTTTAAATATGCATATTGATCACATCTTAAAAAGCATTCATATTCAAATATGAAAACCAAAACAATGATTCAATATGAAATCAATAAAGAAAATCATTTTTCTTAAAAAAAATGGAAAAACTCTTGCTTGAAAATGATATATTTATCGAAAGACTTGTCTAAAATAATAAAAATAAAAAACTAATTCGTTTTTTCAAACTTTTATATAGAATATGCATACACATCGATGCTTCTACAGATGCGATCAATCTCCATATATTTTTTTATTTTAGTATACGTAAGGTCATTGAATGTAAAAAAATCGAGAGAGATGCGAGGAAGCAGTTTATAGTTGATATCAAATTACTATTTAATAATCTTACTGACTCGATCATTTACGTTCATATATAAATATATATATATATATATATATATATATATATATACATATCTATATATATATATATATTTATATATATATACATATCTATAAATATATATATATATATCTATATATATATACATATCTATAAATATATATATATATATATATATAAATATATATATATATACATATATATATATATATATATATATATATATATATATATATGCATATATATTGATGGTTTTTCTTTTTAAAGAATTGTTGATCTTTGAACTTTGAATATAAGACACCAAAGCTGTTAGAAATTATACAATGCGAATATATACATTTTTAATCTAAAAACTTTTCGGCGATAGACGCCTTAATCATAATGAGGGCGATTACTGACAAAAATTCTAAGATTAAAAAGTATGTTTCATGTATGGCTTCCAACTGCTTTCTTTTTTATATTCAAATATATATATGTGTATGTGTGTGTGTATGTGTGTGTCCTTCTGTATGTATATATATATATATATATATATATATATATATATATATATATATATATATATATATATATATATATATATATATATATAACTTCTTTGTAATATAG
>OY744528.1:34173527-34236027 GCA_963556195.1 Sepiola atlantica
TCTGCTATAGATGTATCATAAACATTACAGGTCATTGCATTTAATTCGATTTGAAGAATGTAAAACTATCTTGCGCCATTCGTCTTGGATATAGTAAATTCTAAAATAAATAATCATCCGGATTAAAGTTTAAATTTTAGTCAAGGTTTGTCATAATTTGTTCAGCTAATCACAATAATAACATTGTAGTATACATGACAGAAATATCGTTTCAATGGATCTTACTTTTACAAGTAAGACATAAGAGGACCAAAATATTAATAATCGGAAGATATGCTATTATCCACATACTGGTTAACGATAGGGCATTTAATAAGTAATGCCTCTCACCAACTTCCAGTTGTCTGATTTAGATAAAATTGTGCATGTGTAATGAGTTATATCTGTACAGGTTATGTCGCAAAAAACAGCTCTTAACTAGTTGTGGTTTCTGATTTACAGGTGTTTGAACTGAGGCAGGTGTGAAATGGAGCCAGTTGAGTGTCGGGCAGTGATCCGGTGTTTGTATTTGAAAGGACGCACACCAAAGAAAACTTGTGATAAAATGAACGAAACTTGTGGTGATGATGCCCCATCATATGCCCTTATAAAACGCTGGCATTGTGAATTCAAACATGGCTGGAAGTCTGTGGAAACAGCTCCCAGACATGGTCGTCTCTATTCTGCCTTTGATGAGGCATCTGTCCGTCAAGTTGAGGCTGCCATTCTGAAATATCAACGCATTACTATTCGTCAAATAGCTCAAGAGGTCAAGATTAGTACAAGGTCTGTTGAAACTATCATTCATGACCATTTTCATACGCATAAGGTGTCTGCCAGATGGATTCCCAGGTTGCTCACACCTCTCCAGAAGAAAGAACGAGTCGAGTGCTCGAGAATGAATTTGGAGATGTGCCAAGAAGATGAGTCAAAGTTTTCAAAGGACTGATTACACAGGATGAAACTTGGATCCATCACTATGATCCAGAGACCAAAGTCCAGTGATTGCAGTGGAAGCACTTGGACTCACCACCTCCAAAGAAGGCAAGGGTGCAGCCCTCTGCTGGCGAGGTAATGCTCACAGTCTTCTGGGACCAGGACGGAGTAGTGATGACAGATTTCCTGGCAAAGTGTACCACAATAACAAGAGCCTATTACGCTTCATTTTTTATGAAATTAAGAGAAGCTATCAAAATCAAGAGGCAGGGCAAGATCAGCAAAGGTATCGTGCAGGGCAACGCTACGGTCCACAAGTCGTATGTCGCCATATCAGAAGCACGGGCGTGTGGCTATGAAATCCTCCTCTATCCCCCTTACTCTCCTGACCTTGCACCCTCTGACTTTAAACTCTTCCCAGCCATTAAGTTGTTTTAGAAAGGAAAGCGTTTCCCAGATGATGCAGCCTTGATTTCTGAAGTTACGACGTGGTTGGAGGACAAACCTGTGCTGTTCTACAAAAACGGTGTCCAGAGGTTTATCAAACGATGGGAGAAATGCATAACTCTGAATGGTTCCTATGAACATAATAACTGTGACAAGTTTCATTAATCTACTGCTATGGTAAACGGGTCAAAGGCATTACTTATTGAACGCCCTTCGTACACATTGCGTCAAAACTGACAGAAAATTAAGCTTCGCCAGTGTTCGAACTAAATATCTTATAAAACTAACTTGCCTTATTACAACTACAGCACTGAATAGTCCTTTTTCTACTCTTTATTAACAACCAAACGAAAGTTCCATAAACACAGTCTGCTTCCCAACCGACTACAGCATGGTCGTCCTCAATTCTAATGTAAACAAATACTTGTTGAACCGTCCTTTGGATAATCAATTCTTATTAAGTGATCCTGTATCCCACCCATTCTTTTCGGTCCTTTCATGGTGGCAATTATCGTCTAACTGACGATCTATTTAACCCTTATCCTCTAGTGGTCTCAAGGACTTGATAAGTGGTGACACATTATTAAAGCAAAACAATTATGCGTATATAAATCGATTGAAAAAAAAGTTATTTTTAAGAACACGGACCACTATTTGGTATATCAGTGTGTCAAAACACGTTGTTTTACGCAGCTTTTGTTAAGAAAGATATTCCCGACCATTAAATATGGAAAATTAGACTTAACTTTGTATATGAGATTTATGAAAAATATATTGAAATCAAATAGAAAATAAGAGAAAAACTTAAACAAACTGTTAAAAATCCCATTTATAAAAAAAAGTAAACATGATTATATTTTGAATTTTTGAAATGGAGATAGATAATTTGTATTATTAAGATTACTGTTCCTATCTTGGATGTTATGCTCACAACTGTTCGGCCGATGTAATCTCCGAACGTCTTCAGGTGCTTCTCATCAACTTCGAACTTGGAAATCTGTATTTTAAGTTATGTAATCTGTACGCAATTTCAAACAAAACACTTTAATTAATCCACTGGGTTAGCTTGCTCTCTACCGGGTGGAAGTGTTAATTAATTCATAATTGTATTCTTAGTATCGCCCGTACAAGGGATTAGACTGTCAACACCCAGAAAAAAATGTTACTTAGAACTTAGTATTTATACCTGTAACACCGCGTAGCATTACGGGCTATTGGTGTATCAATCTTGAGCAGTCTGAAACCTTTACTTGTTTTAATTGTGTAATCAAACTACTTATTACTATATAGTACTACTTATCACTATAATATATATATATATATATATATATATATATATATGCGATTGTTTAACAGGCATTGTATATCTGTGTATGTTGCTGTTTTCATGCTTGTGGTCAGTTTTCTTTTTTCTCTTTTGTGATTGCAAGTGTAAAAGAGTTTAGAATGGATTGCGTATGTTCAGAGAACTTCTACTATTAAAAACCTGTAAAACGTTACTACTGTCGACAAAGGGAAAAGTCTACAAGGCGTGTGCACACAGTGTGATTGTTTATGAAGGTAAAACCTTGCCAATGAGCGGTAAGGATATGTTTTGCATTGAAAGAAATGATATGAAAATGATACGAAGGGTGTTTAATATGAATCATAGACAATCCGATTACCTCTAAGAAAGATTAAATTTGGACAGTATAGGAAGATGTGCGCCTTTGTTATTTTGTTTTCAAATTACATAAATGTATGAGAGTGCTTGGGTTAGAAAGAAGGTTACGTTAGTAGGAGAATGCTTATGAATACATGGTGAATAATTTGTAAGAAAGAGAGATAAATAAGACCAGTCAATAGATAGGTTTGATTGGAAGTATTTTTTTTAAAGCCGTATAATACATTACAAGTTAAACAATGTATAATGATGAGGAGCATGGAAAAATGGATGAGAGTTTAGGGGTTAGTAGATTAAGAACATTTTATGTAAGAGAGTGAATTGGTAGTGTGTTACTAAGGGTGATGAGGATGGATTTGAAAAAACGAAGAGATAAATAAAGACATTGTTAGAAATAGCTGAGTTTTAAAAGCCGTACAACATATGTCAGCATGTAAAATAGATGTGTAAACGAATATAATGCTGAAGAAATAGATAAAAGTGCTTGGATTAGTACATGTAGAACAGTGAAGGTAGCAGGATCAGTTGGCAGAGAAAGGTTAAGGAAGATATAGGAGTATGTTATGAGGATGGGCTTGAGAGAAAGAGGGATAAATAAAGCCCTTGCAGAGATAGGTGAGTTTAGAAGTCAATTTTAAAAGCCGCCGTATAATACATGCCAGTATGTAAAACGAATTGTAAACCGAATATGATGGTTATCTAGAAATTAAAACTGAAGCTTTATACATATTGCTCTATTATTTTTTGATTTAATCCTGATTTCTATAACAAATTTACTGCCTCTGGGTCATCCAATCTGAACTTATGAGATGAGAAAAGAAATACTAAAAACGTATCATTTAATTAATCCCGTTTGTAAAACCCAATCAGCCTTTATATTGATAGAAAATATTTTAAGAAAATTATTTGTTTTTTCTCATCTCAATAAAAACAAAATGTATTATATATATATATATATATATATATATATATATATATATATATATATATATATATATATAAATATATATATATATATATAATTTATTTCATTTTGACTACAAAATTGATTTTGTTTTACGAGAGCGATTTGAGGCGCTCACGATCGTCAGGTCTTGAAATAATATTATGCTCGTTAAGATAAGTTCAGAATCACACACAGTTTTATGAAATTTAAAATAAAAATAAAAATTGAGA
Source organism: Sepiola atlantica (assembly GCA_963556195.1). Lineage (NCBI taxonomy): Eukaryota > Metazoa > Mollusca > Cephalopoda > Sepiida > Sepiolidae > Sepiola > Sepiola atlantica. The sequence goes on from OY744528.1 coordinate 34,177,729, forward strand.
TTGATAACCCGGTTCAATTCCCCTGGATTTATACCCTGTGGATCTATACCATACCCGGATTATATATATATATATATATATATATATATATATATATATATATATATATATATAACTGAAATCAATCTACTTTCTAAGATAACAGTTAATGAAACTGCTACTTGTATTATTTTCCATATTCGCTACCCTGATGGATGTTAATCAACGTTGACTATGAATACTAATGACAGAATCACGTTTCTCTCTTCCTTCGACTCGGTTAAATTCTGTTATGCATTATTGTACTACAAGCGCGGGATCACGTAGAAATTCCACGGTGTCTTACCTACCGTTATCTCTTATTTTTCTTTGTCTATTTTGCACGATCACAGGAATGGTCCTGGAGGAGGCAGGTTTTACGGTAATCATCGTGTAGGGCGTCTGCCTAACTTATTATCGGCCCTCGTCTTAGTTGCTTCCCACGACTTCTACTTTAAGAGCGAGTTTCGCAACACTATCGTCAATATCGGCCATCAGAACATGTGCAAACCATCTGACCTGTCATTCCTCCATCCTGTTCTTGATCGTAGCGATGTCGTACCACATTCGGATGTCGACGTAACAGATATTGTCGAGCAGTGTAATTCCCGAGATCCAGCGGCGTATTTAGGTTTCATAACAGCGAATTTTCATCCATCTCCCTTGTTGTAGGCAAGCACTGAAGGTTGTACAAAACGACGTGTATTATAACAGTTCAGTAGACCTTCGACCTTCGACATTAAAAGGTCGCTGATCTTGCGGTCACAGAGAATGTCGGTGATGTTTAGCCATTTTAGCCACGTCGCACTGATCCGCGCAGCGACTTCGACGAAGACCTTGCCGTCATCGCTGAGCATCGTTATACTGCAAGCCGTGCGATCGTGGGAGATTCTGTCTGTCGACTCAGAGGGTATCGTGTTCATCTTTATTGTCGTCTCTTTTTTACTGTAGTTAACTTGTCAGCTTAATAACTTATGTTTTGAGGCATATCCGTCCGTCCGGATTTTTCTCCGCAACAATCCATTGAATTTCTCTGAAATTTTGCATGAAGTTGTAACTTTGGTCAGGTTAGAAAGTGACATTCTCGGATTTAAAAAAAAAATCTGGTTAGCCCCCCAGAGGGTCAAAGGCTCCAAAATGGCAAAAAAATGACATTTTTTGCCCCATAACTTTTCATCCATCCATTCAATTTCTCTGAAATTTGGCCAAAATGTGGATGCAATTGTTCCTAATAGAAAATAAGTATCGCTAACCTTGGAAAAAATCTGGTTCGCGCCCCCAGGGGGTCAAAAGCCCCCAAAATCGCAAAAAATGACCCTTTTCTCCCATAACGTTTGATCCATCCATTCAATTTTTCTGAAACTTGGCCAAAATGTAAAGGCAATTGTTCTGGATATAAAATGAGCATCCTTGACCTCAGACAAATTCTGGTTCGTGCCCCCAGGGGGTCAAAGGGGGGTCAAAAATGCCCCAAATTGCCCAAATTTATTGCATTTTACACTCGCATACAGAGGGAGATCACGCACGCGCGGCTTGTTAATAAATGTAACTAACGTTTTAACTTGTTAATTAATTTATTACCGCCGCCTAAGCGTAGGTTATGTTTTCGGTCGAGTTTGTTTATGTACTGCCTCGTCTATATCGAGTGACTAATCGTCACCAAACTTGATAAAAAATATCGGTCATGGTCTAGCTTAGAATTGATTTGATTTTAGAAGGTTATAGTCAAATTGACTGAAAAAGAAAAAGTCAACGTGGCGATAACCTACGTTCTGTTAATCGTAGAGACTAACTACTTGGCCCGATAGAGTATAGGAAAGTCTAATCTGTGAGAAAAGGGATGCAGGGATGAAAAGAGATCACCCCCACAAGATTGCGAAGTGGATTTGGGGAAAACGAATTAAATAGCAACTTGTTATGACCTGTTATAATAAATCGTTTACAAAAGGGGGATTATGATTAGGCAGTATGTTATATAACGCTTGAGGACAGATTTTGTGAGATGAAGGTGTTTTATTGATACTTTTCTCTCGAGATGCTGATATATGCATGAAGCAAGAGACGACGACAATTTCAACGTACACTATAATTGATTCGGGATGGGAAACACATTACCGCGGAACTGCTTTCCCGTAGAATACAACGGAGTCGTCTTCATATCCAATGTCAACAAATACTTGTCATAATAATATTTTTTATTGGAAATTGCTCAAAATAAGGCATGGGGCAGCTTGAATTAAGTGTTATATGGATATATTCTGACCCAGAAAACAGCAATTATTTCTACTTTGTCAGAAACATCGCTTATGGAAGGTAAGGACTAAAGGACAAAATAAGTACAACGAGAGTTACAAGGCTGCCGAGAGTGAACTTAAGGTTAACTGTCTATTCTCCTAAGTAATCAAACTTAGTGCATACCATTGATTGTTCTTAATCCTATCCAAAAGCTGAAATAAACATATTGACCCGGACACGGTGTCTGACTTCAGTCCAACCTCATATGAGTTATTGGCCATCATGATGGATACAACTGAAGCATGTTAAATCGATTATGCTTTCTTCACAGTCTTGTTCTCTATAGTTGTCATTGACATGCTAATAAAGTTAGAAGAGGTATATGGTCGCTATTTCCTTTTTTCCTCTAACATAGAAATATGTGTTTAATTTAGCGTATACGATAAATCATTAACAATATGAATTATATTTCAGCATCAACTTATCCCAAAAGTGTTGATATGATGTCAAAGTATTATAATATTTTATCCTCAAGTGACTCTTCGTCTTGATCAGCAGTGATTCATAAAAAAGGTGGAACTACTAGAGCTCTATTTACGTAACTAGGAATTGCTTTTCGCTTGACCATGCGTACGTAAGTATCAAACGCGCTAATCTCTCCGCAATTCACATAAGCATTGGTTTAACTAATATTCTAATAACAGATTGTCTTATTCTAAACCACTGGTCCTTAAACATTATACAGTTTGGGCGAACTTACAGTACTACAAATACTAGGACAAATGTGTTAAGTTAACTGTTACATATATAAAAATAACGCATTTACCATAAGCAAACTTAACATACCATTCTGAAGGGTTTTTTTATTTCTGTGTTAATTAGGAACCTGGGGTTGATGAGACCTTGCGATTTATTCCATGTTTGGAGTGAAAAACTCTCGTTTTCTCATCACTCAAGTTTGTTACGTGTGCCAAACTTGCGGACCAGAAGGTAGTTGCAAGGAAAGTAACTTATAACTATTATAATAACAAATCAAAGAAAAGCTAAAGAAATGGTATAATATAGTAACTTAGTATACATTTGTATTTCAGATCTGGATTATATTTTTAGGAATACTACGGAGCGCAGCTGAAACCCTCTAGGGCGCACCAGTACGCCCGGACGCACTGTTGGAGAAACAATTCTTTAAACTCTGGCTAATGGTATAAGATTAAGATAACCATTTATTTTTATAGTTGCATCAAACAGATCCAAAGATCACACCCCGCCAATCACCCCGCACACACAATCACACCCTATGTCAACAATTCAACTTTAAAAATAAACACACTATGTCAACAATTCAACTTTAAAAAACACACTATGCCAACAATTCAACTTTAAAAACACACCCTATGTCAACAATTCAACTTTAAAAAAAAACACTATGTCAACAATTCAACTTCAAAAAAAAACCCTATGTCAACAATTCAACTTTAAAAAAAACACCCTATGTCAACAATTCAACTTTAAAAAAAACTATGTCAACAATTAAATATGCAGAGAGTGTTGATATGCTGTAAAATGCACGAACCAAATAAAACAGAAAACTAGTCTGCGAATGGCATCACACACAAGTGACACCAAATTAAAATGGTCAACCCTCACATGTTCTTGTCCCGTGTCATAAGATTAAAGTAGCCATCTTTTTCTAGATAGACCTGTTGCTGATCTTAATAGAACACCTGTCAATTCTACTTCATACACAAACGCACCGCATGTCTAAACATTAACCGGAAAACAAAATAACCAAAATGTGTTGATATGCTGTAAAATGCATAATTCGAACAACAAAGGAAACCAGTCTGCGAATGACGTCAAACATAATGAAACCGAATTAGAACAGAGAACACTGACGCGTCCCCCGTCATGAATTTGCTCGTCAATGTTTGTAACTCGCTCATTCGCAGAGTCGGTGCGTAATTAGAGCACAAGAACACGCTTGAAGGTAGTGATTTTGACAAAACTGTGTCTCGCGTGTAATTAACTATCTTATAGCGCGCTGCAAGTGATGATAAAAAGGATGGCGAGTGTCATCGAGACCTCTAGATTGGCGGCGGTGACAACGTCTTAGCTTATGGCATCGGTTGCGAGAGGTTGTTCGATAATGACGATACCGAGAAACATCGTGAAAGAGGTGTACTTGGAAGTAGGACACATGCATTAGTCAGTTTGCATGTAAAGTAACCCCACGATCAGTGTATTTGAGCCACGATGCATAATTAATGCTAACCTTACGTATACTGTGAAGCAATAGGGGACGTCTATTGGAGGGGACCCATATCGACCCGAATGTTTCTGATTGCCATGTTCGGAACAGAACAGAAACAAACAAGTCATCACTAAACAGCTAATTAGAATCTACATTAAATAAAACTGTTTTCATGTTTTCCCTGCCTTAAGGTTAGGGTCAATTACCGTGTTGAGAATGGTTTTTCAACTTATTTTCTATGTGAGGAGCTAAACATGTGTTTAACCTTTACCATAATTCCACCCTAACCCTAAGCATAGCTCTAACTTAATTAGAAACATGACCAAGCATTTGTCGTAATATTCGTGTCGTCTGCCTTTTTACATTTTATTTAAGGCTTTCAAATAGTAAAGTACTTTGGAAAGTTCCGTTTTGTTACGTGAATCGCAATCGAAAACAGTATATAAGTATTTATTATTTTTACCAACAGACATATGTATTTCATGCTTACGTAATCTTCAGTGTAAGTGATAATTACTACCGGTTGAAGATTTCGAACCCAGTTGACTCTAATGTATGTTATTACACCCATAATAGCATGGGAAAAGGGGACAATTAAATTATATATAATGTCGAATCGGCGGACATATGGAGTAGCAACAGAGCCCGGAACATCGCATTGCTATATGTTAACAGTTTACTTTAAATTCTGCGAAAGGTTCAATCCTTGTTTTTGAAGGCGGCGATAACAATATTTCTTATATAAATAATAATTACTTTTACCAGCAGAATACTTCGGTAATCTTTCCTAATTGCTTGTTTGCACATTGAATATTTTTGGACGATGGAAGGAAGAAGGAATGAGACGAAAGTGACGAGATGCGAGGAGCAGATGGAGTAGGAAAAATAGCTGCAGCGTATGATACGGATGCTAAAAGGGTGAGTTGAATAAATAAATAAGGTAAATGAAGCTGAAAAGAAAAGAAGATAAATCAATTAAGAAGAAAGAAGAGCAGGAAAAGTATACAATGTACGAGTGTGACCTTAAAATATAGTTTATTGATGCTATGTATATTAATTTTCCCAGAACAACTACTTGTTACTCGTTAGTTGGTCTTTTGGCTTGGAGCAAAAATTAAAGCATTTTTTATACTAGTCTTCATCTTTTCTCTTTTCGCTCAGTGAAGTAGTCATCCTCCAAGACTAGGTAATTTAAAAATGTTTTCCCCATCTTGAATGTTCATTTTTGGGGAGCGCTCCCCTCCCGTAAAAACCGGCCTTGTGTCTACCTGAGCGTTGGTGGGAAGGCAAGTAATTAGGGGCTTGCTTTTAGCTTCTAGTTTCGCCTTATCATCGCTAAATCCATCTTTTTTAGTCTTTTCTAGCTTCATTTATTTCTATCCTATTTCACAAACCAATCATCTACTCAAGTTCTCCCGTCAACTCCCCTGTGTATGACACAAAACTACATCTAGTAGCGAGGCCTCAAATTATGACATTTTAGAAAAAAATAGGCGCGAAAATGTAATTAAGATACAAAACACGCGTATAAAAAGCGTATAGTTACTGAAACTTACCGAGTTGAATACAGAAGGGGGGAATTGTCTTTTGTGTTTGTGGCGAATGTCCACAAAGCTAATATTGAATAACACAGCGCATGCGCCATTGGACCAAACAATGCGGATTCCAGCAAGAGATTCTTGTTTCTCAGCCAAAACTGCGAGGGTATAAAAGAGGTAGGATATGGTTGAGGGACAGTTCCGTCACTGACAATGATGAAGACGTGACGCGTCGCTAAAAAAAAATCGAAAGAGATAGAGAGATAAAGGAAAGAAGAAAGTGGACCATGTATACACATATACAGAGTTCGAATACAAAGCGCGATGAACGCCATTTACAAAATTGCAAACTATCACCTCAAAAATTGTTTGATTTCAACACGTCCTACAATCATGATTTTAATCATGTGATATCCGAATAATAGTTTTGCGATTTCAATTAAAATAAGCCTTAAATATCTCAATGTAAAGAAATTGGAGTTATCGCGTGTTGCATTCGAACTCTTTAAGTGTCTAGTTGCAGCGTCATTTTTTATATATAACTTACACATATGTACGACTTCGACATAAAATAAACCAGCTACGGTTGACATGCCGTAAAACTCAGCAACAAATAACATCCCGGCTTAGTGATACCTACATTCAAAGGACGATGCAGAAGGTTATATTCATGTTTCTTCGAAACCACAACGGATGAATGAGCAACAGAAAAGTTATGTCTAAAATTATCACTTAACAGCGGTTCTCAACTACCGTGCCTCGACACATGGGTGTGACGCGGAATGGTTACTTGTCTGCCGCGATGAGGTCATAGATGGATGTTACAAAATGTTATGAATGAAACACAGCTTTTATATAATTATAATCGGAGTTGTTTGTATTAATAAACCCTAACTCACGTGGTATTATTTACGTGATATTGATGCTGAAATATCCAAAAATGGAAAGTAAAATGTATAATAAATCTTTGAAATTTTAGAAACCAGACAACTTGACGCGAGATTTTGTCAAACAAATGAAATAGTTATAAAATCATTTATTTGTTAAATCCAAATTTTCGCTCTTATAAAACCCTATTTATGGTAATACAGACAATGTTTTCTTTGTCTTTCTTTTCATTCTTGTTTCCCATGATCGGAGTCTTTCGGCGTAGCCGAAGATCGACAATCTTCTGGTGTTATTGAAGAGACTAAATCGTTTCTTAAAATTGTAGGATATTTTAAATTTTTCGATAATAATAAACATTGGTAAGCGTTGTTATTCTTTATATCATAGATCGATTTCGTTTACAATATTATCAGATTCTTTGTAGGTATTTCTTATCTTATATTTAGGTTTTGAAAATAAAGGTTTTAATCGTTGAAAATGAAAACCCTGATTGAATATGATAAAAATTCTCTTTGGTTTATTTTTTGTTGAATTTTAGATTAAATTCGCCCTTAATTGGTGCACAGTTTCAAAAAAAGGCGATGATGACAACAATAATTCTACAAATTAATTTTAAAAACAAACACACAAATTTACCGGTTGTATAGTGAGGGTTACTTTAATTTTGATTTCACTAACCTTGAGGTACACAAATCTTTTTTCTGCTGTGTGTTGGTGTAACTAAAGTTTATGTTATATTGGATTATGCTATATACAGCATTTGTTCATATGTTGCGAGTAATTTTAGTAGTAAGTGACTTAGTAAACAGTCTATTATGCATGTAATCCTATATTTTTATGTACTAACAGGTCACCGATTATCAAGGCTCCAAGGCTACTAGAGGATAAGGCTTATAAGTGTATCAAGTGGACAGGGAGACAACACCACGGGGATAAGTAACGATTGTTGAAACTGGTAGAAATTCTATTATTAAGAAGGACGACCCAACAATAATTTGTTAACATTGGACTTGAAAACGACTTTGTTGTAGCTTGCTGGTAAGCAGCACTCTAGTATTGTGTTCCACAAACTAATAGGTTTTGAAAATAAACTTGTCCAATGGAAGTTCGGTTTAATAGAACGTACTAAATCTTACACTCTGAATGTTATAATACTTAATCTTTATTCAACCCGTTCACGACCATCGGTATAATTAGTGTCAGTGTTGCGATGTCGGATTATGATAGCGATATACACGTTCGTTGTTATGATCCGCAGGTGCACCATCTCTGCCATCGATTGATTACAGGAACACAGGTCTTCTTTAAAATGGAGGTTTTGTTCGTATGAGAAAGTGTTATGGAATTTAATTACAGGCACTCATATATAGAGAGAAGTGTATATTTATAATTACTCCCATGCCTAAGCGAGATAGAAAGAGATAGAGATAGGGATAGATTAAGTCATCATTATGATGTGATACCTAATGACCCCGCACCTGTGATTTTTTGGGGCAATCTTAATGTTTATGAATGCTGTCAAGTCTGGTTGAAGAGAAAGACCAAGATATCTCCGAAAAACTGACGCCATGTCTCGACTACCGCCATCAAAGGAGGGAATACATTTACCTAACATCTGTTAATACGTTAACCTAACATCTGTTAATTACTTGGCGAGTTCACCGTACATTCTGGAACCCCTTCAACTAAAAGGTATTTTTTTAATTTTAGAAAAATTCGAACTTTTATTATACAGCATCAGCAAACATTTAAAAGTATCAATTGGAATTTATTATGTTTACAAATTCAACAGATCGCTGCCCCAATAGAAAATTATTACAGACTGTTGAATGGGTCACATAGAGAATGTATCAACTGTTTTATTTCGAGCAAGGTATTTGTAGACAGAATGATATATATCTCGGTAGGCGATTTATTTACATAACTCTTGTAGCAATAATTCCTAACTGAAACAGGATTTTAATTTTCATTTGGCATTTTTGTCTATTTCAATGTTGATTTATATTTGTATACAATAATAATAATAGAAAAACTGAAATCTTAAGAAAAATCTTCGTATACGGAAACCAACCCAGACAAACTATAAACGCTTAAAAGCTATACGTCAGTTAAAATAGAAATAGTTGGAACAAATACATAGAAAAAACTAGTAAGGTTGCTACAAGGAAAAAGGGTTCCGTCTACCGTGCTAGAATAGGTTTCACACCTGCCAGTATCCTTTATCTCTACAAAGCCACCACAGTACATGCATTAAGTATTTGTTAAAATATGGGCTGCGCACCAACCACTACTCTCTAACCTCTTAGACAGGGTTCGAAAAAGAGTATTTAATCTAATAGTTACTCCACTGTCTATCAAGATAAAGCCCTGTCCCATCACCGAAATGTTGCATCCCTGTTCTTACTTTACATGTACTTTAATAGAAGATGCTCCGACGAGATTGCTGCTCTGGTGCGTCCTCAACGTAAATATACCCGACCAACTCGACAATCAGATAAATCTCACCCCTCTCTGTAGAGGTTCATATGTGTAGAACGGCTTTCTAATGTAAAAAAAAAGATTTCCTAAAACTACTAGCCTTTGAAATTCTCTTTCGATAGCGTGTTTCCCTGACTGTACTAATATGCAGAAATTTAAATGTAATGTGAACAATTATATCGCTGCACAACACACACTTAAGATGTTCCTATATATATGGCTGCTAGTTCACAGAAACCTCTTACATTTCAGTGACAGTGTGCCTTGTGTGCAGTTAATAAAAGTAATAAAAAAAACGTTAAAGAATAATTACAATAGCCAATGAGAAATGAAATCATCAGAAATGTCATTAATAGACTCCCGCCCTTAAATAAATCATCTGGTGACACCAGCGTCGTCCAGTACCACACAAAATGATCATGAACGGTCAATGAGGATGGTAGGACTGGCTAGGCGGAAAGTCAACCAGACTATCAGCGTAAGAGTGTGAAAGTACTGAATACTTGTGGAGGTTAAAATTCATTCAAATACCAGAGAAGACTAACCACTGCTGCTGGCAGAAAAAGCAGTGGTAAACGGCTGTTGAGAAAACGTAAAAGGATTTGAAACGATAATCGAAAGAGGGGGAGAGTGATGAAAATCTGCGAAGACTTGTTGTCACTTAGACTCGAGAGGGGGAAACGACTGGGCAATCACTGATAATGACTTGTGTGAAAACTCTTAATGAGTAAATAATAATGATACGTATAATAATAATAATAATAAGAAGAAGAAGAAGAAGAAGAAGAAGAAGAATAAAAGGAGAAAAACAACAACAACAAAACAACGGCAGCAACAACAACAGAAAGGCCGAGTTCGGTATAAAACGTGCAGACTATTAGAAAGCATGACACTGATAAAACACGTAAAATATTATAAAAAAGTGACATTCACATCGAGTAAAAAGGACAGTTCTTTGTAGTGGCTGTGACTATACGCGTTTTTTCTATTGATGTTTACATGCCAGAGATTGGAGCTAAGTCGAGCATCCTCCATAGAAATAACGATACAGTAGATGATAACTAGCACCATATTTATCCGATGAAAGGAACTAAGAGAAGAGATCATCCCCCGCTAGATTGCGAAGTCGGTGTTGTACTCTAAGATGGCAAGAAACAATACTTTGATCAGCATCAACCCAAACGTGTCGGTAGTACTCTATATTATGACATAGGTAGCCATTATACGGGTAGGAGATTGCATCACGTGGCAGATGCTTTCTTAAAGAGAATAGATCATCCCCCACTGAGACGAGAGAGATCGTTAGTGGACAACGGAAATGTATCCGCTTCTCAATTTGGACAGAAGAGATAGATAAATTACCTGGCCAACAGATACTGGAACAAATCGTTCAAAAGGGATTCAAATAGTAATCCCCTTGTTTTCTGGCATGTGTTAACGGCATACGATCCGTATATTGTAGCGCCAGTCGTAACTATCGCCCGGCCAAAACACGTTAACTACAGAAATGGACATGTATCCGTCTAATTATGGTGAGCCTTCGAGACAAATCCGCCGAGACATGCGATTTATGAGGCGTTTGGTGCAATTAACAATGATCATGACAGCAACAGAGGGAATCGAAAACTATAGAAAGGAAAATAAAACAATGCAACAAGAAAAAACAAACTAAAACAAAACAGTCGACTTCTGCCGCCATCTTGAATTGTATTATTCATTTTTTTTCTTCATGGCCGCTTATTTGGACAGAACCAATATATTAACCCGTATTTGCACGACACCATAAAGCAAAAACGCTAATCGTATACCTACATAAATTCAACAGAAAAAAACTCCAGACTCGAGGCTTGGTTTGCATAACACCTTTGTTCAGTTTTATGATTCGTCGCATTGGTAGGTTCGGTTTTTAATACGTTCATGCAGTGCGTTCATGTCATTTACTCTGACGTGAATATGGATAATAGTTTATTATCTATCCTGTTTTTAACGTTTAGAGTACCATATTATTATATCGATCCGTGATGGAGGTGCGAATACCGGTGCTGCGATGATCGCTGTTTTTTTTTATGAAATAACCGTTTTTAGTGTGGCGTTGTCAGGTAAACACAACAAATGACAAAATGTACACGTCATCGGTTTATTTCTATATACAAACGAGACTAGGAAGGAAGGTGGCACACGAGACTCGTTGTCGCGGTGTTGGCACGTTCCGCACAAGTAAAATTCACATCCAGAGAAGTCCCTGTTTACTTGCCTTCCTACGAGGAGAGAGTTAGGCGCAAGGTCGGCTTTCAATGTAGAAAACATATACTACACTTTGCCTTTCTATCGAAGTTATTCCCAACCATGAATCATATGGTGGAATCGCCTTCGTTTAACATCAAAAAGACGGTTGTGAAGCGTCAAGGAAGATGGAAGAACCGGAGAAGATTCAACACCAAGTAGAGCTCCACTGGAAGGGTGCGAGAGTACTGTGACCTTGGGGAGCTTTATAGACACTCAAATTCAATAGAATACCAACAGCCCTTGCTGACGAAAATCAATGATAAACGGTTGTTGGGATAACGTAAAATGATTTGCATCGGTTTTCGAAATAGGTAGAGAGTGCTGAAATTTAAGTAGACTTGTCACTCAGACTCAAGCGGAATACCACTCATTAATCACTGACAATAACTTGTGTGAAATCTATCATGATTAAATAATAATAATAATAATAATAATAATAATAATAATAATAATAATAATAATAATAATAATAATAAGACAAGAAAAGAAAAATGGGAAGAAAAACAACTACGTGGACGCTTCATAAGACTCACAAGAGAAGAAACCAACGGAAATAGCTGGACATTACTAAGAAAATGAAACTTGAACAGAGAAACGGAATCTTTACTGATGGTTGCACAGAACAATGCGATTAAGACAAACTACATTAAAGCTAAACAAGATAAACCCCAGAAAAAACAACAAATGCAGTCTCTGTGGACAAAGAGACGAAACAGAAAATCATAAAATAAGTGAATGTAGCAAACTTGCCCTCCAAAAAATACAAGAACAGACATGACTATTTTGGGAAAGTAATACACTGTGAACTGTGCAAAAAATTGAATTTAGAATATGCAGGCAAATGGTACAAACATAAACCAGAAACAGTACTGGAAAACGAAAAACATAAAATCCTCTGGGATATGGATATACAAACAGATAAACTCATACAAGCAAGGCGACCTGATGTTATTATACTAGACCAAAAGGAAAAGTCTTGTAAAATCGTAGACTTCGCCGTTCCAGCAAACAACAGAGTGAAGATCAAAGACACTGAAAAACGAAGTAAATACACAGAACTAGCCAGAGAATTGAAAGGAATATGGAGCATGAAGAAAGTTAGTATAATACAAATAACCGTAGGAGCACTAGGAAGAATCCCAAAAAACATGGAGAAAAGACTGGGAGAAATTGGAATCAAAGAGACCATCGAAACCATACAAAAGACGGTAATGATCAAAACAGATGCAATCTTAAGGAAAACCCTCGAATGCGGAAACCAACAGGCATAAGCTACAAAGGGTAATCAGTCACAAGGAGTTTACAACAAGGAGAAAACAAAACCAAACGAAGAGCACCACAACAGGAACCAAGGAACAGAAACTGCAAAAAACATCACTTCATAATTCCACACCCCATAAATTACACTGGCCTAAGCTATCACTACAAAAAATAAACCAAAGAAACAGAAATTACAAGAAACACTATAAACTCCCCCCCGAAAAAAAAATGTTAAATAAAAAGAATTTTAAAAATTATTTTAAAAAGAAAAAAAATATTTGAATTAAAAATAAATAAATAATGATAATTTTAAAATTTAAAAATTTAAATTAAAACTTTTTTTTTAAACTAATTAAAAAATTATTTTTTTAATGGCGCCAGCCTAGGCTGACACCAGACAAAATATTTGTAGAGGTCAAGGAGGATGAGAAGACCGAGCAGAGACAGTACAAACCAGACCTCCACTGGAAAAGTGCAGAGAATGCTGGGACCGTGGGGAGGCTTATGGCCACCCAAATCCCAGAGAAGACCAATTGTCCTTACTAGCGAGAAATCAATGGTAAGAGGCTGTTGCAATACCGCATCGTTATCGAAAAAAGGTGAAGAATACTGGAAATCTGGGAAGGTTTGTTGTCACTCAGACTCCAGGAAATACCACTAGTTGTTGTCGGTGAGCAATCACTGATGATTATTTGTGTAAGAACTCCTAGTGAGTACAAATAATAATAATAATAAAAGGAGGTGAAGAATAAGATGATGAAGTGTAGTATCATAAAATATACTACACTATTCTCTTGGTCAAATAACCAATATCTTTTTTTATAAATATGTAAATTATTTTTCCCGTTCACCTGGAAGCTTATTGAAACTACAGTAAGATCAACTATATCGAACTTCTTGGCCTTTTAGCCAGGATCAAAGTGTAGTATCTGTTCCGATGGATACTACACTCCATAGACCGGTATCGTCTTGGCCTTAAGGGCTCTATTTACGCCGGTCTATGTGTTTATCCTGTGCCGTTCTAGGAGGTCCACTCTCCCAGGCCTTGCTTTCTCACCCTTTGAGAAGGGCTTAGTTTATTGCTAATCGCCTGAGGCGCCCTACCGGGGATGGCCGATGGGGCTGTCGAGGCATTTTTTTAGGGGCACAGGTGCTCTTCCTCTAGGGTGCTGACTTATCAAATCCCACTATCCGACCTGGTGTCACATTTTACTGCTGTGGGAGGTAGATAAATACCCCGCCCTTGTCAATTTACTTACTATGAGCTCGAGGCCAAATTAAAGTCAAACCACGCAGATTCAGCGAACGAGATTCTCAAACTTCTAAACATGATGACGCTTACTAACACCGTTTGAAACGCAAAGGTTTTGCTTGATAATTCAAACATTATACTGGGCAGTTATTTCGCTATAGTATATATGAGGCATATTTTATGTATCTGTTATAATTATGACTCCTGATGTAATACTCTACTTAGAGTCAGTCATGTCCGAAGACAGAATATTGATGATATATTTGTGAAACTGTTCCGCAATAGCACTTTTATTTGCGTTGACAGCGTTTAAAATCGACGTAGTGAGGCATATTTTATTCTAAGAGACGTTGTCAGTCTTTTTCTACTCTATTTTATAGAAGTTTCTCGACCGAGCTTTAATATCTGCTGTGAATGCAAGAGTTTTCTATGTTGGCCGGTCAAAATTCAGGAAGGAGGTATCTTGTCTTCAACACTGTCCTCTTCCGGAAGACATGCGAATGGGGAACTGTCTTGCCTCAACACCGCCTGATTTCCCGGAAGCGGTCTTTTTCAAATCCGCCAGCATGGGATTCAGACGTCCGATGAGCTTGCGGTAGACGTTGGTCATTCTGAGACAAGTAGCTTGATAAAATAGAGGTAAGCAACGCAGAGTTTTCTGAACCTACTTAAGTTTTCACTTGCTTCCAATTTTCGTTGTTTTGTTTCTTAGAACATATTGTAAGACTGATTTATTTCCTCTATTTACAGTGTTACGGTAAGAAAAAAAGGTGTAATATTCAGCGTTGACCACGTGCGCGCATAATAAATACATTCGCCTGTACACTTGTCTCCCAAGAGTTGTTGCCCCCGATTGCTTGCTGTTACATCTGGTTCCTCTCGTAAAAATTTCACAGCAAGAACTCATCTCACCACAATAGCAAATAACTATCCGTCCCTTGTATGTGTTCTTACATCAAACGGACTTTTCTCTTAGAATAGTTTATTTCCAAGAACTTTCCATCTGTGGAACACTTTGCCACAATATTACTTCGCTGCGGATAACGACATGATTATCTTTTTTTAAATCAACTGTCAATAAACACTTGATCTTATTAGTCATCAAATTATATCCATTACATTCATCATTTTTAAATCTCTCACAATATCCACCATCGTTAAACTGACAAGACATCCATATCATTTAATTTCATCGTCGAGTGACTTTTAGCCTAGATATGTGGTGACTTATTAGTAAATATATGAAACAACGAATAGAACCGACAGTAATCTGCACTTTAGGGTGCACTGCCATGCATCTTGGCAATGGTTAGGACCCTACAGAGAATTGAGACTAGTAGATATTCATACGGAAAGTCTATAAAAACGAGAAAAGAAAAATAGCGTCAAAATTACTGGAAAATTGGTATTGCTTGTCAGGGGCAATTAACCACGCACAGGTCAGTTGTTTACCATATGCGAGATTGGAATGTCGCTAAGGTCTTAATCACTAATGGTGTCGACATCGACAAGAGAAGAAAGTGGATAGGTGTTTTGTGATGACAGTAATGTCTGAGAGAGAATAATGATTTTCTTTAAGGGCCGAAAGTAGCCATCCAAAAGCTGTCATCATTAATTAGGGCAGAAGCCCATCCCCCCATAGGGAGAGAGAGAGAATAAGTATTTTACGATAACAGGAAATAAAAAAGCCCAAATGGAGAAGTTCAATTGTCGTACCGCTCAACTCCAAACAACCCGGAGATGAAGAAAGACCCAGGAAAAGGGAAGAGAGAGAGAGAGAGAGAGAGAGAGAGAGAGAGAGAAAGCGAGAGAGAGAGTGTTACAATATGCCTCTTTGGGAAAAGAAAGGATTTTGTTTTGAGTGGACGATCAGTCAAGAGTTGGGATCTAACCCGACCAACGAGAAAAGGAAAAGAGAGAATGAGAGAGAAAGGAGGGGGGGGCGAAAGCGTGTCACAGCGACCCTTTTCGATAGGCGTGGACGCGTAGAGACACAAAGAGAAGCAGTTTCCCCGCGGCTGGCAGAGAAGACAGTCGGACGAAAATCGTCGGAGAGAATAGACTTCTTGCCATCGCCATTTACTCACAGAGTAAGAGTTCGTTGGCTGTTTGCGAACATCTTCGTGCACTAAGACGACGATCCTCACGGGATCAGAAAGAAGCGTGTGGGGTAGCTTCGTTATAAATGATGCCGTGACCTAGGATCAGCGTACTTTGAAAAGTGCCTGGTAACCTCGGGAAGAAAAAAACAGACAAAAAAACAAAAAAAACCCACGGACACAACAAACGATTTTTTTTATCCGGCAGAACACTTTGAAAAAAAATAGACAGACAAACAAACCAACCCGCTGCACAACAAACGATTTTTTTTACCGGCAGAGAATACTTTAAGAAAGTTTGACGGGTATGCACACCCGTATTTGAAAATAAAAATAGAAAAAGAGATAGACTGAAAAAAAAACGTTTTTAAGACATTGAGATCTGTCTGGGATCGCGAACTTTTAGTCAACTGATTGGAAGGCCTAGACGAGATCAAAAAAGGAAAACAAAACAAGGAAAGAATAAACAACCACCTAAAAACAGAAGACGCAAAAGGAGCAGACGGTAAGTGACTCTTGATTTCCCTTGTTCGCTTCACTCAGTTTTGTACTCTGTCAGTGTATCGATCGTTGCCTTAACTTTGCACGCAGTTTAGTAGTTCTGTTGTGGGGGGGGTGTAAAATAGAACGCAAAGAGAATGTGTTCAGAGGAAGACCTAGTAAATAGTGTGACAGATATGGGGGAGATGAGACCAAGAAAATTGGAGAGACCGATCGGAGGGATACGTATAGCCCCCTTTAAAGGTGATTCCGCCGATCTAAAAGAATGGTTGGCGGTAATCGAAAAGAAAAGTTTAATTTACGGCTTAGAAAATCACGAGATGGTGCTGCTCGCTCTAGAGGGAGCGAGGGGCCCAGTGTCGAGAGTCATTGAGGGGAAGTATGTAGAGAACCCGGGGATAGCTTGGACGGAGCTCCGCGAGCTGCTGGTGAAACGATATGCCAGCGAGCGAACTGCGATTGAGGCCGTACGCAAGTTGACCCGGCTGAGGCTAAACAACGGCGAGGGACTCAACGAGTTAGTCGAGCGGATCCAGGGGTTGGCAGTTCAAGCCTTCCCAGATGGGGCGATCCGAAATACGGGTCCCATCCAGGCAATCCTGATGGATGCCCTAGTAGACGGGTTAAGTGATAGAGAGACCCAGAGGGAGGTACTAAGGGGTCACCCGCTCACACTAGCGGAGGCCCAAAAAAGCTGTCATCATTAATTAGGGCAGAAGCACATCCCCTCATAGGGAGAGAGAGAGAATAAGTCTTTTACGATAAGAAAAAAAGCCCAAATGGAGAATTTTAATTGTCGTGCCGCTCAACTCCAAACCACCCGGAGGTGAAGAAAGACTCAGAAAAAGGAAAGAGAGAGAAAGAGAGTGTGTTACAATATGCCTCTTTGGGAAAAGAAAGGATTTTGTTTTGAGTGGGCAGGCAGTTAGATTTGAGATTTCGACCCGTGTAGGTCGCAGAACCTCGCGGGCTTGTGTTAGCCGGACCTGAGACTCGAGCGGCCAACAAGCGGGAATGTCGCGCGAAAGGCTTCCCGTTTGGACGACGTGGCCCATAGTATTCCCCGCCCACCGTTCAGTTGACAAATTACAACTTAATTAACAAATTGAAAATCGTAAATGGAGTTTCACGCAGAGAGAGAGAGAGACGAGATAGCTTAGTAAACAAAGACATATTATCGAAATAAGAGACTCTAAAATTCAAGTGTAAAATTAATCCTTCCTTTTAATTGTGTTTAATAATTATTTGACACAAGAAGAAACCAATGTTGTTGAATTATTCTATTGTCGAATTGTGCTGCTAGGTAACTTTGCCTACACAGAATAACGAAATCGTCATTCATCCAACTCGGATGAGATTCAGCACATCTTTGTTTTTGCTGCCACTAGGACGACATCACTGGCCAGAGAGGGTGTTCACAGTCTAGAAGGAGTCCTGCGCCGAGGACCAGACGTGTTAGTACAGAGATAAAGACACGAGTTGACCACCTATGTTACAAGTGGTTCAGTGACACCGGATCAGAGTGAGGTATCTGTTTTACTCGGCACTGCGACTGGGATATCAAACACCTGTGCGTGAGTGGCCGACGACGATACTCACGGAGCGAAGAGTATGGGATCTTGTGTTACATTTGGTTTCGTGACACAGGATCGAGTGGGGTCCTTATGTTTATAAATACAAAAAAAATATTTTCGTTGTGAGTGAAGTCGTGATATTTTTGATGGGTTATTTGTGTTATTCTCCGCTTTTCTTGTTCCAGAAGAGATAGGGTTGTTCTCTTGTGTTGTCTTTCAGTGATAAGGCAGTAGTCACAGTGGCGATGTGGCAGCATACCTTTTCATCTTCCCTTCTCTCTGTCGTTGTAGAGGCATTGTGGCTTTATCCAATAACCACTTTCATCTCCGTTATTGTAAATCACCACCACAAGTGCATTTGGGTTTAAAGAATATATTTTGGACTTTTATTATTTCGTCAAAGCATATATTGATACGCATAAAACAACTCATACTCTGCCCCAATGTAGAAGAAAGCAGTTATCAAAACTATGTGGTGGTTCAGTCGATATTTAAAAAAAACATCTCTCCTGATAATTTGTGACGTGAGACTAGCGGATTCCTGTCTCTGTGACGTCGCTGCCTAAACACGTAGCACTTACGATTTCTACTTGGAAAAATTCTACTCAACCTAATGTTTTACGTTACGTGTAGATTAAATATACAAACCCTATATTTACATAATCACATCAAAATATTATCACATTTCAATTAATTACACTTTTAAAGATCATCGTGTTACAAACCACGAATTAGTTCGTCTATTTTTCTCGCTATCGCTTATTTAGTCAATAGGTTTCGATTGCTGAAGTCTAAGACAGTTTCCAGAATATGGAAATACATGTTTGAGTTATGAACATGACACTGTTTGCGTAATTTTTCGTTAGCTACTCTGTCATAAGCTAGTGTTTGAGCAGTATCAGTTCGGTCACTAGTGCGATGAGGTTTTATGTGACAACACCCGAAACGCTTAATGACTGCCGATCAATAATATCACTGACGATCTTGCACTGTGTCTAACAGCAAGCAAAGTGGAGCAAAATCTCGAACACGAATTATACTGATGAATATGTATTTATTTGCGCGCACGTAGCCAACGCTGAACTATGACATCTTTTCACCGTAAAACTGGAAATACATGAAAATAAACAAGTCTTACAAACATGTTCTAAGACAAAACGAAGTAAATTATAATAGAGTAAAAATTCAAATAGGTTTAGAGAACTATGCGTTGCTTACCTCTAGTTTTGCCAAGCTACTTGCTCTGTGGCCAACGTCTATCACAAGCGGAACAAACGTCCGACTCCCATGGTGACTGATTCGAAAAGACCGCCTCTGGGCAAGCAGGTGGTGTAGATGCACGACAGTTACCCCGTGCGCATGTCTTCCGGAAGAGGACGATGCTGAATACAAAATGTCCCCTTCCTGAATTATGACCGGCCAACATGTAAAACTCCTACGTTTACTCTGTCCATATGAACGTAGTAGTATTGCGATAGTATTGACCAATGGGGTCGTCTAAAAATATTCGAACAGTAATGCATAACGGTAGAAAACAGTTCAAACTTCATAGGTTCAAAAAGTAAATTATCTTTAACTGTCATGGTACTAAATTCAACTTTCACTAACGTACTCTAAACCTCTAAAAAAAATTCGCACAAACCTGTATTAAAAAAACAGCCTTTTCTTCCTAATACCAAACCTCTCAAACATAGACAATAAAAAAATAACATATAAAACGATACGTAAGTGAGCAAGTATCTTTAAAAAATTAAAACTGCACTAATTGTTAATAAAAACTGCATTATATATTTTCTAGATAAGACTTCCTATTGACCATGATAGGAATAGGAAATGCGTAAAATTAATATATCAAACGATACTTATGTTAGCAAGTATGATGAAGATATTTTACTCTACTGACGTCAATTATCGGCGACACTTCTCGCCTCACACCATGAATTAAGCGGCATCTTGGTAAAATAGAAACAGTATACTTGATTACGGCTTCCGGGTTTCAAATCAGAAATTGGCAGCGGTGTTTATCAGACAACTGTTACCCACTATATTTTTGGTTGGAGTTTTTGGGGGGAGCGCAATTAATAATTTGTTTTCACCATAATTAACACATAAGAAGTCAAACTGCTTTTTATAATTGGACAGTGTTTATATATATATGTTATTACCAATTAGCAAATAAAGCATTGGAATGTTTTTTATTACAAAAAAATCAAATAAAACGTTTTTTTTTATATAATTGGAATGTTTTGGGGGTTTTGTATATATTTGTTTTAATAGTTTACTTACCAGTTTTGCTTCGCAAATGTTCTGCATGACTTATTGCCACGTTTTAAAACTAGTGAAATGTAAAATTCTGCCAAAACTCTAAGCGGAGTAAAATGACAAGTAACCGTTTTCTGATAAACGACGCTTGTAAATTTCCGATTTTAAACCGGAAGCCGTGATAAAGTAGACTGTTTCTCTTTTACCGATTTATTTTAATGTTCAAATGACAAGTATACAAAATTTGATCCAGTCGCGACGATGCTTGGATTCAATTACAGCGTATGTATTTATCTAATCCGTTTCATCAATAGAATTTCTACACAATGGAACTAATCAGAAGTTACGAAGTCCATTGTCTGTTTAATGTATTCAAAACAGGAAACGCTTCAACAATAACACCAACGACATTAATAAGACAAAGAAGCCAATATGACATATGAAGAATAAATATATTAAAAGCTAATACAAATTAAACTTCTATCGGATGTGTTTCTTTCAGAATAAATGGATTGATAAAAATATTATTATCTTCCGAGAGTTCTACGTGCATTCATCTTCAGACTAAATGTTGGTTAGAAAAAATAATGTACTAGAAACTAGACTAATACTCGTCATAGGACGGGTTACATCAATTCTCTGAGCAGAACAGATTTTCGCCACTTATAAATCCCCATGAAAAGATGTTAATCAAGATATAATTCTACTAAACCTTATGTCTAGAATTATTATTCCAACGTCGATCAAAATCAATTATACGATTTTGATTTTAGAAAATGTCTAATATTTAAAGTTTAAGGTTAGGAGTTTTAAGAACAAATTGATTTATTTATCAAGGCTTAAATGCTACTCGAGGATAAGTGTTAATGAGTGTCAGGTAGTCGGTGAGAATACACCGTAATGATTGGTTATTAATGTCAAAGTATAGCAGAATAAGATTATTTAAAAGGACGGCTCACCAATAATTTGTTTACATTGAACCTGAAAACGATGACGTTGTAGTCAGCTGAGAAGAAACCCCGCAATATTGTGTTTCACAGACGGGTAGTTGTAAGAAAATTAACTTAACTCATAGGATGTGTTTTTTTTAAATTTTAGGTACAGAGAGAGAAATGCAAATTATTGACATGGGTGATAGGTAGACGATCTTTTGTGTGAATGTTTTAGATGGGGGATCATATATTGAAGCTCAGTCGAGCACAGATCATGTAAAAACGATAGAGTAGAGAGAGACCAGCAACATCTGTTCTGTGGGAAATAGGTAGTAAGAAGAAGATGGCATTGCCCACTAGATTTCGAAGTCAGTGTTGTACTTTGTTAAGGCAGGAAAGAATGCTCTGAGCAGCACCTCCTAAAATATTACTTAATTGTTGCTTGATGATTATCCATCAGATTTAATTCAAAGTGAATTTTCAAATGAAAGTTTCTGCTAATATTATAACTCTAAGAACCGATTCAAATACTCAAGAGGAAATTGAAATTCGAAGAATATTCATTTATTTATGCCCAATAACTATTGTTAAACTAAATAAAAATTAATATACATCACATTACACACTCTTACGCCTCGGAGTTACATTCAAAATTCATAATTGTCAGTCAATTAGTTTAGGAGTAAATAATATACATAGAAATATGATAGAGAATGGTAGTTTGCTTGAAGCATTGCTGGGAATAGTAGTAGTATGTTTTTAAAAGGCTGTGGGCAATGCAAATTCCGGGTAAGATGTAAGCTAAATAAATGATGATGATGATGATGATGATGATGATGATGATGATGATGATGATGATGATGATGATCATCATCATCATCATCATCATCATCATCATCATCATCATCATCATCATCATCATCATCATCCGGACATAACACAAACAGCTAACACCACACTTCTGTTATGTAAAGTTTTAAGAAAAAATAAATAGTAAGTCACATTTCGTATTCGATTTATTATTTTTGTTCCTTCCAGCTTACATCTTACCCGGAATTTGCATTGCCCACAGCCTTTTAAAAACATACTACTACATAGAAATATATAAACATATACACATACTCCATTTTATATAAATAAAGATAATGGATAAGTATCTAACAGACTAATAGAAATTAAAACACAGACGTCTCTAAAGCCAATCAATATTTCGGCCATGTTATTGATCGTAATCTATTTTACACTATAAATTAAGGTCAGTAATACGACTGAAATATCAGTTGAATTAGGAGATGTTTTTTTTTTGCTATGATTTCTATCAATCTGTACGTTTATCTACTCTTCCTGATTCTAAACATTCCATTTTGTTGGAAATGTTAGTTAATGTTTAGATTCCATAATATATATATATATATATATATATATATATATATATATATATATATATATATATATATATATAGGTGTAAGGTACACGATAAGTCATGAAAATGAAATGCCGTGGTAGACAAAATGTGTGAAAAATGACAAACGGAAAGAAGGTTAAAATGCAGGTGAAAAACAAAAACAAGAGATTGACCAGTTTCGTTCGTGTTAGCGAACGTCTTCCGAAAAAGTGAAGATTTGGAAACAATTTTATTTTGAAGGCACACATATGAGAGAATAAAAAGGTCCAATCAGATCATCTTTTCCTTCTCCCATGTGTGTGCCTTCAAAATAAAATTGTTTCCAAATCTTCACATTTTCTGAAGACCTGAACGAAATCGGTCAAATATCTTGTTTTTTGTTTTTTCACCTGCATTTTAACCTGTTTTACGTTTGTCATTTTTCACACACACACACACACACACACACACACACATATATATATATATATATATATATATATATATATATATATATATATATTGTCATAGCTTAGTATATATATATATATATATATATATATATATATATATATATATATATATATATATATATATATATATATATACCAATAAGTAGTTAAACTATACATCTAAACAAGAATATATATACATAAGGGTAGATCAGCTTTGGACCCGTAACAACCAAAAGTCGCAAATGAACACGAAGATATTTCCAGTCAAAACATTTTTTTCACATGTTGTCGTTATTTGAGAAAATGAATTTAAAGTTCAAATAATCTTTAATTATGTTATTATTTGAATGTCATGCGGAAATATAATCTAGTAAGATTAGAAAATACTCTTAAGAATAGCATTCATACACATTTATGTTTATTCTTGTCAGTACTAAAATAAATACATTTTATATGTATTATAACGATTCATAAATATGCCTTACGATCTATTAAAAAACTAATTATGAATATGTACTAAGAATGTGACAAAGCTAAGAAAGTTTCTGTTGAAAACTGCGGTCATAGTTGGGTTTTATGTAAATAAGGGTTTGGTATATATTTTCTTGTCAGTTCTTATGTTTCTGTTGCATAATGAGAGCCTACAGCTCTAAGAACGGAGGAATGCCTGATTGGTTTAGAGCAGGGGCGGGCAACCTCCGGCCCGCGAAGGCTTAGCGTTCGGCCCGCCACCCTGCTATGCTTTATTATTGCAATCCGGCCCGCGGACCTCCCAGTAAAACTCCTATCATTTTGTGACATAGACGTAAAAGTTGGTTTCAATTAAGATTTACAGTGGGATGAAAATGTATAAATATCAGCGAGAGATGATGCATGTATATTTCATTTTTCTTTAACTATTAATTTCAAATCTTTTTCCTGAGATAAAAATAGAAAAAGAGAAAGAGAGAGGTAAGGAGGAGACGAGAGACGCGGAAAAAGGCCAAAAAACAGAACCTATGTGAGGTGTGTCAAAACGAACGCTAGATCAACTTGCTACTTCCCCCGTCATTATTTTTGATGTTTCAAAATGGTTCTTCGTCGTCGCCTTTTATAACATTCAGAAGTTTCCTGAGAAAAATATCAGATTTGTAGAGTGTTCAATGCATTTTTTGTACAATTTATTCACGTAAACAAAATATAGTAATTCTGAGATTTAGTTTTTCACTCCGGCCCGCGATCTCCTTCCAATAGTTACATCTGGCCCTCACCCTGAAAAAGTTGCCCGCCCCTGGTTTGGAGGGTCCGAGAAAAAAAGATGAACTCGTTAAATGATTGACAAGTGAATAAAGATAGTCTTAAAATTCCGCCATTTCTTTCTCCGGCTATACTTGACAAGTGTCGGACGTGTAAAGCGATAGCTCGCCACAAGCCCCGTCACGGGTATGGGAGGGCGTGTCATGAAGTGATTCTTGTTGTTCCTTGCATGTCTGTATGTATGTTTTTGTTATATATATTTCTCTCCTTTGGCTATCTGTCATATTGAGTAAATAACTATCTTTCTCATATGGATAACACCTCCATTTTGAAATTAATTATTGTTTTCCCGTGAAAGAGACGACCCCGTGGGTTTTGTCAACGAGCGTGTATATTAAAATTATACACACATCACGACATTTTCTGGTTAATTGAAAACTAATTCTGAAGAGTGCCGTAACTCACTGTAACAATATTTGAAAACATATTCAAAGGTGAGATCTTTTTCTGAACACGCAGTTTAAAAAAAAGTTGCCGTTGTTGTTGCTTCTATTTATTTGTGATTTTGATTATTGTTTTGTTTTTTTTACTAATTCGTTAGCACTTATCTAAGGCTAAAAGCCACTCGAAGATAAGCGTATCAGATATGAAAAGAATTGTAAGATTAATAAAAATAATAATACGAGAGGACGGAGAGTGATAAAAGAAATGAAAAAAATATATTTATTTATGATAAGTATTTGTTGCCTTAGGATTTTAACACGACCATGTTGTAGCTGTCAAAGAAGCAATTCCATGGTAAGGTGTTTCACGGACAGGAAGTTCTTGGAAAGAAAGTTATTTGTGGTAATAAGATGAGTTCTTTCTGGGAATTATTCGAATGCAATAATGTTGGGTTAGAGTTAGGGTTAGGGTTAGGGTGAATACGAAAATAAATAACAAAAACTGTTTCTTTTAATATTTTAGGTATGATATAACAGATTGCTTTACAGGGTCACAGAATGAACAACGAACTCGTCAAATTATTGACAGGTGTGAGGTCAAAATCTGACCTCTGTAGATAACGGAAATCGTGAAATCACGCCACCTTATTTTATACTATCTATGTTATAATATCTATGCATATATGCGACATAATCACGTTAACACGTCTGTTCTCATTAGATCACCGATGTTTAACTACTTTGAACCTGGTTACCACGAGATGTGTGACTATTTGGAAATACCGGCCGCTGTAAGTGAGCAGACAGCGATACGTTGCTGTAAAAAGAAAATGCAAAAACTAACAGCGACCTCCTCTCTGACCGGAATATACATGTAATTATGTGACCGTCTGTAAATTTAATATTACCTAAAAACTTCGTCTTTCAAAAGAAGTCGACTCAACTCGCCCGAGATTATTGCCGCACCAAGTGACACTATAATTATCTGTGTATATCAGATGTTTAGATCATAATGGATGTCCACGCATTTTTGAATATTGTTTAAAGATTAGTAGACATAAATGGATAGATAACATTCCAAGATGGATGTCCCGTTAATAAATCGGATATTGTTTATTAATGTTTAGCGCTGTCATTCTCTGAGGAAACAATCGCTTCTGACGGTTTGCAAAGCTAATCGCAACTGCGATTATATACGCCTACTCGCTACTCTCCCGCCTTTTTTTTTATATAAGAGAAAACGTGCACGACTATTCTCAGAAGATGGAAAAGAGTTACCGTAATTGAAAATATAAAACCAATGTGGATGACAACGGATACCGTTGTTATTTTGGTTCCATGAATTATGAAGAGTATAAGTGGATGATGAAATGTCCAATTCGAAACCAATTGTTCTGCTATACGTTTAATGTTGTCAGCAAAAAGACAATTTCTTGTTAACTCGATTTTACAACTTGATTACGGCTTTGACGACAAATAATACATCTGAGAATTATCTGAATTCCGTAATTCTTCAAAATACCGTTTTTCGAAATAAATAGAAAATGAATAAAAACTTGAATTAATCTCTCTATATACAGTTAGGCATATGTATATGTTTATATATATATATAAATATATATATATATATATATATATATATATATATATACATATATATAGATAGATATAGATATATGTGTGTGTGTGTATATATATAGATATATGTGTATATGTATATATACATATGTATATATGTATATATATATATATATATATATATATATATATATATACATATATATATATAGATATATTTATGTAATTATTTTTTTTTGGTGATAGCAGTGTTTGATGTTATTTTGCTTACTATTATTTCGATTGTCTCACTTTCCTAAGTGATTAAGATGCAGAAAATTGCATTATTAGTCGCTCTTAACTTCATATGACGTATTTCTTTCGTTAATATATATTTTTTAATTTATTTTATACGTACATAAAAGTAAATACATTAAATATTTAGGTGATAAAAATCATACGTAATTTAATGATCTCTGCCTATCCAAAACTTCAACGGATTTTTACAACTTCACATGTCAATATTTTTTTACTTAAAATAGGACTGTATTTTACCTAAACTCGAAGCTGGTTCTACGAAATTTGTTAGTACATTCAACGGTGAAGTTTTGCTTATATTTTCTACATTTTCATATTGCACTTTTTATGATTCTTATTTTTATATCTTACAAATATTGAGATTGTTGGTAATCTTTCCCTTACCAACTCATTTGTCTGCTCTCCTTTGAGGATAAGATATTATTCTTTGAAGAGTCTTGGCTTAATGAAAGAATAATAAACATTTCTCTTCTTTTAAAACCTCTTGTTTTAGACAACTGATGACTTAATAGATATTGTATTTGGCACAATTTTTATATTCATTATTTACTTGTTTGTATAATTGCTCTATCTCGTATATCGAGCATCAATTCTTTGTGATAGGTTTTACTTGAAGGTATATTTTATATCTGTGTACTCCTTTTCCTTATATATATATATATATATATATATATATATATATATATATATATATATAGAGAGAGAGAGAGAGAGAGAGAGAGAGAGAGATAGATAGATAGATAGATAGATAGATAGATAGATAGATAGATAGATAGATAGATAGATGAAAAGGAATTAGAAAAGTGACGGAGGCATACTTTTCACAATAGGTTTTACCTTTCCTAAAAGTTCGCTTTTGGTTCTCTACTGTATATATATATATATATATATATATATATATATATATATAAATTTGAGAAAGTTAATTTTTTAAGCATCTTTAAAATTTAAAACTTAAAGAAAGAGGCAAAATGCCTTCGATATATATATATATTTATATATATATATATATATATATATATATATATATATATATATATATTTATATAAATATAATTTTTTTTGCCTGAAGATTCCCCCCGGTTATGAAACGCGGGAGCCTCTGTGTAGCTTAATTGCCATAAATATATTTTCATAGCTTACTACTATATATATATATTACCATCAGGGTGTTGATCACTCATGGAAGAGAAACCTCATCCATGGCTTCCGACCACCTTATTAGCAATTGTCATTCAGGTTTGTTTTGCCATAGTCGCGGCGCCAGGCACTTCGGGTGTGCGATGCTATTTGCTTATTGCTAGGTGTCCACATACAGCGCCTACTATTCTCAAATGATCACCCATCTTGTACTGGCCAGGCTCAACGTCGCTTAACTTCGGTGATCTAACGGAGAACAGATGTGGCAACGTGATTATAACGTATATTTATTGATTTAGTTATTATATTTATTATTTATTTATTATTTATTTATTCAGTTTTTCATATATATATATATATATATATATATATATATATATATATATGAATAAATGCGAAAGTGTGGCTCATATCTAGAATTACGGCTTATTTCAAGTAAATTTAACTTTACAGAATTTACGCATTATCTGTTTATATCCCACTTATGTATATGTGATATCGGTCGCAAAGTAAACTTATTTAAATATTGGTTTTGAAAAGTGACATTTGATTAATTATTAAATGATTTTCGTATTTTTATATAACAAATTGTTCTGTTTTGAACCTATTTTACGTTTGTGTTTCAATGTTTCTTTTTAGAATAACCGACATGCATTTCGAGAAATTTTAATCGCAAGAAAAAAGGCAAAAGGATATATTTCTATTTTTTTACGGTAAAATGTAAAATATGAATTGATTTGTATCGAAATCGACAAAATTGTTATTAATGAATAAGAAAGATGTTGTTTCTAGTTTACAACAGTTATGAATTTAATATTGATAATTTTTAATTGATGTTTGAAATGTTTATTGTAGTGAAATTTGTGAAGTTACAGCAAGCCAGCTAGCATATATATATATATATATATATATATATATATATATATATATATATATATTTATATATATATGTACCATGTTTTTTTAAATTTGTACAAAAATTGTTGTGCTACATATTTGCAGACATGTTTCGGTCACAGCTATTGATAGTCAGACATCTTAGGGCAAACGCATTAGAATGAATGCGACAAAATTCCTTTCTGAAATAAAACACGTGATCTACTCATGAAAAACAATTAAAACTGCGTATGATGCTTAATCCAGTAGATATTATATATATATATATATATATATATATATATATATATATATATATTACTACTTCATGTATCCACATGAAATTTTATAAGGGGATATATATTTTTATGTATCAACAGTGCTCGATATGTAAGTAGAGCTAGGTAGTAAGTTATGAATATATATATATATATATATATATAGAGAGAGAGAGAGAGAGATAGTACGTTATGAATATATATATATATATAGAGAGAGAGAGAGAGAGAGACAGACAGACAGACAGACAGACAGAGAGATAGAACGTTATGAATAAATATATATATATATATATATATATATATTAATTTTTTAATCATGTACTGTTTTTTATCATTTACAAAAAATGTCGGCCAGACAGTATGACCTTAATAGCTGAGTCGAAATAAACATAAAACACATACACGTCCGAATATTTATATCAGGTTGGGTGTAATATTTAACGTCTACAGATCAACAGCGTGGAAATTAATGCAATCACACACTTAAAACAGCATTTGTTTCAAACACACATATACGCACACGTGTCCGGCAGCGTAAACAGACAATATATGATGAATAAAAAATAAAACACATAATTTTAATAAGCTGTTAGGTAAAGATATTACTACTGACCAAAATAAGTCTTTAGATATGTAGCCAAATAATCTCTGATTAAATAAATAAGTTAATTCATAATAATCAGCTTCATTTATTATTGAGCACTTGCATAGCAACACAGTGGGATCATATATATCACCACTCAAATACCACCCTATCACAACAGATTAGCGACGATGAATTACAGAACAAATTAAAACAGAAATTACAAGAAATGTTTAACAGTCCTCTAATAAGACTATTTTACAGCAATTAACAACGCAAACGGCTGACGACAGCGAAATATCGGATGATTACGTCGTGTAGTACCAATAGACCAGTTCACATTAAACCAATAAGTAAACATACGAAGACAGTTTAAGCGTCAAATATCTGTCCAACTCATGCAAACTACAACGAGTAAAGACGATTTCACATTGGGTTTATTTCATTCTTCTTGTGATCCTCTGACCTCCGTGACCTTTTAAAAATATTTCAATTAGCCGGGATCGCTGCAAATCCACCAAAGACAATGGGTTATTTCTGTAGAAAATCGGACTCAGTGTTTGTTTAACATTAGAAGTGCGGGGTTAATTAGAGAATGGTAAAGTAAATTCTTTGAATGGCACAGAATATATCACAGAATGGAAAATCAAACTTATTTAGACTAGTTGATATATCCGACGTTCAATATATTATATATTTTTAACCATTGTTTTACCAAATACTAAATAATAATTAGATCATTGTCTGTTGACTGAGGTCATAAATAATATAAAACCGATATTATGTTTTAAGAATGCCTAATTTACCTACTCTACTTTTATGAATTCAATTTAAGCTATCTGGTAGTAACTTTTAGCTAAAGTATACGTCAATCCTCTGACCGTTTTAAACGTATATTATTGCTTTTCTTGTTGCTAGTCGGTTGTGTCGGAGGTGTTTTCATTGCGAGGGGTACAAATAAAATAAATTCATTAGAGAGGATGTACTAGAAGTACTTGTAAAACAAGGACGGGCATGCAATACTGCGTAGATGCGACACCGAACGGAGCTTGGTAGACAGTGCAGAACCTATTAGGTTATAATCCTCTTTCGCATCCTATTCAAGAGAGAGATAGGCTTGAGATTGGTGCGCCAACGCAGATTTGGGAACAAGACTCCATAGTGTGATGTACACTAATGGTATTGTAATAAAGGTTTGTATACATGAGCAATAATTGACCAGATACATGATATATATATATATAGGACTTATATTTTATTTAGCATGAGGTTTTAGTTATAACTAAATCGTTTCGGTAACGGACATAATAAATTTGGATTCTCAACAGATAACGATGGACTGGAAATCACTTCACCGTATTTAATAGTCAAGTTTAGAAGTTATTTCGTTTATAACAACAAAAGAAAATGCATACTTCCGGACAACTTTACCATAGCTTTATATTCTGTTTAGAAATCTAAAGGAACCTGACACTTCATCAAAATGACTCGTTGTCAATGGTCACGTGTCAATTATGAGGTTTCCAGAAAATAACGTTCTTTTGACTAAACTAAGATATTAATGGATTTAAGAAAACAAATAAATTTTCCAGAGTTCATTCTTACAAAAAAAAAAATTACTACTCCAAGTCTATCTACTAAGCTTGATAAAGATGTTTTAAACTACCAACATCACTTTTATATAGTAGAGGTACTATATCACAAAGAGTCAGATTATTACGTATCATATTTACTGTTTTAATCCATTGTTCAAGGCTGATAACACATATCAAACTTATAGCCACATTGCCATAAAAGATTTACAAAATCTAGTTACGGAGAGGCAAGTGTTTGTCAAATCGCTAGTATAAATATGTGCAAGTTATTCAATTTGCTTGTTTGTCGGTATTAATTAGCGAAAGGGACATCCATCTTCTACGCAGCCTTTTACACGGTATTAATTGACGAGAGAGACATAGAGCCTTAAGCCCTTCCCTTTCAAATGCCGGCAGTAATGTAATAGTTGTGTCCTGGCTAAGAACCGAGATGAAAACAGGGTAAGCATACAGGAAGCTTCTTTTAATTATCTGAATACAACTCAAATTATTATTGGCTTCTTTAGAAATGTTTATAGAAGTTTATTTTTTATTTTCAGTTTCTACGTTAAAGAAGGTATTGTGTGCGTGCAAATAAAAATATTGGGTTGGCCAAAAAGATTGTTCATTTTTTTCTAATTGGATATTAAGGCGATTCATTTTCCACGCTCGATTTGGAAATCTTTAGAATGTCTGCAATTTGTCTGGTTGTTTAACTGAAAACTTTCTCAACTAAGACTTTCACTTCGTCACTGTCGATCATCTTTGGCCGGACAGAGCAAGGAGCATCTCTTACTGAAAGATGACTATTTCTGAATCGAGCCAACTATTTCTGGTACATACGTTCTGTAACATCATTCTCCCCATACACATGGCATATCTTTATGCAGGTTTATGTGGCTATTTCGCCCTTTTCGATAGTAAAAAAAACATTACATGTCAGTAGTGCTCTGCTTGATCTTCCATTTCAAGGCCTGAAATACAAGAAACAATTCAACAACTCCTATGCTCGGGGGCCTATTACACACTGACTTCAGAATACTCGCTACACTAAATACAGGATTTTAAGAAGAGGAATTGAAAACGATCTTCAGTAGGCTGGAAAAGTGTCATTAAAAAAACGAATGAACTTTTTGGACAGCCCAATATTTTCCATTATTCAAACGCGTGTGCTCAATTGTTTTTATACGTGATTCTGTGACAAGTAGATAAACTATTTTAATTGTGCACTTAATATGACTGATCATCGCTTACGAAATAAAAAAAACAGTTTATATCTCTCAACGGTTTAATATTCACTTTTATAGCAATCTAGATCGATAAATGAAAGATAGGACGAAGGCATTGACATAAGCTTGAACCATTTGTGTATGTCGGCATCGACGAGGCTACATATATCCCATTAGAATTACAAACACATTTGCGTGTCGGATAAAATTAACGAATTATTGCAAACATTATGTGAGGACGGGTAAGACCAATTCCCCGAACAGAAAACGTTTTAACAAATGCTATGCCTCCTTAAAAAACTGAAAATCAACATGTACCAATAGTAAACCTTATGACTTGAATCCGTATTCCAATGTTGGTGAAAATCTATTAAATGATTTTTGTTCTGGAAAATGTCTCAAATGTAAATCTTAAGCGTAATGGTTCGTAAAAAAACAATTACAATTCAGGGAATATTGCTTAATTGCTGTATACTTAGTATGGATAAAATATAATACAAACATGGAATGTTTGAATTTTCAAATAGGAGGTTTTCTCCAATATTGTTTCCCCATGAAAAGTATTTAAATTACCAAAGAAATTTAAATGTGAAGAGCATTTATTAATTGATGTATAATACCTATTGTTGAATTTCACAACAATCCGAAACCCCTGAATTTACAGGAAGTGTTTGCATGAAACCAAATTAAACAAAATATAGCCCACATTACAAACTCTTACGCCTCGCAGTTGTGTTCAAAAATTTATAATAATTTATTTATCTAGTTAATAAGTAAATCTTACACATATACATATATAAATATACCTTACATTATATATATATATATATATATATATATATATATATATATATATATAGTTGAGATTAACAAAATTTTAACATTGTTCCAAGAATACAAAACCAACTATTATTAGACGTACGATCGTTTTTATGAGTCTTTTTGGAAATATTTTATTTTTCATTATATTTAATGATTCCAAAACGGCGCTTCGTTAGCGCCTTTCATAACATCACATACGAAGTCTCTTGAGAAGAAAAATCAGATTTCAGTACTAAAAAATAACACTAGTGAAATAACTTCAAGTAATAGCAAAAAGAAAGCAAATTGAATAATAAATGAAACATTGAAAACATTCAAAGCATTCGTAAGGTAGTAGGTAAATAGGGACACTAAGATAAGCATATCACAGAAAAGGCTTCTCTATTCTGTCCATGGTGAAGCCGAAATATATCAACTTTGTGTGCGTGTCTTGTGTAGTTTCTGACTTTTAGCTGGAAGCACACGCACGCGCGTACACACACAGACACACCCACATACAAACACAGATAGACAGTTGCCCTTAATATAACAGATAACTCATTTTTTACATCTCCCGTATCGTATTCCACCGCGTAAATGCGTTTAACAAAAAAATGTAAATGGATAGTTCGAATGCAAAACGCGATAAATTCAATTCGTTTAAATTGAGACATGAAACAATAAAATGACGAATATATAAAATGTAGCCTTTGACTAAAAGCTTATTTTAATTGAAAACAAAACTAAATGATGCCGGTATCATATTATGTAAAACATGATTTTGGGATGTGTTCGAGTGTTGAAATGCAACGCTTTTTGTAGTGATAGTTTCGTAATTTTGAAAATGGCGTTTATCGTGTTTTTCATTCGAACTCTTCAAATATAAATAATACGAAAAGTTTTGTTTAATTTTTAAGTAGTTGAGAAAGAGAGAGCGAGAGAGTTGATGAGAGGCAAGAACATATAATTTATTTGATGTGTATCTCTCTCTTTCTAACTTTGTTTGAGGATGCAATTTAAAACAGAGCCCAATATTAAGATGAATATTTTCTCCTATTAGTTTACCTCCCACACCTTATACTTCGGTTACAAAATATTCCAACAGCTTTCTTGTTAATTCATAAGATTTTGACAGGTCCCCTATCTTATGCAACAACGTGTTTTTAAAACACTTTTATCCCCCCCCCCTCAAACAAAGCACAGTACCAGTAAAGCATGATAGGAGTCATATTTTAGAGAAAAGGCTTAGTAGGGCGATGGACAGCAAGATGTTTATTCATATTACATTTAAATGTATTCATGTGTGTACCGTCGAGTAAAAATGAGGCAGCAAGAGAATTTTAAAAGCAAGTCGTTTGAAGAAAGAAGCTATCAGAGTATTTATTTATTTACCTCCTCTCCAGGAGGTTAGGCACAAGGCCAGTTTTATTTTACTCTCACAAGTAAGATGTGACCCAAGGTCGGGTCGGGAAAGTAGGGTTTGAAAAGCCAGCACCCGAGAGGTGAGCACTCTGACCATTTAAAAATTGCCTGGGCAGCCCCGTCGGCATTCCCCGGTAGGGGCGCCTCAGGCAGTAAGCAATAAACTTACTCCTCCCCAAAGAAGGGATGCGAAGCCTGGGAGGGTTGACCTCCTAGAACTGCAAAGGACAGACCCATAGACCGGCGTAAATCAAGCCCCAAAAGCCAGAACAATACCAGGCTATAGGGTGCAGTATCTATCGGAACAGATACTACACTTTGATCTTAAGGCCAAGAGTAGCAGAGTAGAAAATCGTCTGGCACCTCCTATTGAATACTGAAGAATATATATATACCTAGGAAGATGGCCAATATTATTGAGTTTTATATTCATCGAATTTTCGGCTCTATAGTTTTAGCTTTTGTTACAGGACACATAGATCCTCATGAAAAATCGTATTTCTGTATAATTTCATTCAATATAAAAACATGAGATTTAGATTAATCTTCCGGTTAGATTTATTATCACCATAAAATTTCCTGTTCAGCATTTTACAACATGACTACGTTTGGAGTAGTGAGAATTTTCACGCTAGTAAAAGATGTGGTATAATTTTGACATTATAACAAAAACTAGCAACACGGCGTTGCCCGGGAGCATTAACAACAAAATATAAGAGTTGAATAGTGTGTTTAACATATTTGTATTCAACTCCTCCCTTTCTCTCTCTGTCTCTGCCTATCTCTCTCTACCTCTCTCTTTTCACCTGTGTATATATCTCTATCTCTCCCCTCTGTATATTTCCTCTATACTTCTCTTTCCCATCCCATCCTTTTCTCTAAACCCTATCTCCCTTCACTTCCCCCCTCACAGTCAGAAAGGAGTTCACTTTCTCCGACTGAGCAAAGAACAGATACTACATTTTAATCATAACCTGAAAGCCAAGTAAGAGTAGTATAGTTCAAGTTTCACACCAAAGATCGATTGAAAAAAATGCTGTAAATGTCGACACATCGAAACTAATTTATTTCTTTTGACCAACAAGGCAATGAATATTACGAAAATATATATCTATTCTGTCGCAGGCAATGTTGAAAAAGAACATATCAGCTTTGTGGGTGTGTCCTGCATAGTTTAAAACTTTAGCTGGGCATACACAAAACATACAAATGCCTTTTATATAACAGATAATTCATCAAATAAAAGGGCTTACCGTTCTGTGGTGTCTACCCAGGTTTTCTTTTATCAATCGCAGAGATGGAACTACCCCTGTTATAGGGAGACACCCAAAAATGACACCCATGAAACCGTTAATAAAATTAACAATTCTTCACGCAGTACAATCATATTTGGTGAAAATAAAATTGCATCTCTGCCTGGCTTGTCTTGCAAGTTTTACGCATGAATACCCAACAGTTCTTTGTCTCATCGCCTTTTAATGATATACATTTGGTTACCATCTCATAAGTAGGAGATGTGATCCTGAATGCGATTTACACTCACCGGACTTTAACCGCCCTCCCATATTTTTATCTGTGGGGTTATCTCAAAGATACTGTAAACGTTGGAGTTTCACATGTTGGCCGGTCATAATTAAGGGAGGGGACATTTTGTATTCAGCACCGTCCTCTTCCGGAAGACATGCGAACGGGGTAACTGTCGTGCCTCTAAACTCCTGCTTGCCCAGAGGCGGTCTTTTCGAATCAGTCAACATGGGAGTCGGACGTTTGTTCCGCTTGTGATGGTCGTTGGCTCTGGGGCAAGTAGCTTGGCAAAAATAGTGGTAAGCGACGCATAGTTCTCTAAACCTATTTGAATTTTTACTCTTTTGTAATTTGCTTTTTTTTGTCTTAGAACATGTTTGTAAGACTTGTTTATTTTGATATATTTCCAGCTTTACGGTGAAAAGATTTTATAATTCAGCGTTGGCCACGTGCGCGCAAATAAATACATATTCATCAGTATAATTCGTGTCCGAAATTTTTGCTCCAGTTTGCTTGCTGTTACAGATACCATCTATCAAAACAATCCTCGTACTATTCCTGAATTGAAAAAGGCTATCACAGCCAAAACCATGGCAGTACCAAGAGATGAATATATCAGAATTATTGGCAATGTTGCACGTCGTATCCAGATATGATTATCATCAAACGGTGATAAAACTAAGACGGTTGGACATTCATGACTGAAGTTTCTTTGCGCTAAATACAGTCGGGTTACAGAATGTATTGTGATTTTTTATTATCGATTCCATGCGTGGCATTGTTTTGGGTGGTGGAGGAGGATGAAGGGAGAAAGTCATTCTATGGTAAACTTAAAAATTGTAAATTAAGTTTCTTGAGTATCTATTTAAAATGGAGGTTTAGTATATGCTTGTATATAGCCGAAACTATACTCTTACTTTTATTAGTAATGGAGATTTGATATTTGCCTGTCTGAAGCCGAGACAATACTATTACTATCTTTTAATGCTTATTTCAGTTTAGTATACGATTTCAGACAAATGTACTCTCTTTCAATACTCAATTAAGGGGGAGTAGTTTAGTATATTTTCTGTTGCCATGATACAATCCTCTCCGGTATTAATTCATTTTTGGGGGTGGGTACTGTGGTATATTTTTATTGTCATAAGATAATCCTCCCAGGAATTACCTCTTCCGTTAGAGTAGTATATGTTCGTTCATCATAATACCATCATCCTAGGCATTACCGTTTTTTAGGGAGAGTAGTATATGTTTATTCATCATGTATACGACCTATGGGAGCATATTATTGCTAGTAAAATGTATTATCGGTTGTGGTTCTTCTCAATATTATTGAGACTCCCGATTGGTCTGGGTATCTCAAATCTACTGAATATCGCAAATATAGCAAATGGAACAATTTTCTGTTACTGTGGTGATCGGGTGGTTGAAATAATATTAGAAAAAAATTCTTCGTAGACGGGTTCAGCTGCTCTTCCCATATATTGCTGATGTATAAAACATATATATTTATTGTGAACAGTGCACGAGTAGGGGTTTATTGAAAAAGAAAATATATGCACAGGATTTTGATGGAGCTGTTTTTTCTCAGTCCAAATCGCTAATCGACTGATGATATCAATTTTGGGTTTATATTATATAACACTATATGAGATCCACGACCCCACATGCAAACGTTCACTGTGGGACTGGGCTGTCAACGTGTTTACACCCCAGGGCGTTTATTCCGCGACGGAGTATTTCCTTCTACCGCTAACCTTTTCAAGCGGTTTAAATTAACAATTATTTTATTTTTCACAATCCACCATCTTTGTTTCTTCCGATCAGTTTGCTTGATTTCAAGCAACGATTATTTTATTTTCGACAATCAATAATAACATTGTTTTTTTTGCTGCCTTGTGCATGTACTTGTCAATTGAAACTACAATTGCAATATTATCTTTCTCATATACCCGACTTTTATATTTATACCCCAGTGGTTTCAACAGCGAACGAAGTGCTAATCTCTCTAGGCTTTGTGATATTTCTAAGAAACAAACTCCAAACCGCTCATAACATTAAACCGATCGAAGTAAAAATAGTTTTGAACAAATCAATTATGGAAATTTAATATTTTTAAAAAATCCACAGATAGAAGACACAGATATTTAAGATATATAAAATATTTAATAAACAATTAACATTCCATCAAATTTGGTAGCTGACCTTTCAAAACAATAACACTATGACCTTTAAGTTTATGTTCATCAATGCTCGATACTGTCTAAGACTTTTTCTGACAAATTAAAAAAAATGCATCTCTCTCTCTCTCTCTATCTCTCTCTCTCACTGACATTTAGAATAACAACCTTATTTGGTTTTATGTTTCTAAGATATTTTTACACTTATTATATTAAAAAACATATATGAGCGTTTTATTGAAATCGCTTTGATCTTTATTTTCGTATACAACACCATCTTTTTAATTTTCTTGGCATTATAACGAAAACTTAATTAAGCCTGTGACCGCCAGTCTATCTGTTAACACATGGCGTCAGTCGTTGTATAATATACACAGCATACAAGCAATACAAATAAGAATTATAAAACACGAGCAAGAAACCCCGACGTTGTTTGGCATTTAATTAGGAACACCGATGTTCTTGTTCATTATGCTCATAGCACTATACTACTTTCGGTTTTGTCTGACCGCCGCCCGATTTATCCATTAAAATAGTCGGAAAAAGGACAAAATGTTGCAAAACTGTCTGAATTAATATAAATATCTTAAAATTGTATACACGTATATGAAGTTTTAATGTGGGTGTTGTCCCCATATATTCTTAAGAGCAGACACATAGAGAGTTGGTACATTGATCAGCACGTAGACATTGGGTGCAACTTCCATTTTCTTCCCGAGAAAAGTTTATATGTATGATGCAAATTTCATAAAAATAAGATTTATTAAAAGTTTAAACATGGCTTCTACTCCCATAACTCTCTCATGTGGCAACTAAGAAATTCGATAAAACTTCTATTGTATTCCATAGAAAAATACATATTCATACACTTCTAGTTGTATATTAATTCTCTAAGTTTTCCGAACTATATGGAACACACACACACATACAGTTATAGAATAAATATGAGTAGTTGTTTAGTGGAAAGTAACATAATCGCCATGCTGTTTTAAAAGCAGAAGTAAGGTTGTTTGCTTTCCTCTTTTCCGATTGGGCTGATTGCAGCAGCCGTCTTCCTCTCTGCCCGGTAGCTGTCGTAATCGATAACAAAGCATCATGCGACATAAGGAATTTAATTTCACTTGCAATTTTTATTCATTTATTAGTATCGCATCTCTTGGCAATTCCTTTATAAAATCCTTTTTAATTGAATCCATAAGTAGTTCAGCCGATAGGTCTTCAAAATAGCCCAAAATTTATATATTACTATTAGTTATAAATCCATCGAATTCAATCTTGAAATATTCTACACCATTGCCGTTATTTATCTGAAGGTGTGAAAATATTGTTAAAAACAGTATTTACTACATAAGGTTAGAGTAAGCAGTGAAATAGAAAATTCCAGTAAACGTAGATTTTAAAAAATAAAGTTAAAGCTATGTGGCAGGATATGACTTCACAGACAGGAAGTCTGAAATGAGACGAAGTGAAGAAGAAAGAAAGTTATTTCTTTTGCACCTGTGACCTGAGAGGATTCGGGTTCATTTTGTTTAGCTCTGTCTTCCGTGAAGCGAGCGATGCAAATACGTAATTTTATTGTGCTGTAAAAGAATAAAACATTGAAGATCATGTCGCCATTGCGCAAGAATGTTGTTGGTGTTTTATTATTATTATTATTATTATTATTATTATTATTATTATTATTATTATTATTATTATTATAAGGTGTACTCACCAGGAGTTCTCACACATGTAATCATCAGTGATGCTCAGTGATAATCACCGGTGGTGTTCCCTGAAGTCTGAATGACAAGTCTCCCCAGATTTGCAGTAATTGTTACAGTACTGTAGGGCCCCATTATGCAAGGCACAGTAGGTTAACTAGTATCAAATAGCTAATTTTGTTATTGAAAAATAGGTTTTGTTTCGGGACTCAGAAGTGAGTCAGAGAAGAGTTTGATCCAAGAATAGTCATAATAAATTTAGACACTTGACGTGACCTTTGAGTCAGAGATCAGAGTGAGTCGTTTTTGTCCCCATCTCGTGCGTGGGAATGATGATTACGTCACCACGGAGAACAACAACTTAGCTTTTTAGAATTAGTCTGAGCTTAGAGGCGATACCGTTCAGACCGGGTGCGAGCATGTAGCCGGCAAACTGGTAAGGCCCCGCTGTGGGAGGGCAGAAGATATCCCAAAAGGAAAGAAAATAGCCTGAGTATGAGAGAGTCGAAACCGGAATCCCCCTGACAGCAAGCGAACCAAGAAGTAAGAAAATTGTGTGAGAATAAAGAAACTTGTGTGAAATTTCCCTTCAAGAAAATTCGTGTCTCGTGTGTTCATTCTGTCTGAGACAGACCTCTTCCTTCGATCAAGACGACACAGCCAGCGAAGACTAGACGAATCACAGGCCAAAGAAGAGAACAGAAGATAAGGTAAACCTTGAGTTTTATTTGAGGAGAACTTTTTAGTAACTTTAAGAAATGTATAATGAACTTTCCGTGATTTGATATAAGTTGAACTGAAGCGTTTATAAATGGTAAAAGAACTCTTTCGGGACTGTGAACAGTACGTTTTTATATGTGGAATAAGATTTATAAAAGTTATATGTGAACATTATGTTATTTGATGCCGAGAGCGTTAAGAGACGTGTCGCAATGGAAGATTCGTGGTTTTAAAAAGGCCTGAGGGGCCGTAAATTGATACGTGAAGATTTAAGACTGTGGTTACAAAATGATATGAGTAGACATGTAGCGTGTATCGTTACAATGGGTTGTTTTGGTAGCCGTGACCTGCCGTTTCCAACATGAAACGGTTCGATATCGATCTGGTGCTGTCATGAAGTACGAACACATCGTGTGGTCCAAAAGTAATAGAAAAAGGAAGAGAAAAAAAGGAGCGAGACACAGAGGGGAAAATTGTTGAGATACACGAAAAGAGAGACACATTTAGTTAATTATTAAAAGACACAGAAAAAAAGAAAAGAAGAAAGAAAAGAAAAAAGACACATTTTGTTAAAAAAAGAAAAGAAAGAGGAACGCACACACAATTATTAAATTACGCAGAAAGAGAAAAAGACACATTTTGTTAATTGTTAAGATTCAGAAAAAAAAAAAGACACATTTTGTTAAAAAAAGAAAAGAAAGAGGAACGCACACACAATTATTAAATTACGCAGAAAGAGAAAAAGACACATTTTGTTAATTGTTAAGATTCACAAAAAAAAAAAAGAAAGACACATTTTGTTAAAAAAAGAAAAAAGAACGCACGCACACACACGCGCAAAAACAATTGTTAGGACTTTGTAGGAAAAGAACATTCTAGTTAGAAAAAAAAGGACGATTTGCCGTAATTATGTTTTTTTTGTGTTGTGTTTTAAGAATTTGTTGCTGTAATTTTTTTTCTGGTTTGTGTTGGTGGGGGACAAAGGTGAAAGCAATAACGGGCGAAAAAAAAAAAAAAAAAAACGAGGGAAGTATGTGATTAAAAGAGAGAGAGAGAGAGGAAGAATGGAAATGTTAAAAAGGGTGGATGTGCTGAAATGACATGTGCACGCGAGGACAGAATATGCGTATTTAGAAAAAAGAAAGAAAGAATGTATTAGAAAGAGAGAGACAGAGACAGAGAGAGTATAGAAAGAGAGGGATTGATATGCCACTCTGTGGCCGAAATCTTTTGTTTTTAGAATGTATATGCGTGTTAAAAAGAGAGAGAGAGAGAGAGAGAGAGAGAGAGAGAAAGAAAGCGCCCGTGGGTTTTGAAAACTGCTAAAAAGTGTTGCAGGAAAATAACGACGACAGCGGCGGGTGATCTGATGGTGTCCGGGTTGGAGTTTGACGACATGTCAACCCGTTATGGTGTCGGGCGCTGT
Organism: Sepiola atlantica; assembly: GCA_963556195.1. Classification (NCBI taxonomy): domain Eukaryota; kingdom Metazoa; phylum Mollusca; class Cephalopoda; order Sepiida; family Sepiolidae; genus Sepiola; species Sepiola atlantica. The sequence continues at coordinate 34,220,156 of OY744528.1, forward strand.
TCTCTTTTCCCTTTATCTTTTGAATTATGTTGTATTGTATTGTGGAGATATGTTCTCCATTGGTTCTGTCGGTTTCGGTTTGATATTTTGTTGTTGTTGGGTGGAATGAATTTTTTTTTTTTTTGTGTTCTTGTATTGATGTATTTGTTACATGGAGGATTCCGGGTTCCTAATGCTTGAGTGAATGATATTTTCATATTTAGAGGATGGAGAAATTTAAAAATGTAATTAAAAAAAAAAACAGTTCTTAAATTGAATGTTACGTGGGTCAGCAAAGTGTTAGGGTTAAAGTGATCTTGTATTTGAGTTGTTTGGGGGGCACTGATAGCAGGTTTGGGTCGGTTGATGGAGACCCCGGACGGGGGTCAATTAGGTTATTTCGTAGAATATCCCTGTGCACAGAGTATGTGCAGCCCAGTTGGGTCTGCGGGATTAATAAAGTTCGCTCGCGTGGTTTTCGCAAACGAGGCGGCCATGGGTTTTGGCTCGGAGAAGAATGGGCAAAGGTGCTCGAACTCTACACGCGTTAAAACTGCGAACCGGTGGTTAGACGACATGACAGTCGTATTGGTGCGCCACGATAACGGTGGTCGATATTGAAGTTGTGATTAATTTTCGTGACCCAGGGTTGCTCCCCAATCACGTCGGTAGACCGTGTATGGAAGTGGAATAGATTTAAGCTTTATATTTAAGAGAGGGTACCTCAGTCAAATTAATTTTGGTTTAGGGAAGAAAATGATGGACCTGGATTGGTGACCCGATGTGTTCCAGGAACGGTGGTGTCGACATTTCACCCCCGTCACGCCGTTTAGTTAGAGCCATGGGATGGGTGCCACGCCACGCCAATGGGGTTGGGAGTTAGAAACTGGGTGTTTGTTCGCTGTCATTCGCGACGGGAGCACGGGCGTGTCAGAAATGTATGGTCCATATATAGCAAGCAGTATAGCGACGGTACCTTCAGTAAGCTTCGAGGCTGACCATTAGAGAATAGGTTAATGAAGGTTTTTTTTGTTCTGTTTTTTGTTCCCCTATTTCGCGAGAATAAAACGCGCAGTTAGTTTTAATCGGTGGTGTGCCGACCGTTTGTTGAAGTTATCTAAGAAAGTGATGGTGGCCCGAAAGTGCAACATACCGGGAATTTTTGGGAAGTGGTCGAGCACGGAGAACGTGTGTGAGCAAGAGCGAATTTATGTGGTAGATTTTGCAGGAGATATAGGCGAGAAACGCCTGATGTTGATTTATGACAGGGGATGGCTTTTTTTAGCCGGTAACGACCGTAGGGAGCAAACTCTCCCACATCCCGGAAACATTGTCATGTGGTGCCGAAGGAAATTCCGGCAGTGGTGAAATGATGGTAACCCCAGGAGTGCCCAGGCTCGGATTTTTACCAGTCCCAGGGAGGGGTTGGTTTTTAAAAAAAAGAGAAAATCTTGAGATTTTTTGTTTTTTTTGTTTATAGGGAAGGAAGGAGTGTTACAGTACTGTAGGGCCCCATTATGCAAGGCACAGTAGGTTAACTAGTATCAAATAGCTAATTTTGTTATTGAAAAATAGGTTTTGTTTCGGGACTCAGAAGTGAGTCAGAGAAGAGTGTGATCCAAGAATAGTCATAATAAATTTAGACACTTGACGTGACCTTTGAGTCAGAGATCAGAGTGAGTCGTTTTTGTCCCCATCTCGTGCGTGGGAATGATGATTACGTCACCACGGAGAACAACAACTTAGCTTTTTAGAATTAGTCTGAGCTTAGAGGCGATACCGTTCAGACCGGGTGCGAGCATGTAGCCGGCAAACTGGTAAGGCCCCGCTGTGGGAGGGCAGAAGATATCCCAAAAGGAAAGAAAATAGCCTGAGTATGAGAGAGTCGAAACCGGAATCCCCCTGACAGCAAGCGAACCAAGAAGTAAGAAAATTGTGTGAGAATAAAGAAACTTGTGTGAAATTTCCCTTCAAGAAAATTCGTGTCTCGTGTGTTCATTCTGTCTGAGACAGACCTCTTCCTTCGATCAAGACGACACAGCCAGCGAAGACTAGACGAATCACAGGCCAAAGAAGAGAAAAGTCGATAAGGTAAACCTTGAGTTTTATTTGAGAACTTTTTAGAGACTTTAAGATACGTATAAATGAACAGAGGCCGTGATTGAAAAAGGCTTGAGATGCCGTGAACAGATTCGTGGTTTTAAAAAGGCCTGAAGGGCCGTAAATTGATACGTGAAGATTTAAGACTGTGGTTACAAAATGATATAGAGTTAATTGAAAAAGAAGAAATGTAACGATACACGTTACATTTCTTCTTTTTCAATTAACTCTATATCATTTTGTAACCACAGTCTTAAATCTTCACGTATCAATTTACGGCCCTTCAGGCCTTTTTAAAACCACGAATCTGTTCACGGCATCTCAAGCCTTTTTCAATTACGGCCTCTGTTCATTTATACGTATCTTAAAGTCTCTAAAAAGTTCTCAAATAAAACTCAAGGTTTACCTTATCTTCTCTTCTTTGGCCTGTGATTCGTCTAGTCTTCGCTGGCTGTGTCGTCTTGATCGAAGGAAGAGGTCTGTCTCAGACAGAATGAACACACGAGACACGAATTTTCTTGAAGGGAAATTTCACACAAGTTTCTTTATTCTCACACAATTTTCTTACTTCTTGGTTCGCTTGCTGTCAGGGGGATTCCGGTTTCGACTCTCTCATACTCAGGCTATTTTCTTTCCTTTTGGGATATCTTCTGCCCTCCCACAGCGGGGCCTTACCAGTTTGCCGGCTACATGCTCGCACCCGGTCTGAACGGTATCGCCTCTAAGCTCAGACTAATTCTAAAAAGCTAAGTTGTTGTTTTCCGTGGTGACGTAATCATCATTCCCACGCACGAGATGGGGACAAAAACGACTCACTCTGATCTCTGACTCAAAGGTCACGTCAAGTGTCTAAATTTATTATGACTATTCTTGGATCAAACTCTTCTCTGACTCACTTCTGAGTCCCGAAACAAAACCTATTTTTCAATAACAAAATTAGCTATTTGATACTAGTTAACCTACTGTGCCTTGCATAATGGGGCCCTACAGTACTGTAACATAATCTCCACCTCTTTTGATAACTATTGCAAATTAATTTGGGTTATCACAACAGACGTTTACCATCGATTTCTCGCTGGCAATGACTATTGGTATTCTCTGGGATTTGGATGGCAATAAGCCTTTCCAAAGTCCCAGTCCTCTCCGCACTCTTCTAGTGGATGTCTCATTAGTACTCTCCCTTCTTGGTCTTTTCACCCTACTTGAACCTTCACGTCTATTTTGTGTAATATCAGCCTGGGCTATTGGCATCACTTTTCCTAGGGAGTAGTTCATCAAATGTCTTACAGTTTCTGTTTTTTGGTTTAATAGTTGTGGTGTTCTTTATTATGTTTGTTTTTTCCTATTCCAACTTCAATGTGACTGGTTAGCATTCGTAACTTATGTGGGTTGGTTTCCGCATTCAAAGATTTTACTTAAAATGTTAGCTGTTTTCATCATTTCCGCCCCTTGTATGGCCTCAGTCTTCCCTTTGATTCCAATTTCTCCCAGTCTTTTTTTCACGTTTTTTCAGAACTGTTTTTAGTGTTCCGTACGATTATTATTATTATTATTATTATTATTATTATTATTATTATTATTATTATTATTATTATTATTATTATTATTATTATTATTATTATTATTATCATTATTATTATTATTATTATTATTATTATTGTTGCTGTTTTGGTGGTTGTTACTACTACTTCCACTACTACAGCTTTTTTTACTGACGGGTCACCACTTTTCATGTCCTGCGTCCAGTCAAGGATAAAGGTTAAAGAGATAGTGAGTTTGACGATCATCGCCGACACCAGAGGACCGCAAACAACGGCTGAAAAGGACAGATGATTACTCAAAAAATGATTATCAAATAGAAGGTCTCAAAACGTATTTATTTGTATTAGACTTGAAGACGACCATGATGTAGACGGTTTGGAAAGAGACTCGTGCTATCTTGTTCCACGGATGGAATGTTATAGATAAAAAACTTTTTTCATGGGAGTTCCGTTTGATTTTTGGTAAGGCGAGGGGAAAAAGACAGTTCTTTACTGTGGCCGTAGCTACAAAGGAGAAGAGAAAAGCGAACATCTCTATTTTTTGCTGTTAAAACACTGTGGAGATGACGGCTACATCACCACCTTGAGAGACGTCACTTTCCACTGAGCAACGACTTACGTATCAACCAGAAAACAGCTGATTAGTCGACGAAGGTGGCGGCTGACATTTTCAAGGGATCGAAGAATCCTCTAGGGAATGATATACTGACAATTTGTTCAAAAAATATGACTATGTGCAAAAAGAAATGGTTAATAGATCTAGATATTGTTTTATCAGCATTAACAATAACCGGTGATTGTACAGAATAGTCAGAATTTCAGTACTTACGGCGATTCCCGAATCTTAACGTACGTAAGTACTTGAAGACTTTGCGAACAAAACAAACTTTTTGGCAAACTATTAAAAATTAAATGAAATTTGACACAGTCCATATCATCCTGGTTCGACACATTACGTTGGTAAATGATTATTTAATTAAAGATCATTGAATTCTTTAATATTGTCATTTGATCTGTTTACCTAGTCTCGTATTAAACGGTGTTTTCCAACATTTCATTGTAACCGCCTTGAAGAGCATTCAACTTCTTACAAACTAAGCACAATGCAAACCACAATGTATTGTGTGTGTGTGTTTATTTTATTACCCAACAGAGTGCAATGTTTTAATTGTTTGTTTTTTGGAGGGGTTGAGGTTACAGTTTTTGGGGGGAGAAGAGAAAATGAAGGTCGGAGGCCGATAAATCTTATTTTTTTATGTATTATTTTCGGTCTTTTTGGAGGGGTCTGTTTGCACCTGGAATTAGGGATGGCTTAGATGGAAAGTTAAGTCAAAGTTAGGTTAGGGTTTGACCTAGTTATTAGTAGTAGGATTTCAGTGCGTCATTCCAATTTTGATCATAATTAACGGTCTTAAAAAGAAAGGTAATATCTTTTAAATTGGTGACCATTGATCAAATTTACTGCAATTCTTTAATATTTGCATTTTTAAATGGGAGGTTGTACCCATATTACACTACTAAAAACCCTTTTAAATACGCCAGATAAACTAAAATTTTGCGGGATATTTAATAATTTATACTTAATACCTCTTGTCAAAATTACACAAAAATCAGGGTATCTGAATTTTAACAAACGGCTTAAAGTCTCTGTTTTCCCGTTTGCATAAAACTAAATTAGGCTAAGTATCATCCACATTATCCACATTTACGCCTCGCAGCTGTGTTCTCAAATTAAAAAAAATGATCGGTTAGTTGGTTTAGAAGTCAATCCTTTACATATAAATATATCAGGTTTTCCGGAGAGTTCGTGCCCAATTTTAAAGTCAAGTAAAATTTAAACAAATATCTGCCATTAAGTATTTAATCTAATGTCTATGAATGGTGTATTTTGATATGTTCAGCCTTTCTTTTTTGTTCTCGTATTTTGTAATGTGGGTTATTCCTAATTATTGTGTCTTGATGTGATCGTCATCTGTAGAGAAGACGCTAGCTAAGTAACAACATGCCGCGTAAAAAAAGAATTAAAAAAAATTGTCTGTATTTTCCTGACGAAGACTCTTTTATGGGTCGAAAATTAAAATTTAAATAAATGGATATATTTATTGATAAGAAGAAAAAAAAATCTGCAATCTTTAAACCGTTATATATATAAAAGAAAAAAATGCTTTTTAAATCAATTTCCTGTATTATTAAATAACAATTCGCGTTTACTCTCATTTTTAGGGGCCGTTTCAAGGGCTTTGCTGAGTAAAATGGGACACCAGCTGACACATGATTGCAAAGCTAAACGTAAGTTATGGTCAAATGTGAGGAAAGTTACCAGCTTCTATAACTGTCGTCTGCTCAAGCCTTCTTCATTATGTATATATATATCAGGTTTTCCGGAGAGTTCGTGCCCAATTTTAAAGTAAAGTAAAATTTAAACAAATATCTGCCATTAAATATTTAATCTAATGCCTATGAATGGTGTATTTTGATATGTTCAGCCTTTCTTTTTGTTCTCGTATTTTGTAACGTGGGTTATTCCTAATTATTGTGTCTTGATGTGATCGTCATCTGTAGAGGGCGGTCTGCTCAAGCATTCTTCATTATGAAGGCGGAAGTCACCAGCTCTTAACTTTATGGACCAATTCCGTACAGTTTTCTCGGCTAAAGCATTCATCTCATAGACAACATATATGTGTTTTGTTGTTTGCAAGGCATTTTTGTATTTATGGAAATAGAAAAACAGCAAATGCTTAGAATAGGCCTTAACTACTAAAACTCGACACGGACTTTCCTAACTATTTTATGAAAACATATACACCTACCTAACGTTTCCATATTTAAATATATTATGCAGAAATAAAAAATATATAAGTGATGTCTAAAACAAAATTCTGAATGTGGTTATTACTATTTTTTTCATACCGTACTACGATACAACGCATAGTCTATATAAAGGCTTATTAAAGCTTCATATATATTTAAAACAAAATTTCGTACCCGTTAAATCATATTTCTAACTATCCATTTAATCATTCCATGTGCTCTAAATACAAAAGATAATTGACCTTCAGTCTGTAGTAAAATGGATCCATAAATAAACAGTCACTTTCAATGCGACCAAGACAAATTCCTTTTCCTTAAACAGTAATTATAACAACCTCTTTTCCAAACACAAATATCCATGGCTCATAGCACCCTTTCCAAAAGCCTAACGTTTAAACACATCGGCTTAACATTCACAGGAAACATAAATTGGAATAAATAAATAAAAGATACTGCCAAGTCTGTTGCCAAGAAGGTAGGCTCCCACTACTCGACTAGAAACTTCTCACATCGGCTAGTATCCTTTATTTCTATGAAGCCAGCATTCGCTCAGGCATCGAGTATTTCTACCAAATTAGTCTCTCCCTCTTGGACAGAGTACAAAATAGCGTCCCTAACCTAATAGGTTCTGCACTGTATACAAAGCTCCGGCCTAGATATCATTGTCGGAATGTTAATCCTTGTACTTGTTTTAATAGTACTTTAATGGAATGGGCCCCGATGAACTTGTACCCCCTCAACGTAAATATACTCGATCAACCAGATTAGCAGCAATATAGCACACTTTCACTTTAAATGTTCGAATATACCGGGAAACTTTCTATTCTAATAACTCTTACTCCTTGGCCTTTTGGCTCAGATCAAAGTGTAGTATCTGTTCCGATGGATACTGCACCCCATAGACTGGTATTGTCTTGGGCTTCGGGGCCTGATTTACGCCGGTCTATGGGTCTGTCCTGTGCAGTTCGAGGAGGTCCACCCTCCCAGGCTTTGCCTCCCCTCTTTGGGGAGGAGTAAGTTTATTGCTTACTGCCTGAGGCGCCCCTACCGGGGAATGCCGACGGGGAATGCCGACGGCAATTTTTAAACCCCACTTTCCCGACCCGACCTTGAGTCGCATCTTACTTGTGGGAGTAAGATAAAAACTGGCCTTGTGCCTAACTCCTGGAGAGGAGTAAATCAATACTCTAATAACCTCTTTCCTCGGACTTTAGAATTTCCACCTGCTCCTTCTTTCCTCGACTGTACGATCATGCAGAAGTTTAAATGTAATGTAAACAAATATCTTGCTACACAACTCCCCAGCTAGGATGGTCCCTATAAATATGGCCCTTTTATCACAGTAGCCCCTTACGTCTCATTGGCAACATGATTGGTACTTTTTACCCTATAGTCAAAACCAACCCCGTCGTTGAGTTCACCATTTCTAACATAAATGTAGGTTAAAAGATTTTTTTGGAACTCAATTCAATTTATTGCCTTTCTATAATAGTCAAATACTGATTATCTTGATTGGTTGCATATAGAATGTTTTCAATAGTTATAGTAAGATCGAATAGGACATTCAGCGGTGGCGGACGAATAAGAATTAAGGAAAATAGTGATATGAATGAAATATGAGGAAGAGAGTAGCAGCAAGCGGCAGCATAAGAGTATTGATTTACTCCTCTCCCGGAGTTAGGCACAAGGCCAGTTTTTATCTTACTCCCACAAGTAAGATGTGACCCAAGGTCGGGTCGGGAAAGTGCGGTTTAAACATTGCCTGGGCAGCCCCGTCGGTATTCCCCGGTAGGGGCGCCTCAGGCAGTAAGCAATAAACTTACTCCTCCCTAAAGAGGGGGGGGCGAAGCCTGGGAGGGTGGACCTCCTAGAACTGCACAGGACAGACCCATAGACCGGCGTAAATCAAGCCCCGAAGGCCAAGACAATACCAGTCTATGGGGTGCAGTATCCATCGGAACAGATACTACACTTTGATCTTAGCCAAAAGCCAAGCACAAGAGTAGAAGAGTAAGGGAATTACGTAAATATATAACTGACGTAAATAAAGAAGAAAAAAGAGAAAGGGTACTCGTAGTAGTAGTAGTAGTAGTAGTAGTAGTAGTAGTTATCGTATGTGTAGTAGTATAAGCATAGGCATGAGAAAAATATAGTGTGACGATTACATAATAAATAAATGACCTAAATAAAGAAGAAAAAAGGTTAAATTTGATAAAATAACTATCTATTTAACCTCTAAATCAATAAGGGAACTTATTGTATATAAAAATTAATAATGTACTAATGTTAATGCAACTGGCATTACCTCTGCATTGCAAGCACACCTGGTTACTACAGGGAAACATTTCATATAACTCTAACTCGCTCCTTTCTTTCCCCATCGTATGAAAACCACTGTTAATCCTCTACAAAATCCCTATAGTTTTCCCAACGTTGCCTAAAATACTTTAACGACTATGAGATCTCTTCCGTTTCTTACAGCCCCTTTCTCACAAAATAGATGTTGATAGTCTATCTCTCTCTATATATATATCCTTGAACTTGAAGCATGAAAACTTTTACCAAAATGACTGGATTCTTTTTTAATGGAAATCGCTCCAGACAAAGCATGAAGCAACTTAAATGTAAGGAGATAAATAAATACTACTTCAAGGTAAAAAAAAAACTAGCCAACGATAAGTATTAGATGGACCCAGAAAACAGCAATTCTTCCCCCGATGTCAGAAACATTACTCATGGTATGTGGGGAGTAAAGGATAAAATAAGGGAAGCGAAAGTAAACCGAACGTTCACTTTCTACGCATTCAGAATTAAATTACCCGAAAAGGGTTGATATGCCGTAACACATAAAAAAGACATACACAACCTATTGGGCATACGCTATATAAACTTTTAAAAAGAACTCTTAACGAGTCTTCTTTGTGTTACAGAATAATCACTGAAAGTTATCTGTGAAGTCTGCGTTGTTTACGGCAAGGAACACACTATTTATTCACGTCAAATTAACAAGGAATATCCGCATGTTCTTTTTGTATGCGTGTGTGATAAGCATGTCTCTAATGAAGCCAGGAATTCAGCAAACAAAATGTAGAAGCTAACGCGCATGCTCATCAGACCAGTCTCGTGTATTGCCGCATGTACGAGCGCTGATAATATTAATAATGATCCACCATTTTTAATAACGAAACCATATTTCTCATTTTCGATATAAACGTCTGCTTAGCTAACTGCACACGACACGTATGAGTAAGCTTTTATTGGTGTGCGCAGATGCTTGACTCTAAATGAAGATAACCACTTCCTGATAGTCACGTATGAAGTGAATATATAGAAGATTAAAGATGGTGGACTGCGTTATCATTGAATTAGTGTTACCAATAACGAAGAGACGTAAGAATTGTTAGCAATTTCAACTTGATATATAAAACATCTAAAAAAGAATGTTACAGTTCAGAGGGGTTTATCAAAATTCATTCTTATTTCTCTTGATTTGATTGTGTCTGTTCTAGAACTCTCAAATATTCATTAGTTCATGTTAACTAAGTGTTTTTACCTCGGCTGTCTGAAGTTTTCCCCTTTTGATCCCCTATAGTGCAGAACCTCCCAGTCCAATGTCTATTCGAATATCCTGACAGAAGATTCCCGTTGTATTTATCAACCTTTGCAGTTCATTTGAGTTTTTGCGAATAACTTAATATTGTCCATGTATATAAGGCGGTGTATTCTATATTATCCGCAGTGAACTTGTATCTGACGTTGCAATTCCTGAGTATATTGTTGAGCTGAATAATGGCTATGATAAACAGTAGTAGTAATGGAAAGTCTTCCTGAAAAAAGCCTTCTGTATTCTCAGATCAGTAAGGTGTTTTCCTTTAGCTATCAGTTCCAGTTTTCATGTTTCAATTGTTTGATAAATTTGGCGGAATATTTTGTGCACTCGTAAGCATTCAATTGTCGATCGGGTTAATGGATTATTTTGTCGTGCGGTTTGTTGTATTGATTTACTCCTCTCCAGGAGTTAGGCAGAAAGCCGGTTTTTATCTTACTCCCACAAGTAAGATGTGACCCAAGGTCGGGTCTAGAAAGTGGGGTTTGAAAAGCCAGCGCCCGAGAGGTGAGCACTCTAGCCATTTAAAAATTGCCTGGGTAGCCCCGTCGGCATTCCCCGGTAGGGGCGCCTCAGGCAGTAAGCAATAAACGTACTCCTCCCCAAAGAGGGGAGGCAAAGCCTGGGAGGGTGGACCTCCTAGAACTGCACAGGACAGACCCATAGACCGGCGTAAATCAAGCCCCGAAGGCCAAGACAATACAAGTCTATAGGGTGCAGTATCCATCGGAACGGATACTACACTTTGATCTTAGCCAAAAGGCCAAGACGCTGCGGTTTCTTGTAGTCAATCAATACTATAGCTATTTTATTTTTTTTCGTTTTGTCCAATTTCAAGATATTTTGATTTATGTATAGTAGATTCTGTGTCGTTTTTCACCATCTTTTCTGCTCTCAGATAACACAGTAATTAAATGAGTGATAGATCTGTTATCTGAGTAGTACCGGTAAAATTTTCCACATGTTTGGTAGGCAAGTTATTAGTCTGTAGTAGGGTTGTTTTCGCTCGTTTCTTGCTAACTTTCTGTATTCACGATGTTCTTCTATTTGTCATCTATTATGCTATTTCAGTTTCGGCTATACTTCTCAGTGTTTTCAGTAACCTTTCACGCAACGTCATGAATCTTTAAAAGCAGTATGCATGTATTCCGTTGTTGCATGGCGCTGTCCATCTTTCGACGTTCGTGGGTGTTTCTTTATTAATTTCTGTTTATGTTGCTTCTTTAATTTCCTGGCGTCCTCTTTTCATGTTTTACCAGCCATTCCGTATTTCTACTATGGTCTTGTTATTTCTCTCATATATTTCACTAGAAGTGGTTTGTTTCTGTCGGGTCACGTTTTTCCGTTTTTGTACTTTCTCCGTTTACGTTTAGGTAAAACTATGTCTAATTATTTTCAAAAGTCGTATTTTGTGTGTAATGTAATGTTCAGATTTGTATTAGTAACGCCCAGTTTTTTCTTTTGTTTTAGTTCTACGTGTTTCTTGTTTAGTTTTTCTTTTTCTTTGTCAACCTTATTTTCCTCTTATATCTTGTATTTAGCCATTTTACCTCTTTGGCTTACATTTATTATTTGTTGGTCTGGATTTCCAATTTGATTTCTAATCCGGGCTTTTCTGTCCAGTTTTTTAGAGGATTTAAGTTTTGTTAATATATATATATATATATATATATATATATATATATATGACGGGCGCGTATCTTATGTAAAAGATTCCAACAGAGAAATATGGCGTCTTTTGCAATGATTAAGATTACATTTTTATACGTCTGTCTCGCTCTTCCCCGAACGAAATCTTTTTTCATCATGTTCAAAACCTTTTAACTTACTCTCCGATCACTTGATTTAGTTGCCTTAGTTTAGGGCATTTTACTTACGCGTTTACCTGCATGTTACTTGTGAACCTTAAACTTCTGATGGCGTATGTCTAATCGAGGGCGGAGTGTTGTGTTGATTTCAAGGCTACCTCAAAACATTATACAGTGAAAGCAGTTAGATAAATATATACACGGATTCGGTGTTTAGCATATAAATTTTACATCGTATTATTCTACATTTAACATCATAATGCAATGAGAAAATAACGAATTTGTTGTTATCCTCTTTAAAACCTCTCAACCTCACTTCTATCACTTGAATCCTTTGCTTAAGTTGGGTGTCTCTTGCTTACACCATTACATGCATACCACTTTTGAACTTTAAACTTCTGATAGCTTATGCCCAATCGAAAGTGGAGTGTTCTGGTGACTTGAAAGCTACTTAAAAACACAACATAGTAAAAACAGTTGGATAAATATATACATGCATTTATGGGTGTGTCTATCATACACATTTTAGATTGTATTATTCTATCTTTGTTATCATAATATCATGAGAACATTACGGATATTATTTGTTTTAGATTTGTTGGACATGACTATTACAAAGAATAAACCTACCCTTACTGCAAATATAAACGGACTCATAAGAAAAACATGTTTCTGTTAGCAAAAGTTTCTCCTTGGGAGTCAGAAACTTGTTTTAATTACACAACATCCATGTACGATATCTGAGGTGGATGGGGGATATTCTATGAACTCGTTCGAACCTATTCTGAAAAAGAAATCGAACCTAATTGATTAACAAATATCCAATAAGAGATCGAACGGACGTTATCATGGTTTTTGTGCAAGTTTCACAAATCTATCGACGATATCGGATATCAATACGGACATTCAACTCCCGAGTCGTTTATCTTTTCATTTTAGAATGAGGACGTATAATATTATTCTTTTAGAAGGAGGAAGTATGACATCATTTAAAAACGTTGTTAAACACATCTTTAACAGTACTTTTTAAATCGTAAGTTAATGCTATATGACGAGGGAGAGCCTCGTGGAAATTCCACGGCGCTTTCTCCATCAATCGGTATGATTTACTGTTAATCATTATGATATTATTTTTTTCAATACTATATGCCTGTCGGGAGGTGACGGTGTCTAGGTGGTTAACGACACCGAATGACAACCTACGTGTTACAGATTAACAATCCAGTTCGTTCCATAGAAACACTTGCACTTAGAATGTTGGCAACCTTCCCGTAATACCTGATGTCTTTCTAGAAATAATTCTAACTAGATTGATATCGAGGAAACTAATTCTAATAATGCAATCATCTGATTCATATGATATGAATGAATGAATGAATGAATGTCAGAATCAATACTATTTAAAAAATAATGACACTTTCTTCTCCCGTAAATATTATTGTCATTGCCAGTTAAATATAAGTTTAATTAAAAATTATGTTTCTTCCCTATTCATTTTTATTTAAAATTGTATGGAAATAATTCTTTCTAAAACAATAAAAAGCCTTCGTTTCGTTACCGTACAACTAATTGTCAGCTAAATATTCTTTAAATCAATAAAATAAATATCACTTCATGAAATATACTTATTTGAATTTTTACTGTTTTTTTTTTTGACGGGACAACAGAATTTGATTTTGGAACAATTCATTTTAAAATGGTAAACTTTAGAATTGTTTACCTTGGCGGCATCATATTAATCACCAATCAGCACCTTAGCGGATCGAATAATCTCATTTTTAAGTATGTGAAAGTAGATAACGTTGTACGTACGAACACGAAATGCCTAACCGTATTGTTAAGTAGATTAATGCTTTATTCATAAAATGTAAAATCTCCTATTTTTCGGGAAATTTAGGTCCAAATTTAAATATTTAATCAATATAGAAACTTATAAAACTGCGACTCACAAAGTATAAAAAAGTTTGTGAGATATATAATTGGAATTTTCCTGGAGCTCCTTTGTAACCATAAAAGCTAAAACTTATGAAGACAAGTACAATTCTTATCTAACATTTCATACCGACGTAACGCACAAAAGCGGATCTACCGGTCAACACTCAAGTAACCTACAAGAACCAACTCGCTGACTGGAGAACCAAATACAATACTAGTGTCACAAACGATACTACGAGAAACTCTTGACAAGAAGCATAGAAAGTTAGAACAACACATATTCAAACATTTCTCCGACAAGCCCCTAAACTACTACTTAACTGTTTCAGTTAAAAAAAGACTCCGTTTTCTTTCCGTTCTGTGTTATATCAATAAAACCTAATTTATCTACTACTGTTTTTGTTCATCTTTACGTTATTTGTATGTAAATGTTCATGACAATATATCAGTTATCTTCTAAATATGGGCTATTGAACTGTAATTTTTGTCCCAATCGGCTAAGAAACACGTGTACGAATGTAGAACATTGAAAATGAACAGATTGTTTTTATATATAACATGTAAATTGGAATGATAAACATCCACTGAGCTGTTGAAATAAATATCAAATGAAAAAAATGTTAAGAATTAAAAATTGAGTGAACCTATCGAACTTATCTGTTTGGAGTGATAGAACCCCAGAAGAGTGCTCGATTATTAGGAAACAATCAAAATAAGAGCACAATATTTATTTATATATGTATTACAGAAGATCAAAACGATATTAGTGCCGTCGGTTTCGAATCCGACAAAGGGGAACGGTACGTGATCGTCAAATGTGGACCGTCCTTAGCCTCTGTCGAGGAAAGTCCACAAAAGACGGTCACGTGCTGTTCACTTTTGTCGGATTCATAACCGCTGATACCAATGTGTTTCTGATCATCTGTAATATATATATATATATATATATATATATATATATATATATATATATATATATATATATATGCCTGTGTGTGTGCGGGGGTATATCTATCTGTATAGATATAGTCATATTTTGGAACGTTATCCATATATTTAAGTGTGGTTTTATATATATATATATATATATATATATAAACATTAATTTTAAGTAAATAATAAATTATGTTTACCTACATACGCCGGCGTTTCAAGCATTCGCTCTCATCAGTGTAAGGAATGATAATGTCAGACGGTCGCAAGATTCTGACCCGGTTACAGAATGACCCTAGACTCCGCAGGCAAGCATCATAACTAAACTATCACGAGACATTACAACGTAAAGAAAGGGAATTTAAGTTATGTTTACATGAAGGAGACACATATAGAAAGGCTGTCTTAAGTGTTCTACGAATGTTGTCGGAACATGCCATATAAGTACGTGAGAGTCTATTTTACACTCCCCGAACATAGCTCAACTTTAATCTCTTAAAGGGGTTAATAACAATATTATTTGAAGTAAATATAAAATTATGTTTACCTACATACGTCGGCGTTTCAAGCTTTCGCTCTTTTCAGTGTAGGGAATGATACTCTCAGTTACATGTATACGTCTGTATATGGTGAAATATAATGTTACTCTAATGCAACCACTTGTATTTTTCAACATTACGTTTGGTAAATATAACTAGGATACTGTTGCATTTTTACTTCAAGTCCATTCATAGTTTTCCTAATTTTTTTTTAAATATACATTTTCTTCATTTTCCTCAATATATACATCTTATTTTTTTAAATATTATTTTTTTCACTATTTATATATTTGTTCTCTACTAATACATTTATCTTATTACTATCGCAGGTTTATAATTTTGTGTTCTTATAATTGTCTATCCATTATCGACTATTAATATTATTATTTCATGTTATTTTTAAGTACCTTTTCATATGTCTATTTGTTATAATTTTAGTATTTCTTTATTATTTTGTATTATCATATATATATATATCAATATATATATATATATATATATATATATATATATATATATATATATATATCAATATATATATATATATCAATATATATATATATATATCAATATATACATATATATATATCAATATATATATATATATATATATATCAAT
>OY744528.1:34241027-34268527 GCA_963556195.1 Sepiola atlantica
ACAATAACCAACTATATATATATATAATTAAGTACTTCTAATATAAAATGCGCTCATTCTGCGCAATGAAGGTTGAAAATGCTATTTCAAACGTAAGCACAAAAGACTGTGAAAAGTGCTATCACTGGCTTATACGTGTCACAATAACCAACTATATATATATAATTAAGTACTTCTAATATAAAATGCGCTCATTCTGCGCAATGAAGGTTGAAAATGCTATTTCAAACGTAAGCACAAAAGACTGTGAAAAGTGCTATCACTAGCTTATACGTGTCACAATAACCAACTATATATATATATAATTAAGTACTTCTAATATAAAATGCGCTCATTCTGCGCAATGAAGGTTTAAAATGCTATTTCAAACGTAAGCACAAAAGACTGTGAAAAGTGCTATCACTGGCTTATACGTGTCACAATAACCAACTATATATATATATAATTAAGTACTTCTAATATTAAATGCGCTCATTCTGCGCAATGAAGGTTGAAAATGCTATTTCAAACGTAAGCACAAAAGACTGTGAAAAGTGCTATCACTGGCTTATACGTGTCACAATAACCAACTATATATATATAATTAACTACTTCTAATATAAAATGCGCTCATTCTGCGCAATGAAGGTTGAAAATGCTATTTCAAACGTAAGCACAAAAGACTGTGAAAAGTGCTATCACTGGCTTATACGTGTCACAATAACCAACTATATATATATATAATTAAGTACTTCTAATATAAAATGCGCTCATTCTGCGCAATGAAGGTTGAAAATGCTATTTCAAACGTAAGCACAAAAGACTGTGAAAAGTGCTATCACTGGCTTATACGTGTCACAATAACCAACTATATATATATAATTAAGTACTTCTAATATAAAATGCGCTCATTCTGCGCAATGAAGGTTGAAAATGCTATTTCAAACGTAAGCACAAAAGACTGTGAAAAGTGCTATCACTAGCTTATACGTGTCACAATAACCAACTATATATATATAATTAAGTACTTCTAATATAAAATGCGCTCATTCTGCGCAATGAAGGTTGAAAATGCTATTTCAAACGTAAGCACAAAAGACTGTGAAAAGTGCTATCACTAGCTTATACGTGTCACAATAACCAACTATATATATATAATTAAGTACTTCTAATATAAAATGCGCTCATTCTGCGCAATGAAGGTTGAAAATGCTATTTCAAACGTAAGCACAAAAGACTGTGAAAAGTGCTATCACTAGCTTATACGTGTCACAATAACCAACTATATATATATAATTAAGTACTTCTAATATAAAATGCGCTCATTCTGCGCAATGAAGGTTGAAAATGCTATTTCAAACGTAAGCACAAAAGACTGTGAAAAGTGCTATCACTAGCTTATACGTGTCACAATAACCAACTATATATATATAATTAAGTACTTCTAATATAAAATGCGCTCATTCTTCGCAATGAAGGTTGAAAATGCTATTTCAAACGTAAGCACAAAAGACTGTGAAAAGTGCTATCACTAGCTTATACGTGTCACAATAACCAACTATATATATATAATTAACTACTTCTAATATAAAATGCGCTCATTCTGCGCAATGAAGGTTGAAAATGCTATTTCAAACGTAAGCACAAAAGACTGTGAAAAGTGCTATCACTAGCTTATACGTGTCACAATAACCAACTATATATATATAATCAAGTACTTCTAATATAAAATGCGCTCATTCTGCGCAATGAAGGTTGAAAATGCTATTTCAAACGTAAGCACAAAAGACTGTGAAAAGTGCTATCACTAGCTTATACGTGTCACAATAACCAACTATATATATATAATTAAGTACTTCTAATATAAAATGCGCTCATTCTGCGCAATGAAGGTTGAAAATGCTATTTCAAACGTAAGCACAAAAGACTGTGAAAAGTGCTATCACTGGCTTATACGTGTCACAATAACCAACTATATATATATAATTAACTACTTCTAATATAAAATGCGCTCATTCTGCGCAATGAAGGTTGAAAATGCTATTTCAAACGTAAGCACAAAAGACTGTGAAAAGTGCTATCACTGGCTTATACGTGTCACAATAACCAACTATATATATATAATTAAGTACTTCTAATATAAAATGCGCTCATTCTGCGCAATGAAGGTTGAAAATGCTATTTCAAACGTAAGCACAAAAGACTGTGAAAAGTGCTATCACTGGCTTATACGTGTCACAATAACCAACTATATATATATAATTAAGTACTTCTAATATAAAATGCGCTCATTCTGCGCAATGAAGGTTGAAAATGCTATTTCAAACGTAAGCACAAAAGACTGTGAAAAGTGCTATCACTGGCTTACACGTGTCACAATAACCAACTATATATATATATAATTAAGTACTTCTAATATAAAATGCGCTCATTCTGCGCAATGAAGGTTGAAAATGCTATTTCAAACGTAAGCACAAACGACTGTGAAAAGTGCTATCACTGGCTTATACGTGTCACAATAACCAACTATATATATATAATTAACTACTTCTAATATAAAATGCGCTCATTCTGCGCAATGAAGGTTGAAAATGCTATTTCAAACGTAAGCACAAAAGACTGTGAAAAGTGCTATCACTAGCTTATACGTGTCACAATAACCAACTATATATATATATAATTAAGTACTTCTAATATAAAATGCGCTCATTCTGCGCAATGAAGGTTGAAAATGCTATTTCAAACGTAAGCACAAAAGACTGTGAAAAGTGCTATCACTGGCTTATACGTGTCACAATAACCAACTATATATATATATAATTAAGTACTTCTAATATTAAATGCGCTCATTCTGCGCAATGAAGGTTGAAAATGCTATTTCAAACGTAAGCACAAAAGACTGTGAAAAGTGCTATCACTAGCTTATACGTGTCACAATAACCAACTATATATATATAATTAAGTACTTCTAATATAAAATGCGCTCATTCTTCGCAATGAAGGTTGAAAATGCTATTTCAAACGTAAGCACAAAAGACTGTGAAAAGTGCTATCACTAGCTTATACGTGTCACAATAACCAACTATATATATATAATTAACTACTTCTAATATAAAATGCGCTCATTCTGCGCAATGAAGGTTGAAAATGCTATTTCAAACGTAAGCACAAAAGACTGTGAAAAGTGCTATCACTAGCTTATACGTGTCACAATAACCAACTATATATATATAATCAAGTACTTCTAATATAAAATGCGCTCATTCTGCGCAATGAAGGTTGAAAATGCTATTTCAAACGTAAGCACAAAAGACTGTGAAAAGTGCTATCACTAGCTTATACGTGTCACAATAACCAACTATATATATATAATTAAGTACTTCTAATATAAAATGCGCTCATTCTGCGCAATGAAGGTTGAAAATGCTATTTCAAACGTAAGCACAAAAGACTGTGAAAAGTGCTATCACTGGCTTATACGTGTCACAATAACCAACTATATATATATAATTAACTACTTCTAATATAAAATGCGCTCATTCTGCGCAATGAAGGTTGAAAATGCTATTTCAAACGTAAGCACAAAAGACTGTGAAAAGTGCTATCACTGGCTTATACGTGTCACAATAACCAACTATATATATATAATTAAGTACTTCTAATATAAAATGCGCTCATTCTGCGCAATGAAGGTTGAAAATGCTATTTCAAACGTAAGCACAAAAGACTGTGAAAAGTGCTATCACTGGCTTATACGTGTCACAATAACCAACTATATATATATAATTAAGTACTTCTAATATAAAATGCGCTCATTCTGCGCAATGAAGGTTGAAAATGCTATTTCAAACGTAAGCACAAAAGACTGTGAAAAGTGCTATCACTGGCTTACACGTGTCACAATAACCAACTATATATATATATAATTAAGTACTTCTAATATAAAATGCGCTCATTCTGCGCAATGAAGGTTGAAAATGCTATTTCAAACGTAAGCACAAACGACTGTGAAAAGTGCTATCACTGGCTTATACGTGTCACAATAACCAACTATATATATATAATTAACTACTTCTAATATAAAATGCGCTCATTCTGCGCAATGAAGGTTGAAAATGCTATTTCAAACGTAAGCACAAAAGACTGTGAAAAGTGCTATCACTAGCTTATACGTGTCACAATAACCAACTATATATATATATAATTAAGTACTTCTAATATAAAATGCGCTCATTCTGCGCAATGAAGGTTGAAAATGCTATTTCAAACGTAAGCACAAAAGACTGTGAAAAGTGCTATCACTGGCTTATACGTGTCACAATAACCAACTATATATATATATAATTAAGTACTTCTAATATTAAATGCGCTCATTCTGCGCAATGAAGGTTGAAAATGCTATTTCAAACGTAAGCACAAAAGACTGTGAAAAGTGCTATCACTGGCTTATACGTGTCACAATAACCAACTATATATATATAATTAAGTACTTCTAATATAAAATGCGCTCATTCTGCGCAATGAAGGTTGAAAATGCTATTTCAAACGTAAGCACAAAAGACTGTGAAAAGTGCTATCACTGGCTTATACGTGTCACAATAACCAACTATATATATATATAATTAAGTACTTCTAATATAAAATGCGCTCATTCTGCGCAATGAAGGTTGAAAATGCTATTTCAAACGTAAGCACAAAAGACTGTGAAAAGTGCTATCACTAGCTTATACGTGTCACAATAACCAACTATATATATATAATTAAGTACTTCTAATATAAAATGCGCTCATTCTGCGCAATGAAGGTTGAAAATGCTATTTCAAACGTAAGCACAAAAGACTGTGAAAAGTGCTATCACTATCTTATACGTGTCACAATAACCAACTATATATATATAATTAAGTACTTCTAATATAAAATGCGCTCATTCTGCGCAATGAAGGTTGAAAATGCTATTTCAAACGTAAGCACAAAAGACTGTGAAAAGTGCTATCACTAGCTTATACGTGTCACAATAACCAACTATATATATATAATTAAGTACTTCTAATATAAAATGCGCTCATTCTGCGCAATGAAGGTTGAAAATGCTATTTCAAACGTAAGCACAAAAGACTGTGAAAAGTGCTATCACTAGCTTATACGTGTCACAATAACCAACTATATATATATAATTAAGTACTTCTAATATAAAATGCGCTCATTCTGCGCAATGAAGGTTGAAAATGCTATTTCAAACGTAAGCACAAAAGACTGTGAAAAGTGCTATCACTAGCTTATACGTGTCACAATAACCAACTATATATATATAATTAACTACTTCTAATATAAAATGCGCTCATTCTGCGCAATGAAGGTTGAAAATGCTATTTCAAACGTAAGCACAAAAGACTGTGAAAAGTGCTATCACTAGCTTATACGTGTCACAATAACCAACTATATATATATAATTAAGTACTTCTAATATAAAATGCGCTCATTCTGCGCAATGAAGGTTGAAAATGCTATTTCAAACGTAAGCACAAAAGACTGTGAAAAGTGCTATCACTAGCTTATACGTGTCACAATAACCAACTATATATATATAATTAAGTACTTCTAATATAAAATGCGCTCATTCTGCGCAATGAAGGTTGAAAATGCTATTTCAAACGTAAGCACAAAAGACTGTGAAAAGTGCTATCACTGGCTTATACGTGTCACAATAACCAACTATATATATATAATTAACTACTTCTAATATAAAATGCGCTCATTCTGCGCAATGAAGGTTGAAAATGCTATTTCAAACGTAAGCACAAAAGACTGTGAAAAGTGCTATCACTAGCTTATACGTGTCACAATAACCAACTATATATATATAATTAAGTACTTCTAATATAAAATGCGCTCATTCTGCGCAATGAAGGTTGAAAATGCTATTTCAAACGTAAGCACAAAAGACTGTGAAAAGTGCTATCACTGGCTTATACGTGTCACAATAACCAACTATATATATATAATTAACTACTTCTAATATAAAATGCGCTCATTCTGCGCAATGAAGGTTGAAAATGCTATTTCAAACGTAAGCACAAAAGACTGTGAAAAGTGCTATCACTGGCTTATACGTGTCACAATAACCAACTATATATATATATAATTAAGTACTTCTAATATAAAATGCGCTCATTCTGCGCAATGAAGGTTGAAAATGCTATTTCAAACGTAAGCACAAAAGACTGTGAAAAGTGCTATCACTGGCTTATACGTGTCACAATAACCAACTATATATATATAATTAACTACGTCTAATATAAAATGCGCTCATTCTGCGCAATGAAGGTTGAAAATGCTATTTCAAACGTAAGCACAAAAGACTGTGAAAAGTGCTATCACTAGCTTATACGTGTCACAATAACCAACTATATATATATATATATATATAATTAAGTACTTCTAATATAAAATGCGCTCATTCTGCGCAATGAAGGTTGAAAATGCTATTTCAAACGTAAGCACAAAAGACTGTGAAAAGTGCTATCACTGGCTTATACGTGTCACAATAACCAACTATATATATATATAATTAAGTACTTCTAATATAAAATGCGCTCATTCTGCGCAATGAAGGTTGAAAATGCTATTTCAAACGTAAGCACAAAAGACTGTGAAAAGTGCTATCACTGGCTTATACGTGTCACAATAACCAACTATATATATATAATTAAGTACTTCTAATATAAAATGCGCTCATTCTGCGCAATGAAGGTTGAAAATGCTATTTCAAACGTAAGCACAAAAGACTGTGAAAAGTGCTATCACTGGCTTATACGTGTCACAATAACCAACTATATATATATATAATTAAGTACTTCTAATATAAAATGCGCCCATTCTGCGCAATGAAGGTTGAAAATGCTATTTCAAACGTAAGCACAAAAGACTGTGAAAAGTGCTATCACTGGCTTATACGTGTCACAATAACCAACTATATATATATAATTAAGTACTTCTAATATAAAATGCGCTCATTCTGCGCAATGAAGGTTGAAAATGCTATTTCAAACGTAAGCACAAAAGACTGTGAAAAGTGCTATCACTGGCTTATACGTGTCACAATAACCAACTATATATATATATAATTAAGTACTTCTAATATAAAATGCGCTCATTCTGCGCAATGAAGGTTGAAAATGCTATTTCAAACGTAAGCACAAAAGACTGTGAAAAGTGCTATCACTGGCTTATACGTGTCACAATAACCAACTATATATATATAATTAACTACTTCTAATATAAAATGCGCTCATTCTGCGCTATGAAGGTTGAAAATGCTATTTCAAACGTAAGCACAAAAGACTGTGAAAAGTGCTATCACTAGCTTATACGTGTCACAATAACCAACTATATATATATAATTAAGTACTTCTAATATAAAATGCGCTCATTCTGCGCAATGAAGGTTGAAAATGCTATTTCAAACGTAAGCACAAAAGACTGTGAAAAGTGCTATCACTAGCTTATACGTGTCACAATAACCAACTATATATATATAATTAAGTACTTCTAATATAAAATGCGCTCATTCTGCGCAATGAAGGTTGAAAATGCTATTTCAAACGTAAGCACAAAAGACTGTGAAAAGTGCTATCACTAGCTTATACGTGTCACAATAACCAACTATATATATATAATTAAGTACTTCTAATATAAAATGCGCTCATTCTGCGCAATGAAGGTTGAAAATGCTATTTCAAACGTAAGCACAAAAGACTGTGAAAAGTGCTATCACTAGCTTATACGTGTCACAATAACCAACTATATATATATAATTAACTACTTCTAATATAAAATGCGCTCATTCTGCGCAATGAAGGTTGAAAATGCTATTTCAAACGTAAGCACAAAAGACTGTGAAAAGTGCTATCACTGGCTTATACGTGTCACAATAACCAACTATATATATATAATTAACTACTTCTAATATAAAATGCGCTCATTCTGCGCAATGAAGGTTGAAAATGCTATTTCAAACGTAAGCACAAAAGACTGTGAAAAGTGCTATCACTGGCTTATACGTGTCACAATAACCAACTATATATATATATAATTAAGTACTTCTAATATAAAATGCGCTCATTCTGCGCAATGAAGGTTGAAAATGCTATTTCAAACGTAAGCACAAAAGACTGTGAAAAGTGCTATCACTGGCTTATACGTGTCACAATAACCAAATATATATATAATTAAGTACTTCTAATATAAAATGCGCTCATTCTGCGCAATGAAGGTTGAAAATGCTATTTCAAACGTAAGCACAAAAGACTGTGAAAAGTGCTATCACTGGCTTATACGTGTCACAATAACCAAATATATATATAATTAACTACTTCTAATATAAAATGCGCTCATTCTGCGCAATGAAGGTTGAAAATGCTATTTCAAACGTAAGCACAAAAGACTGTGAAAAGTGCTATCACTGGCTTATACGTGTCACAATAACCAAATATATATATAATTAAGTACTTCTAATATAAAATGCGCTCATTCTGCGCAATGAAGGTTGAAAATGCTATTTCAAACGTAAGCACAAAAGACTGTGAAAAGTGCTATCACTGGCTTATACGTGTCACAATAACCAAATATATATATAATTAACTACTTCTAATATAAAATGCGCTCATTCTGCGCAATGAAGGTTGAAAATGCTATTTCAAACGTAAGCACAAAAGACTGTGAAAAATGCTATCACTGGCTTTTACGTGTCACAATAACCAACTATATATATATATAATTAAGTACTTCTAATATAAAATGCGCTCATTCTGCGCAATGAAGGTTGAAAATGCTATTTCAAACGTAAGCACAAAAGACTGTGAAAAGTGCTATCACTGGCTTATACGTGTCACAATAACCAAATATATATATAATTAAGTACTTCTAATATAAAATGCGCTCATTCTGCGCAATGAAGGTTGAAAATGCTATTTCAAACGTAAGCACAAAAGACTGTGAAAAGTGCTATCACTGGCTTATACGTGTCACAATAACCAACTATATATATATATAATTAAGTACTTCTAATATAAAATGCGCTCATTCTGCGCAATGAAGGTTGAAAATGCTATTTCAAACGTAAGCACAAAAGACTGTGAAAAGTGCTATCACTGGCTTATACGTGTCACAATAACCAAATATATATATAATTAAGTACTTCTAATATAAAATGCGCTCATTCTGCGCAATGAAGGTTGAAAATGCTATTTCAAACGTAAGCACAAAAGACTGTGAAAAGTGCTATCACTGGCTTATACGTGTCACAATAACCAAATATATATATAATTAAGTACTTCTAATATAAAATGCGCTCATTCTGCGCAATGAAGGTTGAAAATGCTATTTCAAACGTAAGCACAAAAGACTGTGAAAAATGCTATCACTGGCTTATACGTGTCACAATAACCAACTATATATATATAATTAAGTACTTCTAATATAAAATGCGCTCATTCTGCGCAATGAAGGTTGAAAATGCTATTTCAAACGTAAGCACAAAAGACTGTGAAAAGTGCTATCACTGGCTTATACGTGTCACAATAACCAAACATATATATAATTAACTACTTCTAATATAAAATGCGCTCATTCTGCGCAATGAAGGTTGAAAATGCTATTTCAAACGTAAGCACAAAAGACTGTGAAAAGTGCTATCACTAGCTTATACGTGTCACAATAACCAACTATATATATATAATTAACTACTTCTAATATAAAATGCGCTCATTCTGCGCAATGAAGGTTGAAAATGCTATTTCAAACGTAAGCACAAAAGACTGTGAAAAGTGCTATCACTGGCTTATACGTGTCACAATAACCAAATATATATATAATTAACTACTTCTAATATAAAATGCGCTCATTCTGCGCAATGAAGGTTGAAAATGCTATTTCAAACGTAAGCACAAAAGACTGTGAAAAGTGCTATCACTAGCTTATACGTGTCACAATAACCAACTATATATATATAATTAAGTACTTCTAATATAAAATGCGCTCATTCTGCGCAATGAAGGTTGAAAATGCTATTTCAAACGTAAGCACAAAAGACTGTGAAAAGTGCTATCACTAGCTTATACGTGTCACAATAACCAACTATATATATATAATTAAGTACTTCTAATATAAAATGCGCTCATTCTGCGCAATGAAGGTTGAAAATGCTATTTCAAACGTAAGCACAAAAGACTGTGAAAAGTGCTATCACTGGCTTATACGTGTCACAATAACCAAATATATATATAATTAACTACTTCTAATATAAAATGCGCTCATTCTGCGCAATGAAGGTTGAAAATGCTATTTCAAACGTAAGCACAAAAGACTGTGAAAAGTGCTATCACTAGCTTATACGTGTCACAATAACCAACTATATATATATAATTAAGTACTTCTAATATAAAATGCGCTCATTCTGCGCAATGAAGGTTGAAAATGCTATTTCAAACGTAAGCACAAAAGACTGTGAAAAGTGCTATCACTAGCTAATACGTGTCACAATAACCAACTATATATATATAATTAAGTACTTCTAATATAAAATGCGCTCATTCTGCGCAATGAAGGTTGAAAATGCTATTTAAAACGTAAGCACAAAAGACTGTGAAAAGTGCCATCACTAGCTTATACGTGTCACAATAACCAACTATATATATATAATTAAGTACTTCTAATATAAAATGCGCTCATTCTGCGCAATGAAGGTTGAAAATGCTATTTCAAACGTAAGCACAAAAGACTGTGAAAAGTGCTATCACTGGCTTATACGTGTCACAATAACCAACTATATATATATAATTAACTACTTCTAATATAAAATGCGCTCATTCTGCGCAATGAAGGTTGAAAATGCTATTTCAAACGTAAGCACAAAAGACTGTGAAAAGTGCTATCACTGGCTTATACGTGTCACAATAACCAACTATATATATATATAATTAAGTACTTCTAATATAAAATGCGCTCATTCTGCGCAATGAAGGTTGAAAATGCTATTTCAAACGTAAGCACAAAAGACTGTGAAAAGTGCTATCACTGGCTTATACGTGTCACAATAACCAACTATATATATATAATTAACTACTTCTAATATAAAATGCGCTCATTCTGCGCAATGAAGGTTGAAAATGCTATTTCAAACGTAAGCACCAAAGACTGTGAAAAATGCTATCACTGGCTTATACGTGTCACAATAACCAACTATATATATATAATTAAGTACTTCTAATATAAAATGCGCTCATTCTGCGCAATGAAGGTTGAAAATGCTATTTCAAACGTTAAATGCCACGAACTTATGGAGAGTTATACTAATAGTGATGTGTATACACGTATACAAATGCCATGTGGATCTTAAACTTTGTAAACAAACAAAAAATGCTATCTCAAACTTAAGGTGTCATACCAAGGAACGGACAGAGATTGGGTTTGTAGGGCGGCGTTCACACGTACATTACACACCGGCATCATGGGGTCAGCAAATACGCACCTGAATGTCTTATCAACCTGTTTTAGCTAGAAAAAAAAACGTGACCTTACATGGCTCAAGTGAGAGTTCATTTTTGTCATAGATCGAGACAGGCCCAGCTCGCAACGCCCACACACTCTTTTGGGCAACCCAATACAACACGCTACCCCCAATCCACAAACAGACACACGCACACGCGCAAATATAAGCCAGGCGATAGTATAGGACAATAAGAGTGCAAGGCCGTTTAAGTAAATCATTATAGTTTATCGCAAGGTATCGGAAGTTTACCCCCACACACATACACACCAAAACAATCTATTTTTTTTAAATTGCGTTTCGTTTTCTGTATTTTGTTTTGACTTTTTTCCTTAAGCCGCTAGGACAACAACAGAAGCGCCATAAAAACAATAACAAAACCTATGAGAAAGCACAGAACATTTTGAATCTAGTCGCGTTATTTCATACCTTTTTTTTAAAACGATATATATATATGGGAAAATCAAAAAGGAAAACCAAAAAATGGATGTTTTTTATGTGTACATCAAC
The DNA here is from genome assembly GCA_963556195.1 of Sepiola atlantica. Classification (NCBI taxonomy): domain Eukaryota; kingdom Metazoa; phylum Mollusca; class Cephalopoda; order Sepiida; family Sepiolidae; genus Sepiola; species Sepiola atlantica. The sequence continues at coordinate 34,253,062 of OY744528.1, forward strand.
GTTTCGTCTTTATTTATAAGACTTCATCAGGATGATTCATTTCTATTTCTCCAACAAGTACGGACGTCCACCCAGTAGGGGCCATTATTTCATTTTATTTTTCCTCCCAATATGTCTACCCTACATGTATCTGTACTTGCATGACATTTTTTCTCTATTTTATCATCCTGATGAAGTCTTATAAATAAAGACGAAACGTTGATGTACACATAAAAAACATCCATTTTTTGGTTTTCCTTTTTCATTTTCCCATCACGTCGGATTACCTTGATCCTTCTCTTCCCATATATATATATATATATATATATATAGAGAGAGAGAGAGAGAGAGAGAGAGAGAAAGAGAGAGAGAGAGAGGGAGAGGGGAGGTGCTATCACAAACCTCAGCGTGTCATAATAACATACGGACAGATTCTATTATAAATATACTAACTTACTTCTATTATAAGCAAATCAACAACTAGCAAAAATAAACTCAAAAGCACATATTGAATAGTTTTACAAAAAATATTTCAATTGTTAATACAATCATCTCAGTTGGCAGGGAAACTTTAATTAAAAACAGAAAAGTTTTCAAATTTATACAAAGAACGCAATTTGGAAAAAATATAATCACGTGTAATAAACAGTAGAAAGGGAGAAAGAAAGAAAGAAAAGAATGTTAAAAAAGAAAAAAGAAAAAGAAAGAAAGAAAAAAATCAACCGTTAGTTGTTAATTTGCTTATCCTTTATTCCATTTTTATTTTTACATTTTGTCTGAAACATTGTTTCTTTTATTCCTCTCATATATATATATATATATATATATATATATAGTCAATTACAATTGATACCCAAATATACTCATGTATATATAAAGAAAGGAGACTGAGACAGATAGATAGATAGATAAATGTATAGATTTAGAGAAAGAGAGAGACTAGATGAATACACTTATATATATTATATATATATATATATATGTATATACGTGCATATATATATATATATATATATATATATATATATATATATATATATATATATATATATATATATATATATATATACTCATGTATGTACCTAAATATAAAAAAGGGCAGCTTCTATTTTAAAAATGCTTAATACTTCGAATATAAAACGCGTCAATTCAATCTGCGTGCCCAGCGATGAAAATGCTATTTCTAACTTACAATGCCATAAACCGATCGAATGATGGAGAGGCCCAAATACGCAGATGTGTTGACACGATTCTATATAAATCTTGAGTTAGGCAGAATAAAAAAAGTACTATTTCAAACTTAAGCGCAAAATGTACAGAAAAATGTTATCTCAAACCTAAGCGTGTTCATACAAACTGACAGATGAGTGCTCTTATATTGATGCTCAACTATTTTAATATAAAAATACGCCAATTAAATCTGCGTGTCGGGCTATAAAAATGGTATTTCAAACTTGAGATGCCAGAATCCGATCGACGAATAGAAAGAGACAGTTATACAAATGTGTGGCCACGTATACTCATACGATTTAAATCTTAAGCCGGGGCAGGCAAACACAAATACCTTTTTCAAACTAAAACGCAAAAGACCGACAAAAATGTAATCACAAACTTAAGCGTGTAATTCTGACACACATACAAGTGCCTTTACAGAGTTTTTTATCATCAAGGCCAAAAGCGACCTGAGGATAAAGGTTAATAAGACGCGAATTATTGCCAGTCGAACGATAAAGAATTATATGAAAATACCAACATTGATCGATGGTATGAATTGCGTTTGATTGCTAGTAGGGCGGTCCACGACAATCATTTGTTGGCATTGGATTTAATGACGACCAAGTTATAATCAGAAAGGAAGCAGTCCTGCAATAATGTGTTCCTCAGACGGGGAAGCTCTTGTCAAGATTCTATGGACATGAACATTTCGCCTGACTTTAGACTCATGGAGACAGAAAGAAAATACGGTATTCATTGTGATTGTGAAACGAGTACTTGCTGTGAATGGCTTATCAAGAGAAACTGGAGCTATGTCGAGTACTTTCCATATAAGTAACGATAGAGTAGAGAGAGACTAGTAAGGAGTTCTAGGTAAGAGAAGAGGTCGCCTCACTAGATTTCGAAGTCGATGGGTGACTCTTGTAGGTAAGAAAGGGGGCGCAGTGCGGCACCTCCTCAGATGTAGCAGCAGTATTTCCATTTTCTTTACCTACTTCTTATAAAGATGCACTCATTAACCTACGAGTCAAGCGACGGATGTATGTTTCCAACTGAAGCGTGACAAGTGCTCCAAATTATATTACAAATCAAAGCGTGACAGGCATGGCAGAATGCTAGTTAACACTCTGTTGCCCTGTGAAATAGTAATGAGTACGTTCGCTAGTATTTATCTATGATTTAGATTCCTACGGCAACATTTATACCAACACAAGAAAACGGTATCACGGGGTCAGCGAGTAAGAATTCAAAGTTAAGGAGAGTAGAAAGTTTACTCTGAGTTTACTTTCGGCCGCCTCGTAACTCTCGCTTCCCTAAGTTTGTCCTTTAGTCCTCACAATCCGTGATCGATGTTTCTGACAAAGCGGTAATAATTGCTGTTTTCTGAGTCGGAATTAGTTCATCTAACAGTTATTGTTGACTAGTTTTTGATCCTGAAGTGGTATTGTTCAGCTCCTTACATCCGGTGGCTTCACGCTTTCTCTGGAGCGATTTTCATAAAACAAATATCACCTCAATATGATGTAGCTAGAAACGGACGTGACGTCACATGGATCGAAGAGAGAGGAAGCAAGAAAAGTAAGAGTTCGATCGGAAGCTTTGGGATTCGAACACGTGTGTTTAGAAAAACCCTGTTAAGATATCATTAAGCAGTAATTACTTCCCCCTCCTTCTTTCTTCATTAGTCTGTGTCTCTGTCTCTTTCCACTCAATTGGTCAGTGATTTAGAACGAATAAACCTCCTTTTGTATTTAACCACTGTCTCGACTTGATCCTTTTTTAGAGTATGAACTAACTTGTTCGCATACGGCGGTTCCTCAGTCTGGCATTATCACAAGTAAAGACGCGTGCATGAACGAGCGGCTAGCAAGTTATGTTCATGGACGCCCGTGTATAATTTTGGATTGCGATTTCCTAAACATTTAAGCTCTCTTCAGATGGAAAGTATATGCAATAGCATAAGCATAAGTATACCCTCTTAGTTACCCTATTTAATCATTTACTTTAATTAATTCAACTAAATTTAAATGTATTGTTGTTTACCAAGGTTTTCATGCCTGGGTGTGTATTGTTTTCCTCTAATGGTGGAAACTTTCGTTAGCCACAATCAAATGTCAGCTCCGTGCCTCTTACATTAATTCATTTGCAATTAATCCAAACAATACGTTCTAAGAAAAATCAAATATTTTTAAGCCAGATACCCGTCTCATAGCTAAATGGTCGAAGGGGAAGAAAAGAAAAGCGAGAAAAGAGAGAGTTACTTATATTTTAAGCGCATCGTTTAATCGTTTTCAGTTTGTAAAACCATTTTAAGTACGTTTTGTCTTTTTTAAGTTCCTAACACGACTGACTATCTTCTACCAGCAATCCTGGCAGTCTGAATTAATAACGTCATGTCCTTCGACTTTCAGGACTCAGCAGTATCGATCTCTTGACTCTTTCGTATTCTCAAGACTGAAACGTCCCATTTTCTCCAATATATATATATATATATATATATATATATATATATATATATATATATATATATATATATATATATATATATATATCAATAACAGCTACTAGCTACTAGTAGATGTAACCGCGTTAACATTTCGCAACTTAAACTTTACAGACGGATACGATCTGTTAAATATCGGTTGAGTATAACTTCGTAAGTTGAGGATAGTATGAAATAGTGTTTGGTCTAGTCTGTATAATGTACTCGGAGGTCAGCTTGACCTCCTGTGTGCTCAAACGGATGTGACGAGACAATGCGCAAAGAGAGACATTTAAGGAAAGTTGTCAGTACGCTTGGACGCACACACGTGTGAACTTTGGGTGTTAGAGATGTCCGTATAAGATGTGATGAAGTAATAATTATCGACTTTTCTCTATCTCCTCAAGCATCATTGGTCGATGGTTTTAAACAATAATAAAGCGAATGAACCACTCATTGTCTTCAACCGTTTATCTGGTCTTGGTTTATATTTTCGGGGTATAAACTAGCTTGTTTGTAGGCGGTGTAATCCATCAGGCAAGATCACATAAGGAATGAACGGTCAGAAATTATGTTATGAATAATAATGTATTCTGCTTGATTGTGGCGTGTTAAACATCACACTTTCCCTCAGGCAAACAGACAGAGTATATTTTGTAGATTTTTGAACGCATCGAAAAAGATTCCATGCATGCAATCTGGGTTTTAGCGATGGAAATATTATTGTAGACAGTGGAGTGACAGAAAGACGAACACACTGACCGATGGATACTTTATAGAGATACGTGATCGCGTCTGAGAATGACATTTTAATAAACGTAATCCACTTTTTCCTGTGAGTATTTGTGTTCGGTAGCCATATGATTGTTTTTTTTTTTTGTTTCGGCTTGTCTATTCTTCGGTTATTGACAGTTGGACCAGACCGGCCGAACCATCCGTCCAGCAAATACCCAAGTTGGCAAGAATGTCCAGCTTTGTGTATACACTCGAAATCGATCGAATGTGTCGACACTTTCATCCTGCATATTGGCTCGACTAATGGCGTTCAGCACTTCATGTATCTGGACGCGGCTAGAGCGGCCGCGTTAAGCTTGGATTTAATTGGAATTCTGCCCCTAATAAGACGACAAGCGAGAGAGCGGAAGAAGAAGAGGACGCGAAAAGGCGTCAGAAACGGAGACAAAAACAGAGTCAGAGGGACGGATTGTGAATAGGCCCTACTAGATTTCTGGGAAAATTACGGTTTTCTATTTTTAATCAACAATAAATATGGTTTATGCGAATATTGGCTCACAGAATATGATCAATTTAGTTGTGATATAATATTAACAGATTCTTAATAAATGTATTTAGTAATGTCTATATCTATATCTATATATCGATCTGTGAATGTTAATATATATTTCTCCTTCTATAATGATACTTAACATTACTAAATTAATATATTTATTTAAATTTATGCTGTTGTAGATAATGGGCGTAGAAATTTGGCTTATAAAACCATTCATTTAAAATGGTTCAAGTCAGAAAAGTTATCCTTAACCATAAGATTAATCACCAATCGTCATCTAAGGGCAGATACATTTGATGTTTTATATACTTTTATGTATTTTATATATTTTTGAATATATTTTCAAAGTTTAATTGTATTACCTGCAGTAATGTCAGTGCGATAATGGTCCTCTGTTGGGAAGATTTCCTTTGTAAACTCATGAGTTAATGACTTTAAAGTAATTTGCTTCAACTTTAGATTGTAATAAAATTTGATTCGCACCTTATTTTATTCTTTCACTTTATCTAGTGTATATATATATATGTACATATATATTTACATATATATGTATATATGTATATATATGTACATATATATATGTATATATATGTATATATATGTATATATATATATATGTATATATATATGTATATATATGTATATGTATATGTATATATGTATATATATATATATATATATATCTGTGTGTGTATGTATATGTATATGTATATATATATGTATATATATATGTATATATATGCATGTATATATGTGTATATGTATATATGCATATGTATATATATATGTACATATATATATATGTATATATATATATATATATGTATATATATATCTGTACATATATATGTATATATATATCTGTACATATATATGTATATATATGAAGAGTTCGAACGCAAAACGCGATATTCACCATTTTCAAAATCACGAAACTGTCCCTACAAAAAGTGTTGCAGTTCAACACTCGACGACACCCAAAAAGTATGCGTTATATAATATGATACCGAATAACTTCTCTTTTATTTCAATAAAAATCAGTTTTTTTTCGAAGTCTAGATTTAATATGTCTGTGTTTTTATTGTTTAAGGTTTCAATTAAAACGAATTGGATTTATCGCGTTTTGCGTCATATATATATATATATATATATATATATATATATATATATATATATATATATATATGTATATATGTATATATATATATATATGTATATATATATGTACATATATGTATGTATATATATCATGTATATATATATATCATGTATATGTATATCATGTATATATATGTATATATATGTATACATATATATACATATATGTATATATATATATATATGTATATATATGTATATGTATATGTATATATATGTATTTATATATTTTTATATATATATATGTTTATATATATATTTTTATATATATTTATAAATATATGTATATATATATATATATATATATATATGCATATATATGTATATATATGTATATATATATAAAGCGTAAGTCTTACAAAGATAAAAGAACATGATCATTTAGTATAAAATTTACCAGAAAAAAAAATGGTCTCCTAGGTCGCATAGTTTTTTTTTACATATGGTATAAGTTAAGAGGCTGTAATTATCGAGAAGATTGTATCATGACAACGGAAACTTTACTACACTACCCATCAAAGGAGGAGATAATTACTGGGAGGATTGTGCAATGCCGAAAGACTATATAATATAAATCCTTCTCCCCAAGAAAATTATGGAGTATTATATGACAACAGACTAGAAACTACAATACACTTGAAATGAAGAGGTAATGCCGGGGTTTGTCGCGTCATGACGACAGAACAGATGCTACACTATTCTCTTCGGATTTAGCATTTAAAGATAGTACATTATTCTGAAATGATATGGTACCCTGAATTGAACATTAGTAGAATAGTTTCGGATTCAGAGAGACAGACACCAAATCTGCATTATTATCATAGATGATATAAAATTTAAAACAACGACTGTTTTAAATTATGGTAGAGCGAAGTTGGACAAGCAGTGATTTAAAAAGAATGTCATACGTTATTTTAACTAAGTTGATTTTATCGGTCCAATTAGTGTTCTCATCGTTCGCGTAGCATATTAAATAGTTTGCCCTCATGCAGGATTAAATTCCTGTAATGTATACTAGACGGTACTAAATTATTATATCTAATTGATTATTAATTAAATTATTTATTAATTACGAAATTAGCGCCAGATCGGCGTTTTCCGGCTGTTTCGATTTTCTATTTGATTAAAATAAGATTTATTCTTGTTTTTCTTTATCAAGAACTACAATGATTATACGGCACTAATATCTATGTATAATATATAACATTAAGTCAGTCGGTCTGTCGATGTTTGGCAGAGATAGCTTTCAGTCTGACAAATAAATATTTGATTCTGACTATCGATGTTTTCTTTATTATGCTTGACTGATGTTCCCGACACTAAAATTTTCCATAAAAAAACTACATTTTCCGGCTAGTAGTTTTTTTTTTAAATGGAGGAATTTCTAACCAGTTTCGATAATTCTACATTTATATGTGTCCAATTTCAGATAAGAAATTATATTTTCAAAGAATAAATATCAACCTATTTATTTCTTTAAATTATTTAATATAACAATAGTTTGTAAATTAATTTGCTTTATAAATCCTACTTCAAATGTTATCACGCGGGATGAAAAGCGGAATTGTGAGCCCACTATCTTTTGTATAGTAAGTTCAACTACAAACAAAAATGCTACTTTTATTACCTAAACTGTATTTTGCGCTAATGTAGTGCTACAAAAATGCTCACCGATATAGATAAAACAAAAATAGTTCACATACAGACATTTCAAAGCCAAAATATAACTTTCGAATTAAATAAACGTCAATGTTATATAAATTTCAATTGCGTATTCATTTACATTAATATAATGTTTTTAAAGCTTGTGAGCAACATTACTTGCTGATACATTTAAACCTTATAATTAATGATTAGATTAGAGTCAGGACATTTCCTAATAAGGAAATGACAAAATGGCTGATCATAATATTTAACACGCCCATTACCCAGAGAGAGAAAGAAAGAGAGAGAGAGAGGGGGGGAGAGGAAGAGAAAAATGTTCTCTCTTCTTAATATATTATATACTACCTCTCCATGTCGTAAAAATCATAAAGTAGTTGTACTACTAAATTATTTACGTGTAATGACACTTTTTAACACCAATGAGTCACCGATAATTGTTCGATCTTCGACACACTTATCTAAGCACTCTGGTTTATGTAGTTTCAGAAGATGTCTAGTTATGCTACTTGGAGTTAGTGATATGTTGCCATTGCATGGACAGCCGGCAAAAACACAGACGTTTAGACAGAATATAAATTACATTTTTATCCTAGTTCGAGTGCCAGGATCGATTATTTCAGTTCGAAATTCACGTTTACACAACAGCTACATAAGATGATTTGTTTTATATTCAGCGATCGGGCAATCACATATTAGAAAAAAAAGATGTGGAAGGTGATAACTTACATACAGAAATTAAATTGTCTTAGCATATAAATAATAATATGAAAATTATTTAAAATACTTAATAGATATTTGTAACACTGTATATATTTAAATTTATTTTTCTCTGTGTCATCGTCTGACTAATGTAACAACCCTGAAAACCCTGATTTAAATATAAAAATCTCAAAACTTGTCAGCAAACCTAAAAAAAAAATTAAAGCACGAAGATATCCGGGCAACCTCAGATATCGTCTTTTTTAACTTGAAATTTAATACTCACAGAAATTAGAAAATAAAACTTGTAACATAGGTGTTCAGGGCTGGGAATAAGAGTTTATTGGGTTATTCATTTGCTCCGGGTATCTATATAAAATTGTGTGGTCACTTATTGTGTGTTCGTGTGTGTATTTCTCGTGTCAACGTTACTTTTATGATTACGCACTGAATTATTATTGTTTATTTAGTTATTAATCAAATATTTATTAAAATAAAATAAAAAATCAATAGTATAAAATAATCGGACATTTTGAAAATGTTATTTTTTAAAAGGGTACTACTTACTACAGAATTTGAACCAAACAAAAACCGACTTTGGCGAAGCATGTTTCTGGAATCGTCCAGAACCCAACAAAGGGTTTTATTTCAAATCGGAAGCCGCGAAGAATACTCCTGGCAGACGACAAATAAAAACAACGTAAAATGATCAAACCGAATATGGTTTAGTGTTATTATTAATCCTAACCCTAACTAAAACCTAACCTAACCCTAACACATGTACTAATTGACAGTTTGTCGACGACATAGTCTCATTAAAAGAAGAACAACCCAATAAAAGAATTAGTGCTTTTTTTTAATAATTAAAAGATTTCTCGGGGGGAAATAAGAAAAGCTGTTTTAGTGTTTGCTTTCGTCCGAAATGAATCCTTTTTTATAAAGAAAAAAAAAACATTATGGTTGGAGGGTTGTTTTTTTTTCAAATTTTGACGATAGCTTGATCTGATTCTTCCGTCTGTTTACGTAAACTTAAAACGATCAGAACATATTTTGATTTCTTTGTGAACAAGTCAACAATTTTAGTAGTTTGTAAAAAATTGTAAAAATAATGAATAAGATTTTGAACTTTGGAAATTTGAAAATAATTCGGAATCATTTAAACTGTGGAATAAAAAGTAATTTTATGATTCAAAATTTCTTAAATATTCCGATGTATTGAAAGATTAAACGTTTTCGAAGACATTTATTTCCAATACTTTTATAAATAAAGATTCACAACGAGATTAACTACAAAAGAAATTATGTATAGTTGCAAAACAATTTGGGTCAATTAATTAATTAATAACCAAACGATCCTGTAATAAGAAAATTTAACTTTCACAAGCTTATTCAAAAACCCTGACTTTTTTCCCCCCTTTTCAATACTTTCTTACCTTTCCTATAATATCGTTATGGGTTCAACAATACAGAGTAACTAAAGTATACAAAGATACTATTAGTCAAACTGGATCACGTATTTAGTGAGAGAAGATAATTAAGGTAGTCGGCGAGATACACGAAGACGACAGGTGCTCGTTTTATCGCGCCCGTTCCTCTGGCGAACTGAAAAAGTAAGCGTGTCTGTTTTTGCATTAATTGAGGTGTGCATAATTTCCGCATGTCGTAGTATGTTGATTACTAATTTCTCATTAAGTTAATTCTGTCTTTTATATTTTGTATTTTTTTCTTTACTTCTTCGTGTTATTAAGAATAATAATATCTTAGAAAATTGATCGAAGATGTAGATTATGTGTAAGTCTCCAGTACTGTTAAGTGTGCATTTTTGCATCTTGAGAGGAGTGCACAATTTCCGCATGTTGTAGTATATTTCTTACTAATTTCCTGTTATGTTACTGTTGTATTATTTATTTTGTATGTGTACTTTACTCATTCTTATTGTTAATAAGAATACATTAATTAAAAAGTTGAGCAAAAGTGTACCTTATAAGTAAATCCTCGCTACCGATAACATCTGCAGATTTTTTTCTATTATGTAAAATATTGAATGAATACGTTTTTATTTATTATTATTATTATTAGTAGTAGTAGTAGTAGTAGTAGTAGTAGTAGTAGTATTGTTGGCCCTTCGCCTAGAAATGATTCTAATGGTGATCCACAGGATGCATATTTAATAGCGCTTGTGATGATGGAAAGCTTTAAGTTAGATATCGTTTTAAGCACAAGTAGAGCTGACGCAATTGAAGTGGATTGTGTAATCGGTCGATATTTACGCCAATAACGTCAGCTTAGCCAGACTAGCAAGCTTTACCGGACGTAGATTGGATCATATCGTTTAGTTAGTGTCTGTTAATGGATTTCCGGAGAGAAGTTCGATTGCCCTTCAAGTGTGCGTACGTGAGTGAGTTAAAAGCAACGGCGAGAACACAAACAGTCCATAAAGCGCAGCAGGTTTAAGTAGTTAGAATGACAGGAAAAACAGAGAAACTGCAAGCGAAGATAGGTGCTTATGAAGAGCAAATATATACGCCAGTAACATTTAACGGACAGTTCTACGGACTCAGAGGTCTATATAAAAGATCTAAGTCCGTCTGTCAAATAGTTATAGTAATTTTTTTAAAACTTACGCACAGAGAAATGGATAACGATAAGTAACGTACCGGTAATTACTCATTGAATTATACATTTATATATATATATATATATATATATATATATATATATATATATATATATATATATATATATATATATTATATATATGTGTGTGTGTATATATATATATATATATATATATATATATATACGTATATATATGTATATATATATGTATTTATATAATTATGTATATATGTATGTATTTATATATACGTGTATATATATATGTATATATATATATGTATTTATATATCTATATATATATATGTATTTATATAATTATGTACCTATGTATATATATATATACATATGTATTTATATATATGTATATGTATTTGTATTTATATAATTATGTACCTATGTATATATATATATATATATATATATATATATATATATATATATATATATATATATATATATATATGGGAAAGGAACGATAAAGGTAATCCGACGTAATGGGAAACGAAAAAGGAAAAGCCAAAACGGATGTTTTTTATGTGTGTTCATCAACGTTTCGTCTTTATTTGTAAGACTTTTTCAGGATGATAATATTAAGAAAAATGTCATGCTAGTACGTGAACATATTGGGTGTACATGATGGGTTGATGAGAAGACGAAGTAGCTAATACTGGAAGCAGTAGGACCAATGTCCGAGCTTGGTGATTTCAGTCGCGTAGAGTGAAATGAATGTTGATGGTTCTGAGTGAAAAAAGTGGGAAGGTGGGGGTGAGCAGGGATAATGTGAATGGTTGTAAGTGAAAAAAGTGGAGGGGTGGCGGTAGCGGGAATAATGTAGATGGCAGTGAGTGAAGCCGTGGAGAGGTGGGGAAAGAATAGGGGGGAATGTTTGACAAGGTGGCTGCTTCAAGAATGTGAGAGATGAGTAGGTTGGAAGGTTTGGGTTCGTGCTGAATGAAGATGTGTGTATGGTGTGGGGGTATGCAGAGAAGTGGAAGGTGTGGGAAAAGAGGAGGGGGAGGCCCTGTAGTTTTGGTGGGTGAGTAATGTCATGAGAAGACTTGACAGTCACCTGGTCAAACATTCCCCCCTCCTCTTTCCATACCTCTCCACTATATATATATATATATATATATATATATATATATATATATATATATATATATATATATATATATATATATATATATTATCTACCCGGCCCCTTTTTAAATATAAAGGAAAATACCCTATTATATCTAATCAAAATGCCAGTAGAGTAGGTATGTATGAATCCATAACTTCGCCAAAATTAAAGAATTTCAGGATTAAAATATTAAAATATACCATGGAGTGGACAATATAAATTAAACCCAATAAAAATTTTCCGAATAAATATGAGAGATGTGATATATATATAACTAAATCAGCACCATCCTCACTTGTGAGCGAATTATTGTAAAGGAAAAGAACTTAGATTATAATAATTTGGTTACATAAAAGAACATATTATATAATAAATATAGTAGTCGAAGTTTTAATGAATGAAAAGCTTACATATAAATAGGTAGTTTTTTTTTCCTAAGAATAAATTGCATACTTAAGAAAATCTACTTTTACTGATAAGGAAATTACATAAACATTCCCATCCATATAGATAGGTTAATATCTTTAAATATATTATATATAATCATTGAGTAAATAATTATGATGATAATGAATGTTAATGACAATTTCTAAAAGAAGAATTAAATAACCATAACATAAAAATACTACTTATAATATTCTAGATTTTTTTTTAATTATATGACGAGACGGAGAATAGCAGATCAAGCAAAGAAGATACTCAAGGGAGGGGGATTCTCGGAGATGGAATTAACGGAAATCAAACCAAAGGAAGACTGAAACGATATAGATACAAATCTGAACAGTGCAAACACGACAGGACTTTTGAAAACAATGAAAGACAGTTTTACAAAAGCGTAAACGAAGAACGACCAACAAGAGAATAACCGGGCACGACAAAGGCAAAACACTTCTTGAGCAAAATATGGGAAAAACCTAAAAAACAAAATAAAAATGCCAAGTGTCTGAAAAACATGAAATATGAACGACAAGCAATTGAAGAAGGGACAGAAACAGAAATTAATGAAGAAACGATAAAGGCAACCCTAAGGAAAATAGCAAATTGGAAAGCACATGACCACGATGGAATGAATGCATACTGGTTTTAAAATAGCACGAGCTAACATGAAAGCTAGCGCAGAAAATGAGAGGATGTATCCAGGAAACAGACGTATGCAGTCGATGAACAAAGAAAGAACAACGCTAATACAAAAAGATGCCAAAAAGGTAATGATTCCAATCAACTATAGACCAATAATCTATTTATCTACAATGTGGAAAATCCTTACGGCACAACTTAGATGTCAAATCTATCAATTCCTGAATAATCGTTGACTACGCCCCGAAGAACACAAAACATGCCGGAAATGGAAAGAGGGGTGCATAATCTGCAATATATTGATCTAAAGATCCTGAAGGGGGTAAAAAGCAAAAAAAAGGACATATCTATGGCATGGATTTACTACAAAAAATCTTACGACAGAATCCCTCAAGCATGAATAATTAGATGTTTAAAAATATACACAATACCCGACAAGATTATTAATCGTATTAAGAAAGCAATGGAAACATTGAGACTAGAACTGACAGCCGGAGGACAACACCTGACTGAGATAAAAATACAGATAGCCATTTTCCAAGGAGACTCCCTATCACCACTACTGTTTATAATAGGCATAATGCCACTCAACTATATACTCATAAAATATGATGCCGAACCCAAGAGTACACCACCTGATGTGCATAGACGACCTGAAACTATTTGCAAAAAGGAACTGGGAAATCTGATATATACAGCCATAATCTTCAGTCAGAACATTAAAATAGAATTAGGAATAGAAAAGTGTGCACTACTAGAAATGAAAAGAGGACAACTGGAGACGCCAGAAGGCATGGAACTTCCCACGAAGAAGAGATGAAGGCACTAGGTGAACAGGACAGGTATAAATATTTTGGAGGTCTACAGAAATAAAAGAGTAAATTGGAAAATAATATTTACGAAGAAAAAGCTAACTATTAGAAACAAAATTATATAGCTGGAGTCTAGTAAAAGGAATAGACACCTGGGTACTATCACTAATAAGATACTCTAGACCATTCACAGGCTGGACTAAAGAAGAACTCTGTCACCTTCACTAGACGACTAGAAAATTAAATACTCAAGGTAACATTACTTGGTGTAGGTGCAACATTCCTCCTATGACAGAGTGTATAGCCGTGTCGAGCCGATCTGATTTAGTCTTCGAATACTATGTTATTTTGAATATTTGGTCAGAGTTTACTTGTAGGGTGAAGTATCCTCATGTCACGTTATCCTGACAACCCCTTGTACTAGAGAAACCGAAGACACTCGAGGATAGTGTCCAGTAGGTAATTCAAATGTGTTCTCTCTTTGATTCATTTTACTTCAGTTGAAGTTTTTATAAATAAAAGGTCCTCTTCCTGGGGCTAACACTTGATATGTGTATGACATACATAGATATTCGCGTGTTCCATTAAAGTACTTCTTTATATCTCAAGCGTTGAGTTAGTAATACAGTTTAGAAAAAATATATATATATATGTATATATATATTTATATATATATACGAGTGTTTGTATATATATATATATATATATATATATATATATATATATGTGTGTATACATATATATATATATTGATACTAATTGAAAGAGTTAACAAGTTAAGAATATAACCCGATACTAATTTATGAAAAATATCTCATCCCCAAAAAAGATTTATTTAAAGGGAAAGTTCTCCAAATCCATCTCACTTCTCTGTCTTCTTTGGTCTACGCTTTGACTCTCTGTGAAGAGTACAACCGAATAATGTTTGTATAAATAAAAAATTCATACCATATATATATATATATATATATATATATATATATATATATATATATATATATATGTTAGCAGATGTTTATTCATGTGTATATGTATGCGTGGGTTCGCTTTTATTCGTATGCTAACGAATTTGTAGGGTCCAACTGATGTCCAAAGTATTAAAGAGACAGATGATCTGAAAGTCTGACTGACATGAAAAACTACTTTAGATGAACCATAAAGATAAGATCATAAAAAGACAATAACTCTATGCAAGATAAGAAATACGGATAGGAGAAGTTGTAAGTGTGTGAATATGCATGTATATGGGCACAAGTGTATCAATGCATAAGTATGTAGAATATAAAGGGATGTGTGTCTCATAGATAACTAACTGTGTCTGATCGGATGGATGCAATTCCTTCGAA
>OY744528.1:34273527-34543527 GCA_963556195.1 Sepiola atlantica
CTGTCAATCTAAGTAACCTCGCCAGAATAACCGGATAATGTATCGCTCATGAATATGTACACATTAATTTTGCTTGTTATGTTGTGTTATTGCGCTTGGCGATAGAGACAGGTTAACGAGTTCCATTATGTACGTCGAAGCATTTACCTAAATGGGGAGTCAACTCCCTTACATTGCTGTACAGCGTGACTGATTTTTTTTCGAAATTCGAAACTGCGATCACCATTACTGAATCTAACGTTTTTAATGTTATACACACACACACACATATATATATATATAGAGAGAGAGAGAGCGAGAGAGAGAGAGAGACAGACAGAGACAGAGAGAGAGGCATAAGTGAGTGTCAGATACATATACATACATGTATATACAGATATATAGAGTTAAATTTAAATCATTTTTTTATAATAAACTTGCAAAAATGGCAAACATGGTATAATTAGACAGATCAAAGTATTTATCTATCTATCTATCTATCTATCTATCTATCTATCTATCTCTCTCACTCTCTCTCTCTCTCTCTATATATATATATATATATATAATAACTGTAAAAAATAAATTGACTTACATGAGTGATTTTCCACTGGAAGACTTGAGACTGTGTTATAAATTGTGAAAACATGGGATTACCTGGAAAACGGTCTCGATGCGCGCTCTGCAGGGCTGGACCGCCCAAAGAGCGGCAAGATGGCGTCCTAGGCTTAATATCGCCAGGTAATCCCGTGAAATCTCGTGTTCTCTCGCGGAGACGAGAGTCCAGTTTAATATAAAAACGGGTCGCTGGAGGCAAGAGGCGACGAGGCTGAGAACGTAGTCTACGAGGGACAACGTGGAAAGAAGAAGAAGAGAAAGAAGAAGAAGAAGAAGAAGAAGAAGAGAAAGAAGAGAAAGAAGAAGAAGAGAAAGAAGGAGAGAAAGAAGAAGGAGAGAAAGAAGGAGAGAAAGAAGAAGGAGAAAGAAGAAGAAGAGGAGGAAGAAGAAGAGAGAGGAAGAAGATAACGAAGTAGAGAAAAGAAGAGGTGGAAGATTAATTTTTTCTGCTACAAGCTATCTCGGCATTATGGAAAAATTCGACATCAGATTGATTCCGGAATTCGACGGCTCTCCTGCTGGTCCATCGGTGGTCGAATGGCTGGAGAAGGCCGAGCGTGTTTGCCGGTTGTGCAAAATTAAAGACCCAGCTATGGTCATCCCATTGAGACTCACTAAGGGGGCTTACGCCGTGTACCAGCAGCTCAGTAATGATGCGACCATGGAGCAGATTGCACAGGCGCTGCACGGGGCATTTGGTGCAGATCCTTTTGTTGCCTGGAGGCAATTTTCCGAACGCCGGCTTGGGCCGGGGGAGACAGTGGACGTCTACATGGCCGACTTGAAAAAGCTTGCTGCTCCCTTCGGCGGTGCGAGTGACCGCATATTGGCATGCGCCTTTTTGTCTGGACTTCCGGACGATGCAAGCCGACTGCTGCGAGCATCATTGAGACTCACAGAGATTGAATTGGTGGAGTTGTTGGCGAGAGCACGAAACATCTTGAAGGACGATCGAGAACTGGTCTCTGCAGCGGTTGACACCTTGGACTCGCCAGCAGAGGGCCTACGATGCTATACATGTGGTGGCCCCAACCACTTCTCCAGAGACTGCAGAGGCGGCACAAGGCGCACCCCAAATTATGGAGCACGAAAAGTAATACGGTGTTACCAATGCAATAAGCCAGGCCACATAGCACGGAATTGTCCGGGAAACGGGCAGGGGGAGGACGCCGCAGCGCTAGCACCCTCCCCAAAGCGGCATTGAACAAAGCGCTTCCTGCAGTGACAGTTCAAGTTGATGGGTGTAAACGTTCAGCGCTGGTTGACACCGGCTGTACCCAAACCCTCCTTCGAAAGGAATGTTGCACCACATGGAAGAAACGACAGATCCCCGTCCTGACTGTCGGCAAAGGCTCATTAGTGTGTTGTGGATCCAGTGTTGTTCATATCAGCATTGACAATGGCCCCTCGGTGGCTGTGACGGTGTTGGTGGTCGATGGGGAGCTGCTCGGATATGACCTTCTCCTTGGAATGGACACTATTACACAGCTAGGCGGAATTACTGTAAACAGCGTCGGTGATGTGAGATTCCCTCGACCAGACAAACAAATGTGTGCAGCAATCACTCTTGACGAACCCGATTTCCACGCAGAATATGACAAGGGCACAAACACATGGACAGCGTCCTGGAAGTGGGCAGGCGACCAGCCACCAGTGTCTTTGCGGAATCGGCTGACAGAGTATCCCCCTCCTGCATGGCTTAGGGGGCAGTACGAGGCAGAACTTCAAGTGTGGCTGGATAACGGCTGGTTAATTCCATACCCAGAGGATGAGCTCGGGCCCCCGCGGGGGCTAATTCCCCTGATGGCTATCAGACAAGAGAACAAGCAGAAAGTTCGACCTGTTCTTGATTACCGGGAACTCAATGAACACGTTGACCCATACACTTCGGGGGCTGACGTTTGTGCTCATAAACTGCGAGAGTGGCGACGGCAGGGTGCGGAAGCGGCCATACTGGACTTGCGAAGAGCTTACCTACAAATACGTGTTGAGAAATCGCTGTGGCCATTCCAGACAGTGGTAATCAAAGGAACTCGCTATTGCTTGACCAGGCTGGGGTTCGGCTTGAATGTAGCCCCGGGCATCATGACGGCGATCATGCGGGCGATCCGGCGTCAGGATAAAGCTGTGCAACAGGCGACATCGTCTTATATAGACGACATTTTTGTCAATGAGAGCCTGCTGTCTGCCCAGGCGGTCAAAGAACACTTTGAGCACTTCGGGTTGTCGTGCAAGGAACCGGAGCGGCTGCAGGATGGGGCGAAAGTGCTCGGGCTGCAGGTGAGAGGAAGTGCAGATGGCCTCCAATGGGGAAGGGGCGGTGAAATCCCGGAAATCCCATCTACCATCACACGTCGGAGCACGTTTTCCATGTGTGGAAAACTGGTGGGTCACTTCCCTGTGTGTGGGTGGCTCCGAGTGGCT
This sequence comes from Sepiola atlantica, assembly GCA_963556195.1. NCBI lineage: Eukaryota > Metazoa > Mollusca > Cephalopoda > Sepiida > Sepiolidae > Sepiola > Sepiola atlantica. The sequence continues at coordinate 34,276,549 of OY744528.1, forward strand.
GTGGCGGCTATAAAGCGACGGGCAACTTCTTTGTCAACAGGATGGGACGATGAGGTGCGTGATCCTTCCCTGCGAAGCATGCTGGTGGAAGCTGTGGCCAGAGTGACCAATGATGACCCTGTACGAGGGAGCTGGTGCGTCGATGGGAGTGAGTTTACAGTTTGGGTGGACGCCAGCTCACTTGCCCTTGGCGTTGCTCTGGCAGTCAACGGAAGCATAGTAGAAGATGCCTGCTGGCTCCGGCCAGAGAATGACGCTAAGCACATAAACCTAGCTGAACTCGATGCTACACTGAAAGGAGTCAATCTAGCGCTTCAGTGGCAGGCTAGCGTCCTCCACGTTATCACGGATTCCACGTGTGTGCATCGGTGGATGACCGATGCCTTGAACGGAAAAGCACGGCTGACAACGAAGGCATCGGCCGAAATGTTAATCCGGAGGCGGCTTGCTACCCTAACCGAAACCGTCAATGAATACAACTTGGTCATAGATGTGACACTGGTGCAGTCCAGTTTGAATCGAGCGGATCGATTGACCAGAGTGCCTCGCCGTTGGCTGGATCTGCAGAAAGAAATGAACAAACCAGCACCTGTAAATTGTGCTGCGGTGGGACGTAGACTCAGCCCAGAGCGTATCGCTGATGTCCATTGCCAAAGCGGGCACCCTGGTGTAAACCGAACCTTTTACTTCGCCAGGTTGGTTGACCCCTCTGTGTCACGGAGGGCTGTGAAATCTGTTGTGAGAAGTTGCAACACCTGCCAATCGATCGACCCAGCACCTGTCCGGTGGAAGAAGGGCACACTCGGTGTGAAGTATAACTGGGATAGGATTGCGATGGACATAACTCACTACAACGGGGGGAATTTCTTGACCCTTATTGACTGCGGACCGTCCCGATTTGCATTGTGGCGGTCCCTTCGCCGGCAGGATACGGCTGCCATTGTCCATGAGTTGGAAAGTGTGTTCCTTGAGCGTGGCCCTCCTTCTGAGATATTGACCGACAATGGCCCCGCTTTTGTTAGTGCACCGTTCAAACAGTTTGTAGATGGCTGGGGTGTCCGTCTGCGTTTTCGGTGTGCCCATGTGCCCAGTGGGAACGGAATTATTGAGCGCAACCATAGGACTATCAAGACCATCGCAGCGCGGAAGGGGTGTACGGTGGCTGAAGCAGTCTATTGGTATAACGTCACCCCTAAGGACGATACTTCACCCTCCACCGCGCCAGCTAATGCGCTACATACATACCATGTCAGGGCGAGAGGTTTGGAGAGCAGCTTACTGCCCGAACCAGAACCTCCACAGGAGAAAATGAAAAAAGGAGATGTCGTTTGGGTTAAAAAACCCCGAGGCCAGTGCACGACTCGTTACGGAACCGGTCGTGTCACTGAAGTGATCAGCCCGCAGGCGGTGCGAGTTGATGGAGTACCCCGTCACATTAAAGACTTAAGATCGGTATTCCAAACGCAGCTGCCATTTAACGAGGATAGTGACATTGAATCCGTGACCAGCGAACCATCATTCTGGTTCATGACGGCTTCATCGCGCAGCGACACTGAGAGTGATAGCCTTGAATGTACTGACCCTCCTACTGCTGATGAAAGCCCGGACAGTGATGCTGCGATGCGCAGCCTCAGGTTCGCTGACCTTCCTGCCACGGAAGACAGCACGGATGACGATGAGGCCCCGAATCCCCCTCCCCGAAGAAGCACTCGAAGAAAAAGGACACGGCCTCCCTGCTCTTTCTGTGATAATGAGATCAGGGGGGAGTGTGTTATAAATTGTGAAAACATGGGATTACCTGGAAAACGGTCTCGATGCGCGCTCTGCAGGGCTGGACCGCCCAAAGAGCGGCAAGATGGCGTCCTAGGCTTAATATCGCCAGGTAATCCCGTGAAATCTCGTGTTCTCTCGCGGAGACGAGAGTCCAGTTTAATATAAAAACGGGTCGCTGGAGGCAAGAGGCGACGAGGCTGAGAACGTAGTCTACGAGGGACAACGTGGAAAGAAGAAGAAGAGAAAGAAGAAGAAGAAGAAGAAGAAGAAGAGAAAGAAGAGAAAGAAGAAGAAGAGAAAGAAGGAGAGAAAGAAGAAGGAGAGAAAGAAGGAGAGAAAGAAGAAGGAGAAAGAAGAAGAAGAGGAGGAAGAAGAAGAGAGAGGAAGAAGATAACGAAGTAGAGAAAAGAAGAGGTGGAAGATTAATTTTTTCTGCTACAGAGACTATAAGTTGTTTTTTTTTTGTTTTTTTATTTTAATTTTTTTTTTAATTTTTTTTTTTTTATATAGTTTTAATGGTTGAGAAACTTCCGAGACTATATATATATATATATATATATATATATATATATATATATATATATATATATATATATATATAATTAAATATTAAAATTATTTTCAAATCAGAATGCAAATAAAGAGTACACACAATTTTATCTAAGTATAACTGAAAATAAACATGGTCTTGAATAAGGTGAAAACTACTTCGATACCATTCTATGCATGTTCTCAAGTAATTTAAATCGTGAAAATACACACATACACATACACACATGTGTGTGTGTAAACTGTGCATGTTTATTTATGTGCGGCATTGTACTGAACTTGTGTTAAGGCATGTATTATTAAGTCTAGAAGATGAAGTATGTGTATAGGAATAAAATGCTGGTGTATATTCTCGTCAAGTAATGAAGGGCGCTAGATTATTGATTTTCGGCCTGGGTCCATAATCCATGTTACCCTTTACTTCAATTACTTTATGCTAATCATTTCACAATAATTTTAATTGTTTTCGGATTTAGGATACTTTCCCGTTTGTTTTGAATTTAAAATGAATTTTTTTCCCGCCGAACGAATTCATAATTAGAAACAGACGCCATTTCGACTTGCGCCCTTCGGCCAGAAGACCAGGAAGGTTGAATCAAAGCTAGAACAAAAAGTAATGAAGACCCGTTGCAAGCAAATAAAATTCACCATGCGGACATTAAAAAGTAGTTGAGAAATCGGCATTTCGAGTGTTGAACTCATGTATATGTAAATTAGATTTCAGATGTTAAAGTATCTTATCTTCATAGAGATAAGTGGATAAACAATCAGACACACAGACAAGAAAAACGATGTATAAATACGATGGGCTATATATATATATATATATATATATATATATATATATATATATATATATATATATATATATATATATATATATATATATATATATATATATATGTATATATGTATATATGTATATATATATATATATATATATATATATATAAGCCCCCTTCAACAGGAATTGGGCATTTTTAAGAAAGTTTATAATAAGCTGTTAGTTTTAGACGTATGCAATATTCTGGCTACTGCCGTTGGACACTATTTTGATTAGCGTACTATGTATGTTTGCAAAATCAAAAGTGACATTGTGACTTGGTTCGAATCATTCGACCGGCTGTAATTATCATCTCCTACACTGATGATAGCGTAAGCATGAAACACATGTGTCTGTAGATCAAGATTATTAATATTTATATAAAAAATATTATATATATAGTGTGTGTGACAGAAGATCAGATCAAACCAACATGACACCATAGGTTTCAAGCGGCCGCAAACGACAATTAATGTATCGTAACGTTTTGTTATAAAAGAAACCAGTTGTTCTGGCTATCTTTAGCCATACTTGATTTCGGATGAAGTTACTAGTTCTTATGGGTTCACTAGTTATTTTTTAAAAAATATTTCGGTACTTAAATTTGTGGGGTCTTAGTGTTTAGGACCTCAAATAAGGTTTATGGAAAAATTAATAAATAGCAAAAGATTATTTAGTAGGAAAGGGTAAGGGGGAATAAAAACAAAAGAAAACAAAAGTTAAATTTTAAGGTCGCTCCCTTGCCAATATATACCATTGCATTTCGGAAACAAAGGGGTGTAAAATAAATGTACCGTTTGTCCCTCAACACCGTTATTGATAGTCTTTTACACACATTTTCCTGTTAAAAACCTTCGATCAGTGCAGGCTCCGACAAATCTTTGGAAATTTACACATATAATCTTCACTATTCCTGCATCGAGTTTTAATCACTCCATTCTTTCTCAATAGTTAAAGGGAGGTAATTCAGAATTTTAAATTCGTTTCTCTCTCTTGAATCAATGTCTTTTATTTTCTCATTTGAACTGGTAGTTGTGCTATTAGTCTCTATAAGTGGGTGGCTTAGATAATAAAATATAATAATATAATAAAATAAAATATAATAAAGTGAAATAGAATACACTATAATTAAATAGAATTACGAGATAGCCAGAACGACTTTATTTTTATAAACCAAGACATGAAAGATAGCATGAAACTGATCTGAAGGCGAACGTTTATCAGCACAACCAACGAACAAATGTAAATATTTTGTCTTTGAAAACTACTTTTAGTGTTCATGGGTTCGGCGTAGTGATCTCTCCGCATAGCTCTAATATAGTGTGATTGTGTAGATTAAATAGTTTTAAAAACGTAAAGAAAATGATGTCACATACAATGATTTTACTATAGAAAAACATAATATTGACCTATTTGTTCATGTTTATTTAGTTTTCTTACTAGTAAAGAAAAGGTTCGCATTATTATAAATATTTTGCATTTGGATTGGTCGGACTATTGCTCTAGTCGTGTTTGTTGTTTGCACAACGTTTTAACCGATATAACCTCCAACCTTGGTCAAGCGTATTTTGGTGAATAGTGGAAAAAATGTTACTGTTCTTTTTTCGCACGCATCATCGTCGTTAAAATTTCAAAATCTGTGATTTACTTACGAAGCGGTCAAGGGCGTTGCGTAGTTTCCATTGCTGTATTGTCTCAGGTCCGAACTGATTTAGTATTACATTTGTCTAATGTTTCGTTTCTGTGATGCGGATTGATGATATGTATTTGGATTGTTCTAGCTATTGCTTTCATTTTGGGTGTTTTTCTCGCAACGTTTCAGCCGATATAAGCTCAGACCTTGTTCTGGTGTATTTTTACAATAGCTGTTATTGGTGAATAGTGGAACAATCCATATATATATATATATATATATATATATATATATATATATATATATATAATAAATCTTCGTCTAAAAAGTAATCAAACAATAAAAGTATGTTATTCAGTCGACTAGAAAGGGAACGCTAAAATGGCGGAAGATTTGATTTCTAATGTTATTTTACATACTTTTAATTGTGAGTAAAAACGTTCAAGAACTGGCATCGATACGTACATCGAAACAAAAGTATTGATTCCAAATTGGTTGTTAGTTTCTATTTTAGATAAACACTTAAACTGGGATGCCGCGACACACATACACACATACAGGTAACTCGTACGTATTCATTTTTTTAGAGAAACAAGAAATATATAACGATATGTTATATACAACCAGCGACTCCAAATACTAAATATCTTGTTTACTTGAGCAGCGGGGGATGCGATGTGACTTGATTCTGACGTACAACATCATCGACAGGAATTTAAATCTACACCACAGCACCAAGCCGTTGTCTCCAATGTAGTACCTTCATTTAAAACCCAATAAAAGAAAGATAGCTTTCTCTGTCTGTGTTTCTGTTCCGTTGAACAATCTACTAGAAGAGGTTGTAACGATGCTTATATACTAAGGTTTAAAGCAGTCTTGGACAAATAGTCAGTGTATATGTGGATGCAAATAACTTATTTCTGTCTCTTTACATGACTTGTTGCATAATTCCGTTTTGTCAAATAAATTTGATTTGATTTGAAATAACCTTTAATGTTCACGCCTACCACGAACCAACAACCAAAAGAGTATATACGTGTTTACTCACGGTCTAAAAACAAAATTAAATCTTGTCTCATAATAGGTTTCTATTTACGTATCCTCGAACAAATTAAAAATGTCATCAGCAACCTGAAATTCTCTAAAGACGTCATATTAAATGCCAGAGGAGAAGTCTTTAACATACATAAAGTGTTAACAAGAAGTATTACTCCTACTAGATTCGAACCCCTTACCCTATCGAAAAGCATAAACAATCAACTACTTTTATAAGAGATAAAATGAGTCCTAAGATGGTGTACCGTTACAACATCTGGGGAGGTGCAGCTCAGTTCCCTCTTTTCTTGCCTTGACAAAGTACAAAACCGATTTGGAAGTGAGAGTCTTCCTTCCTTCTCTAAAGTCTCCTTCTCACAGCACAAAAGTTGCTAGTCGTTCTCTACTCTTTTCATGGAAGGGCATCGATTGACCTCTAATCTGGGGTTTCCTCCCCTGTAAAACATTCACAACAAAAACCCGTCTAACTACAATCACTCTAAATAATTTTCCTTTCTTCCTCTGTGAACCTAAACTTAAACGAAACTTCCATGAGCAAAGTGTATTTCCAGTAACTACCCGTCTTTTGAAGACAATACTTCTAGGCTACTTCCGATGCTTATTACAACATTATCGTTTTCAAATCCAATGTTAACTAACTCTGGTTGAGCAGTCCTTTTAAATAATGACATTCTGTCCAGTTTCAACCATCATAACCAATCTACACCATGTTGTCTCGTAGTCCACATGACAGAGTCATTAACTTTTATCCTCGAGTGGCCTTGGGCCTTAATAAGTAGTTAATCATTAGTACATAAACTACAACTGCCTTGTTTGCGATAATTTGAATAAATTACATCACGCACCATATAAAATATCATAAACAACACAACACCACACTGACATATTTAATACAAGTTTTATTCCGTAAAAAATACGACAGAATGTAAGTAATGTTACTGAAGCAATTTTTAATCGGTCTACTTTCAACCAGGCCGTGCGTACATCCAGTAGAGATACAAGACGATTAGAAGAAATGCGGGACAGATTGGTATTAGTTTGGAGTGTTCCTTCTCCTAGACTCGTTGTCTTATAACTAATTGAGATTTAAGTGTTTTCTACTATTTCAGAGAGTATACTCATGCATTGCTAAAGTAATAAATTATAAATAATCAAATAAAGTATGAATCCAAACTTAATCTAATAATCCCATTGATATATCGAAATAATGTGTAGCTCTATGTTTAATCAAACCATTTAATCTTCGATTCTTCAAGCAACTCGTTATTGGAATATTAGGACTACTGCAACTATTAACATGTACACTGATGTCGTTAAAAAATATTCTGTCATCAATATGTATTTGTATTTACTTGCACCCTACAAACACAAACGTGACACAACGTCATATTTTTTTCTGGAGAGAAAAACTTGCATCACTAGTCCCGATAATAATCACAGCTCTCACAAGAAAAAAGGGTCCGCCTGTGACTGAATGTAATGTTTAGATATAAATAACTGCCCGGCATAATGCCTGCTAAATTTGCTGTTTAATTTTCATATATAAGCAACAACTCTTTATATAAATTAAATGAGATAGACATTAAAAATTAAATGAATACATATGTTATATGTATTCATATTATTAATCTCCTTGCCAGAAGGTTTGACAAAAGGTTAAGTGTAGCTTTGAGAAGCCAGCTCATTAAGATAAGCTCACTATAGTCTACAAACGATCCTTAGTAGGAGCGCCTCGGGCGTTTAGCGATAAATTGATCCCTTCTCGAGCAGAACGTTAAGGTTGTGTGGGCGAACATCGTAGGACTAAAATGAACCATACCTCAACCCGACAACAACAAAGCAACTATGTGACTACTATTTATACATCTATTAAATAAGTTGTCCAGAGGTTGGATACGTTGAAGTTCATATAGTGTACGCATATTTCTCTTTAAATAAACCTGGTGTTACCAGATAAGATCGTCTGAAAATACCGGCTTCTTGACTTAAAAAGCATCAAACATCGAGGTTATTTGTTTTCCCCTTTCGCTTTGCAAAACTCAATCAAGTTCTGCGAAACTAACAACAAAACAACAATTTTGCCCGAAAAAAACAACGAAACCAAAAAAACATGAATAAATATTTAAAATATATAAAGAATTTGCATAAATTGTTTAACGAAAATTACCTGATTTCGGTATTAAATAATCCAAAAAGCTTGATATGCCGTAAAACAGATCAACTAAAAAGCAACTTTATATACAGCAACGAATTCGTACTTATTTTAATATTATAGAACTAAATAGCTTCTCTTCGTATAAAAATAAACGTACCCAGTCTAACAATTATTGATAGAATAGGTCTATTATTTTAGATAATGGGTCTTTATTGCTCGCGATATAAATGCAATTGACAATTATCGAGGACGCCATTGTGATTGGCTGCTGAGTTTCTGCAAGGTTTGCTTATGAAGTAAAGTGATTATGTATTCGATGTTATTGTTGTTGGTTTATTGACAGGCGTTATAAAACCGGGTTACACACGTTTAATGGGGCACTAAGCGAAAAATAAATGTAACGATTGAATTGACATTGATAAATAATGGATATTCATTTTATATATATATATATATATATATATATGAGGATAAAATGAACGATACATCATGAAATGAAATGTCGTGAAGACAGGATGTGTGAAAAAGACAACAGGAAAACAAATACAAATAAAGGAAACAAAATTATCAAAAAACGAGAAATTCTACTGATTTTGTTTTGATAAACGAACGTCTTCAGAAAAAGTAAAGATTTATAAAATTTATTGAATAACGGTAAACATGGAAGAAAGAAAAAAAAGAACGCACAACGTGTTGTTTCTTGTACGTGTTTAGGCATTTAAAAAAAAGTTTACCGTTATTTCATAAATTTTAGAATCTTTCAGAGTCAGACTGAAAATTAAAATGCATATATATTCATTTAACTTACATTATGCATTTGTTAAACCTCTTTGTTAATATCCGTGATATTTTTTATATTATACAACAGATATGTTTTTGAAACTGGCAGAAACATTTATTTGTAAATACAGGTGTTTTTGAAGGAAGTATGGAGTGTTGTTACGTAGATATTAAAGGTTTACTTGATTTTAGATTAAAGACTTTAATACTACACTGCTGATCTACAAAATAAACTTTTGTGTGAAATATTTTTTATAATATATATATATATATATATATATATATATATATGTGTGTGTGTGTGTGTGTGTGTGTGTGTGTGTGTGTGTGTGTGTGTGTGTGTGTGTGTGTCGAGAGAGAGAAAAGAGGGAGAAAGAGAGAAAGGGAGACATAAATAAAGAAAATAGACATCCTTATTATCATTAATAATTAAGACTGTTATCAGAGGATTTGATAGCCCTATGAAAAGTAATATTGATTATTTCCCTCGCTAATGATAGATAATCACTTGGTTAGAAGTGAAAAGCGCAATCTCGCGTTTATTACTGCTTTGTTCGGCTCCGAGTGTTTGGCGTCAGCGAAGGAAGCTTAAAAAATTCATGAATAGTTTTCTGAGGTATTTATTGGCTTCTTTCATGTCTGCAAATATATATATATATATATATATATATATATATATATATATGACGTTTCTATATAATTTGTTGTATTATTCAGTTTAATAAGCCTGATGTATTTTGATTATAATATAATTCGAATAACTGAACACAACATGCATTTGTTTCCTTAGATTGATATAGAATACCTTCAACAAAAATCGAAGTTATCTCATTTTCCCTATTCTACCCACGTTATGGCTTCTGCATAAAACTAAATATATTCCACACTACCTCTAGCAGATGTTTTCTAGAATTCGATTAGTTTAGAAGTGAAAACTATACAGAGAAATATAGAAAAGCGTAGATAAATTCATATGAATAGAGGTATTTTAATTGGCATATATTTATATATATATATATATATATATATATATATGTATATTAAAAATACCTCTATTTAATTTCCCTTAATTACGTGATAGTTTCCGGTGGCCAAGTGGATATGGCGACTGCTTGCAGATTCTAGGCTGACTCTATGTACCGGATTCGCGCCTCCCGACCGTCTGAAATTGTTAATTTCCTGCACTGATAAGAGCAATACGCTTGAAACGCCATCGTCTATTAATAATCTAATATTTATTTATCAATGTATATATATATATATATATATATATATATATATATATATATATATATATTTATTTATTTATTTATATAGATATATATTTATTTATTTATATAGATATATATTTATTTATATATATATATATATTTATTTATTTATATAGATATATATTTATTTATTTATAAAGATATATTTATTTATCAATGTATATATATATATATATATATATATATATATATATAAGCGTTTAACTCGTAATTCTAGACTAAATCTGCGAAAATAGATATTGAGTTTACTTCCTACAGCCTTGTAACTCTCGCTTCTCTTATTTTGTCTTTTTGTCCTCACGTTTCATGGTATTATTTTTTTTAGATCCTTACATCAAGTAGATTCATGCCTTGTCTGGAGTGATTTCTACAAAAAGAAAATTCGTTCGATTCCATGCAACTACCTACAACCACCACTCCTGCACTGATGAGAGCAAAAAGCCCGAAACGATATCGTCCGTAGAAACACTTTAATATTTGATTAAAAATATTTATTGTTAAAAGCCCCTTTAAAGATGTTACTCACATCTTTAAAATTGAGAAAGTTTGTTGCCATTTGCGACAAAGCGAGTTCCACGCGAGTGTTGAACACTGTGGGTAGCAATAACGTTTCCCCTGCCTCCCCAAGTAAGTGTATCTTAATTCCAATTATTGTATGTGCTGATTGCCGATAGCCGTGTGGTTTTCAGCGTTTGTCTCGTAATTCTAGCCTGAATATACAAACTACGTTCGATCCCATGCGTCTGTCTGCAACTACCACTTTTCCAGTGATGAGAGCAAGAACCCTGAAACTATATCGTTTGTTGGTAAAAACAAACAAATATATATATATATATATATATATATGTATATACACGGCTTAATCACGTTAACACACTGGTGCCCGTCAGATCATCGACGTGTAGCCTGGCTAGCTCATAGTATAACTCAGTGGAATGCACAATTTTGTTTTGAAAAACTGATTAACAATGAATTATTGAAATATATGTACTAAAAACAATTGTTTGATATGAATTTAGGGTTAATCTCTCGCTGATTTACCGTGTTTGAAATACTCTTCTGTACACTGACGATTCCCGCAAAGATGAAACGTATACGTATATAAAAACAAATATTTACAATTATTTGTCGCCGTGTTAATACTACTACTCACTACAAAACCCAGCCAAATTTGGGGGCGACAAATAATTGTAAATATTTGTTTTAATATACGTATACGTTTCATCTTTGCGGGAATCGTCAGTGTACAGAAGATTATTCATACCGGTCGCAGGACTCGAACCCCGGAATACGAGTTATGTTTCAAACTCAAATTTCGACGTCTTAGCCCACATTTATAAATAACACGGTAAATAAGCGAGAAATTAACCCTATTTAAGGGCAGCCGTCGTCAAATTGTTCGACTACTGAAAAGAACATGCATATATATATATATATATATATATATATATATATATATATATATATATATATATAATAAGGAAAAGTAGATTGCTTGAAGCATTGTTTGTGGTATGTATATAAAGTGTGTTAGAAGGCTATTACAATGCGAGAAATGGAAAAAATGGCGTTGAAGAATACGACAAACCAAGTATTATCTATTTACTTATTTTTTATTTTTTATTTTTTTTTTTTTTTTAATTTTATAAATAAAGCTTACTTGAATAGATTAGAAGTATAGATTATAAATATACAAAAATAATAATAAATAAAAGAATAAAGAAATACGATATAGGCAGAGAGATAAAGCAATATAAATAACAATTCTAACATAATAGTGATTTCAACTTCAACATGATAAGGGAGATAATTCTTAACAAATATCCCATGAGTTGCTCCCCCTTACATTATTCAAATTTCAATTTAAAATTTACAATTCAAAACAGCTACAACGGTCGAAAGACAAACCGACTGATTTGAAAACAGATATAAAATTTTAAAATATATTATATAAGATAAAAAAACAAAAACAAACATATATATAAATACCTAAACAAAACATATTTTAAAGAACTATGTAGCTATAATAGCTAGTATAATTAACCGAACCCATTTCTGCAGTACTTGAATGTATTTAGTGCGTTCCTACTATTCCTGTTTCAACCCATTTCACGCACGGTCTTTTGAGGAGTTGATACACAATCCATTTGAGAAAGAGGGTTCCCCTCGAAATATATTATGGAACTCGGCCTCACATATTAAATCACTGTGTAGAAGTTTCTTCTGATCAAGTAAGCTTTATTTATAAAATTTAAAAAAATAAAAATAAAATAAAAAATAAATAAATAAGTAAATAGATAATACTTTGTTTGTCGTATTCTTCAACGCCATTTTTTCCATTTCTCGCATTGTAATAGCCTTCTAACACACCTAACACACACACACACACACACACACACACACACATATATATATATATATATATATATATATATATATATATATATATATATATATATATATATTATATGGAGAGAGAGAAGACGAAAGTGTGAGGGGAAAATTAAACAAAAGTTTTTGGTCACCATAAACCGTTATGAATTTCTAATAATTGTCAACTCATAAGTAAGTGTTTCGCGAATAAAACGCTTACAGCCATTTTCTGACATGGTCATTATAACTCATATCGGACTTTTTAATTAGTAGAAATGATGTGAAACCATTCCACCACATTGAAGTGCAAACACTTTTGGCGAATTCCCCTACAGCAAGATACAGCACAGAAAATTCATATAATGAAACAATTTATTCTAACGACAATTTATTCTATTAACGCTTGAAGGTCGCACAGCGCTCGGACCTTTAAGTGCGCTCTTATCTCGGACTACTTTAGTTTTACGTTTATATGAATGATTAGAAGAATAAAACCTGGAATGTGATAAGTAAACAGCTAAATGAGATTAACAAAAAACGCTCAACACCATAACTAAATAATAATAATACTTCACTCTATAATAAAATCCAGTTTCTATTTCTTTGTATAAGATACATCAAGGGACGCGCGAGAGCGCTCTATCCCTTAATAGACTACACGAATGGCGTATGCTGGAAATCTCATTTTTTGATCAATCATAACTCAAAAAACCAATAAACCAAATTAGTTAAAATTTTGCACGACATTTTATTTGATAGGTTCTATAAGTGTGTACAATTTCAGAATCATTAGTCAAGGCAACCCGAAGATCCAGAAACTTCAATCATGAAATCATGTTATCTGTGTGTACGTACGTACATATGTGCCACCCTGTATCTCATCAACTATTTGATGGATTCAGCTGATCTTTGGCAGAGATAGAGATTCTAGGGTCTAGTTGATGGCATTTTAATTTCAGTTGACTATATACCTTAGTTTTTTAGAAAATTCGCCAAAACCTTTACAATGACCATTGTATTGAGGCATAGCGTTTACAAAAGTAGTGACATTCCATGATAAATGCCAGTATACTGAAATCATATGCCCTTAATAGGGTTAAGATGAAAATTCATATAAACTAAATGTACAAAAGCAAGGTAATTCCCAAACGTTTACACTTTTATTGTCATTAAGGGTATGACTACGTATCAACCAAACCATTTCATTATCACATCACTACAGTAAAAATCTTTATGCATGAGTAGATGAAGTGTGTGAGGTGCGCTGAAGAAAAATTCCTACCAGTAAAATACATAGCCCTGTTGTGTTCGCATACCCTTAATGAAAATAAAAGTGTAAAAATTTGGGAATTTCCTTGCTTTTGTACATTTAGTGTATATGAATTTTTATCTTAACCTTATTAAGGGCATATGATTTCAGTATACTGGCATTTATAATGGAATATATATATATATTTATTATTTAGGTACGGAATATCAATACAACATCCTACCATTGTCTTCTGAGCTTAAAGCCAATGGTACTAATGCTGTACTGATTTTCTGTGCCAAATAATAAATAAATATTACGCCTATAATTTTGATTTTCTCAATTAATTGAGCACTGTTAATATTTTTCATGCCTTTTTACAAAGGTGTAATGTATATATATATATATATATATATATATACATGAAGTTAAGATAAAAAAAAATTATTTATATCAGTTCCAAGAATTCTAACAACAATTATTTGGCGTACAATTATTTCCAAGACAATTTAGAAAATTTATTTTGTGTTATACTTTTGATGAATGGAAATATTCTCTTCGCGAGCGCCCTTTACAGCATCACATACAGAAATAATTTAACGAAAAAGCTTCAAAACTCAATATTACTTCAAAACCACATATATAGGTTTACCATCTGTTTCTCACAAATTTGTCTATGTTTACAATAAAAGCATGCCTGTTGTTGTCCTCTGTTGGAATGCATTTAGTAGACATATGTTATAAACAAAATTCGAACCTATCTTAGAGTATAAAGAATGAGCTAAAACATAAGAGCAATAGTTAAAAAAGTAATAGCCAGAATATATTTTTGACTTGAATTGTAAATGCACTATACAACAATATACTAGGGGCATTCAATAAGTAATGCTCCTGACCCACTTCCAGTTGTCTGATCTAGATGGAATTTGCATGTCTAATGATTAATATCTGTATGGTTTATGTTGCAAGAAACAACTCTTAACTAGTTGTGTTTTCTGATTTACAGGTGTTTGATCTGAGTCAGGTGTGTAATGGATCCTGTTGACTGTCGCGCAGTGATCTGTTTTTTGTATTTGAAATGACGCTCACCAAAGGAGACTTTTGATGTAACGAAAAAAACTTATGGTGATTATGCCCCATCATATGACCTTGTAAAACGCTGGCATCGTGAATTGAAACATGGCTGGAAGTCTGTGGAAACAGCTCCCAGACCTGGTCGACGCTTTTCTGCCATTGATGAGGCATCTGCCCGTCATTTTGGAAGATCGACGCATTACTAGTCACCAAATAGCCCAAGATTAGTACAGGGTCTGTTAAAACAATCATTCATGACCATTTGCATACGCGTAAGGTGTCTGCCAGATGGATTCCTTAGTTGCTCACATCTTTCCCGAAGCAAGAACGCGTCGAGTGATCGAGGATGAATTTGGAGATGTGCCAAGAAGATGAGTCAAAGTTTTTCAAAAGCTGAGTACACAGGATGAAACGTTGGTCCATCACTATGATCCAGAGATAAAATCCCAGTGAATGCAGTGGAAGCACTTGGACTAACTACCCCCTAATAAGGCAAGGGTGCAACCCTCTGCTGGCAAGGTAATTCTCACAGTCTTCTGTGACCAAGACGGAGTAGTGATGACAGATTTCCTGGCAAAGGGTACCACAATTACAAGAGCCTATTACGCTTAACTTTTGATGAAATTAAGATCAGTTATCAAAATCAAGAGGCGGGAAGGATCAACAAATGTATCCCCCTGCAGGATAACTTTCCGATTCACAACTTTCATGTCGCCAGATCAACAGCACGGGCGTGTGGCTACGAAATTCTCCCCATCCCGCTTACTCTCCTGACCTTGCACCCTCTGACTTTCATCTCTTCCCAGCCCTGAAGTTGTTTTTCTAAGGAAAGCGTTTCCCAGATAATGCAGCCTTGATTTCTGAAGTTACGACGTGGTTGGAGGACCAATCTGTGGTGTCAAGAGCTGCATCCAACGATAGGAGAAATGCATAACCTTGGATTGTTCCTATGTAGAGAAAGACTAATAACTGTGCCAAGTTTCATTAATTTACTCTTATGGGAAATGGGTCAGGGTCATTACTTATTTAACGCGCTTCGTAGCTATAGAAATAGGTTATTCAAAATAGAGGCTTAGAAAAACCTGACAATACTGCTGATATCTATATGACAAAAGGCTGAAATAAATCCGATGGTATGAGATTAAGTGGAAAAGCAGAAGACTAGCTGTTCCGTGAGCTTAATCCAAAAATAATATTATAATGCTTGTCCACGAATACATTTTTGTAGGAAATAAATAGCAACAATAGATAACTTCAGATAGCTGCACCCCGCTATTTTGTTAAACTTTCTTTAGAAGTATGATATATATACATACACACACACACATATATATATATATATATATATAAATATATAAAAACAGTTTTTCATGGTAAACAACTGATGATCCCTTAAATAATGTTAGAAGCAAACTAATATAATAACTGTAAAAATTAAATTGACTTACATAAGGGATTCACCACTGAACGACTTGGGACTTAAGGTTTTTTTTATGTTTTAATGGTTGAGAAACTTCCAAGACACACACACATATATATATATATATATATATATATATATCTTTAAAATCTTAAAATACTCAAAAGAAATTTGAATTTGAGAATATTTATAAGTTAATGTTTAATACGTATTAATATTTCACGAAATATCTGATGTATCCGTATTTTTATAAAGGGTTGCCGCTCCCTTTTTATCCCCTTTACATAAAAATAAATGATACTAAATGTAGCCTACATTAAGATCTCTCACGCTTAGTATATGGGTTCCAAAATGTATGCTTGGTTAATTAGTTCCGAAGTGAATTCTGTACATACAAATATATAAACATATGCACATACCTAACGTTATATAAATGTCGGTGTGTGTAAAAAAAATTAAATGCAAAAATTAAAATAGAGCAACTATTTAACTGTTAAAAAACGAGTCTGCTTGCCAGTATCCTTTATCGTGTTTGAGCAATTTAGTTTCAGCAAATTATACAATTAAGTCTTTAGTTAAAGGAATGTAAAATCCAGATACTTCTGCATACTTACCAATAGTTATATGAACAGTATACATAGGAATAATATGATTAAAATTGTATGACATTTTCAGAAAAATGAGCGTATTTAATTAGATCCCATATAATTTGTTTCAGAAAAGCATCTACCCTAGTAAAAATTACTAGGACTACACGTCTAAAACAATAGGTTTAAAGCTCAAAAAATAATACAATAAGTGTCTGCAACTACGCGTGGCTCAGTAGATAGTCTTCTGCAGGTTTATGAGTCAAGCATATGTATAGGCGATACTAATAGTTACGGTGCTTCTACACAATTTGAACACAGTTTAACAGATTTTCACAGAACTGAACCTAAAATGTAGGTTAGGTAAAAAAAGAAAAAAAAACGGTTCGGTTAAAATTCTGTAAACGTACCCGAATTATTTAAAACTTCTATGCGGTCATCGCTGGCAAAAAAAAGTTCCATTCAGAATTTCGTATAGATTCATAAAAACGTATCAGTTAAACAATACACTTTAAGAAGGTCAGAGATTACATCGGCCGAAATCTGAAACGATCTAAGATGAGGAAACAAGTCCTAATACTAACAATAGAAATTATTTCTGAAAAAAAGTGTCATTTTGAATCGAATGTTTAAAACTCAGACTTAGAATGAAATTAAAAACGCCCAGTGGAAACAGGAAAAAAATCTGCGTCAACTTCCGGTATCAAGGGTATATCATAATTGTAGCGAATCAGACTGGGTGTTCGGGTCGAAATGAAGCTGAAAGTTAATTAAATCACAAGTGTACGTAACCAGCTCATTTTGTAGCAAGAATTCCTGAACAAAGAAAAAAAGGGAACGGATTAAAAAGAAAGAACGACTTAAAATATTGTCGTATAAAGTTAAAAGAAATAAACATTTTTTTCAAACCCTGGCCGTAATTTTATTTTGTGTATATTTGGTGGGATATCTTTCGAAATGTTTAAATTGATCAAATGAAAAGTTGGAAATGAAAATTGGAGAAAAGTGAAGGTATGCGCAGACATCGCAGAAGTGTGTTGGGTATTGCTGGTAACTTGCAAAAGGGAAAAAATTGTAACTCAGTTTTTGAATAGATTTTCATCGGTATCCATTCCGGAGATCTAGTTGAATACACGGATCGAAGCTGATAATTATCCGTTTCCTCTTGCTCTTTTGGTAAATATGTACCAGAGTTTATCGGAGGGGTATTCTTGATCCAACGCCTACACTGGACGAGGAAAGCAATTATGCCTATAAATCCAATCACAGTTACTGTTATTATTATATTTTTGGAAGACTCGAGAACATAGTCTTTAAAACGTGTATTAGCTCCCGGCGATTCAGTACCCGGCGATACGGTTCCCGTAGTTACCGTTGCCGGCGATGTGCTTCCAGACGCTGCCGTTGCCGGCGATGTGCTTCCCGACGCTACCGTTGCCGGCGATGTGCTTCCCGACGCTACCGTTGCCGGCGATGTGCTTCCCGACGCTACCGTTGCCGGCGATGTGCTTCCCGACGCTACCGTTGCCGGCGATGTGCTTCCCGACGCTACCGTTGCCGGCGATGTGCTTCCCGACGCTACCGTTGCCGGCGATGTGCTTCCCGACGCTGCCGTTGCCGGCGATGTGCTTCCCGACGCTGCCGTTGCCGGCGATGTGCTTCCCGACGCTGCCGTTGCCGGCGATGTGCTTCCCGACGCTGCCGTTGCCGGCGATGTGCTTCCCGACGCTGCCGTTGCCGGCGATGTGCTTCCCGACGCTGCCGTTGCCGGCGATGTGCTTCCCGACGCTGCCGTTGCCGGCGATGTGCTTCCCGACGCTGCCGTTGCCGGCGATGTGCTTCCCGACGCTGCCGTTGCCGGCGATGTGCTTCCCGACGCTGCCGTTGCCGGCGAGGTGGTTCCAGACGCTGCCGTTGCCGGCGAGGTGGTTCCAGATGCTGCCGTTGACAGCGATGCGGTTCCCGACGCTACTGTTGCCGGCGATGTGGCTCCCGGCGATGCGGTTCCCGACGCTACCGTTGCCGGCGATGCGGTTGCAGTCGCTACAGTTGCCGGCGAGGCGGTTCCAGGCGCTACCGTTGCCGGCGAGGCGGTTCCAGGCGCTACCATTGGATGTACAGACGTGACGGTTGCCGACGATTCGGATGTCACCGTGTCATTTCTCTGTTCTTTGTGAAGCAGTTTGTCGCTAGCAGTTATTTCATCGTAATCTGGAGTTGTTAGAACATTTTGAAATGACATTTCCCAATCTTCTTCGCCAGTCGAGTCGGTTTTGGATTCGCCATTTTCGCATTCTTTGCGAAGAACTTCTAGATATCTCTCAATTAAACTAGCGTAATTTGGTGTCGTTGGAACTTTTGTGGTCGAGTAAGGCTGATTTTCATTCTGGCTTGTGCTGCTTTCTCGCTTTGCATTTTCACTCTCCATGCGAAGAATTTCCATATATCCCTTTATTATATCTCGATAGACTGGAGTCGTTTGAGCATTTGTGGTGGGTGGTGGCTGATTTTCTTTCCCGTTTGTTCTCGTTTTCGACTTTTCATTCTTGCCTTCTTTGAGAACGACTTCTAAATAGCCCTTGATTATTGCACTATAATCTGGAGTTGCTGGAACACTCGTTGAGGAGAAGCTCTGGTATTTTCCTCCACTTTTGGGTGCTTTCCGCTTGTAGTTTTCACATTCGTTGCGAATTACTTCAAGATATTTCATAATTAATCTAGGGTAATCTGGGGTTGTTGGACTTATAGTGGGGGAGATATTCGGGACCATACTACTTGGGGAAGAATTTGTTGCCGGACAAAACTCTTGCAAATGCGAAAGGACACTGTTTTCTCGGGAGTTCTCTGTATATTCCGACTCCATCGACTCCTCATTATTATTATTATCATCATGTGGTGGCAGTCGGCTTGTGCTACCAATTCCTAAAAGAATAGGTAACAAAATCAACAAGAGTGTTGGCAAGTGCATGATCAACGTGCATACAACATGAATGAAAAAAATATATATAAAACATTTATAAATATTTCATTGTCCAATGAAATGTCGAATATTTTTTAACTAATCATATTTGCATATTTACTGTCATTAAACAATGTTCACTTTGGAAATCTTCACATAATTGTTTTTTTTTTAAAGATTTTATAATTTTATTTTTTATTTATTTATTTACTAGCTGACCCGTGTTTCGGCGTTGCCCGGGAAATCAGACTAACTCAAGAGGTTCCGCGCCTTAACCTTAAACTATTGCATTATTTGTTGCTTATTGCTGTCTGGAGCGAACACAACCCCCACGATGTTATCAGAAAAGCAAATAAAATAAACGTTTGGGCTGTGTGTCCTGAGGATGGAGTCTTTGTGTTTAGTGTACAATGTAAATACCTATTTCTTTAATGAAAACTGTAATTTAGGACGTCCAAAACTGCATAATTGTCATGGAATGATTTAATCGCTGGCGGCCATGTCAAAAGAGAGAGAGAGAGGGCGTGATATTGAAAAAATAACAATACGGCCATTCATTTTGCGCGTATAACGTCGTACATCTTATTTGTAACAGGAACGTTAAAGATAATAGGAAATTCGTTGACTGTGTTGTATTTAAAATAGTAAAATATTTAGGAAAACGCCTAAGTGTGACGAATTGAATGACGGATAAAAAAGTATTGTTATTATTATAGATATGTTCTCTCAGTTAATAATCCCCTATCTCTCCTTATAAAAGAGATGCTATTTATGTTTAAGCGCATTACATGTGAACACACTGAGAAACTTTGGGACAAAAAAAATGTTTTAAGAAAGTACTACTGCTATTACTACTAATTATAATTATAATAACGGTATGTGTAGAAAAAGTACTACCACTACTACTACTACTACTACTACTACTACTACTACTAATAATAATAATAATAATAATAATAATAATAATAATAATAATAATAAAACTAACAATGAATAGGCTATATTGAAGCGGCTAGTGTTATATTATAGATAGGACCCGATATATTTAGATACGATTAAGTGAGCTAGTGTGAATTATGGCTGGGGTCAAATGAAGACAAGGAGTGCGTGTCAAGCTGACATGCACCGAAGAGGACCGTTATGAGTCAATGATTTTTTTGTAAAACCATAACAAAGTTACAAATTCAGACACAGAGAATATCGGGTCAGAGAAGGTCAGAAAACATGAGTGAAGGAAATGCTTTTTGCTTGAGTGTCGCACGTCTGGATCTTTAACGTCACTCCTTCTTCGTGAGAAACGAGAGTTTTTGAAAGAGTTGGGGTTTTGGAAGCGAGCCGGACGGTCGACCTCGCTATGTGTCTTCAAATGAAAAAATACAACGTTAAGTCGTAATAGCTGGATCTTGAAGGAGATCCAGCAGAGATCCCCGTGCATCATCGCACTCCACAATAGGTATGAATGAGAAGCATGGCAGAAACGAATTGATAAAACTATCCTCCGCAACCAAGTCAAGAATAAAAGAATCAAATCTCTGAGGAAAAAATGTCTCGGCGTTTGTCTCCTGCCTGTCTATAAAGTTTATCAACAGATCTAAGACCACCAGCATTGATCACGGCCAGAGACTCAATGAAACCGCCGGCACAAATGGCGAACACGACCAACCGACGAAAGAAACTGTAAAGTAACTTTTTATATTGAACACTTTTGGGTCCTAATCTGATAAACTCGAAAAGTTTGAAACGGAAAGAAAAGGTGCACCATGTTTTAAAGAAAAGATGTTTAAAGTGAACAATGTTTAATTTGAAGGTAATTTTAAAAACTGAAAAGATAAACTGTGACAATGTTTTAACGAGAAAGATGTTTAAAAAGAAATGTGCTTAACGAACAATGTTTAATATAAGTAAAATAACTATGTTTAAAAAGAACAATGTTTAAAAGTAAAATGTTTAAACGAGAAAAATGTTTATTTTAAAAAAAAATGTTTTAATAAGTAAAATGCTTAAAAAGCAATGTTTAAAAGGACTGACAGTTTAAAGGCTTAAAAAGCCTTAAAAATGAGTGTTAAAAAGGTTTGAGAACGCTTCTAAAACTTTTCGCATTGTTTTCGTGTTTGAGAAGCGTTTAAGAGACCGTTGGTGCCGTGGTGATAATTTAATTGAGAATGTAAATTTGTATCGATTTTGTAGGACGCGCCTTGGTCGGCGCTTCCGAGGGATTTTCGTATGATTTCGTATTATGATTTTGTGGGAAGCGTTGGCAACGAGGTGTCATTCCGGAACGATGCAATGTAACAAAACCCGTTCTGGTGACCGTGATCAGTTGTTCAAGTGAGAACTGCCACGGCCCATTTCGGGACGGATATGCAACATTAGCTGTAAAATGGTTTACAAATTTTAGCAATTAGTTTAGTCTAACTTTAAAAGCGGTGATGGGACAAAATAATTCACCGCATTAATAAAAGTTTAACGAATGACAAGGCTCGACCACTGCTGCTGCTGATATTCTATTTAAGCAATCTTGCACGTCATTCGAGCAATCTGATTGCCATCACCATATTCAGGCAATGTGGGCCCGTCAGCCTGAAGTATCTGGAATATTTCTCTAAATTTTTTAATACAATAACATCATTGTTGCATCTTCATAGCGTAAAAGTAGAACTGTAATCAGAAAATATTTGTAAAATGTAAATAAACATTTTTAGACGTAAGAGGGAACAGAAAGAAAAATTCCAGTCAAACTAAAATGGAAGAAGAAAAAAACTGCCCCCTTAAGTTTGAAGAAAAACATTTCTTTACTTTAGCGGCTTATTTTGTTAAAGAGTAAATGACAATTACAAGACATTTTTAAATACCCCCCACCCCCCAAAAAATAGCAGTAGTCGATAATGAATGTTAGCGTTTTGAAAAAAAACTTTCAAAATTGCATTTTTAAGGAACAACCGGTGGTTCATAATAAAACTGAACTTTATTCAATATATATTTTTTTAGAAAAGAAAAAACAGAAAAGAAACACAATAAGTGATTAAAAAAGAATCGCTATTTACTTGCCTCCCAACGAAAGCAGAGTTAGACACAGGTTCAGTTTTTAATATGGGAAAAATCCTGCTCTCCTAAAGGGGAGGGGGGTGGCACTGGGTTTGAAAAAATAATAATTGCCTTAGATTTTTAGGATCTCTCCTTCACTGACCGTGGACAAAAAAATGAAGTGTAGTATCAGAACAGATACTACACTTGCTGCTAGCTCAAACTGGGTGTTGTTGTTGTTGCGTTCAATAAACTCACGTTGTTTCATGGAATCTAAAGACTGAAATGTGTTTATTATTTTGATTTTGAACAATTTGATAACACTTTGATAACACTTTGATAACACTTTGATAACACTTTGATAACACTTTGATAACACTTTGATAACACTTTGATAACACTTTAATAACACTTTAATAACACTTAAATAACACTTAAATAACACTTTAATAACACTTTAATAACACTTTTCTTTACATATTTATTAAAATAGAAACAAGCAAAATCACACAGACCGATTATAATTTATTAGAAAATGTTGCTGATGACGATGTATCAAAGTACGTGTGTTCCTATTTACTTACCTTTGTTTACTTTTTATAAAGATTTTCTAATTACGGTTCTACTTTTATGTGATGCAGATTTGTTATTTTGTTAAAAAGAAACTTAAGAAAAAAGTCACTTGGTTTTATTTAAGATTTAGTCCGAACAGTTTTGTAAGAAGTAAACAAACAATTTTTCACGCTCAAGAGGGAATATATAAAAAATCGACAGTTTATTATTGCTAAATATCTTTTAAAGTATGGACCTAAAAAGTATTTGCTAAGAATAAACTCTCGGCTAGAAGTTAGGACTAAATTCGTTTTATTTTTTATTTTAAATAATACCGTAAGAAATATGTAAGATACTTAGGTCTGACGGGCACAGATTGCATTGGAATAATGTTGCTCGAATGGCGTACCGTGATTGCTTGATTAGAGAATCAGCAGCAGCAGTGGTCGTGTCTTGGTCGTGGCTTAATCTGTCGTACATAAATAGTAAAACCGGGAAACACTTGTTAAATCATATTAAAAACATTTATTTACTTTAGTAGCTATGACATATTTGCGTTAAAAATTTATATGTAATTAAAGTTATAGGCCTTTTCAGTGCGTGCAAATACCGATTCGGAATGAAGTAGACATTTTTGTTTAGTCAATAATGCCAACAAAGATGGCTACTTTACTCAGAATCACTATTTACATGAACTTAAAAGTCTCATAAATTCGATTAAATAGCATTTTTAGCGCAAATAAGTCACAAATGCATAGGTAAAGCAAAAAAATTGATTTTTATATATATTCAAAGTTTGAAATAATAATTTGTTTTATGGAATTTGTGGCTAAAATTGTATTAATGCGGATTGGCAAATTATTAGTCGTTTCATTTTTTGTGTTTGTTTTTCTTTCATATTTACTTTGAAAATATCAGAAACTATGAGTAAATATTAGCGTTTGTCAGGCCAAAAATTCTCTTAACTTAAGTTCGGGTGGAAACTACTCTCGTCATCTCCTTCGCGGTTCGTTAAGAGGTTGTAATTTTTTGTCAAACGGACTTAGAATTAGTGGTACGTTTAATTGAAAGTATATTTCTCGTGAAAACTACTCTCCCTCTCTTTTCTTTTGTGCTCGTTGGGGGTTTGTTTTTTCACACGGACTTAGGGTTAGGGGAAGGCTTAATAGAGAGTATGTTTTGTAAGAAACTGATAATAAAAGCAAACACCGTTTATTAAAAAATGTCGACAGCGGTGTAACGTTAATAGGTCACAAATGGATACTTAAAGCCAAACATTTTTTTTACTAATATCTCAAGTGTATTTCCTTTAGAAAAATAATGTCGTAGCATTTATTAGTGTATGGAATTTTTGGATAAAATCGTAATGCGGATTCGTTAGCAACTAATTTATTGTTTGATTCATTGCGTTTTTTAATCATATTTATTGTAAAAATATAAGAAGCTATGAGTGGAAAATAGCGTTCGTCAGAAAAAAATCGCGTAATCCTGCCATAAACTTTAAGTCCGGGTGGAAACTATTTTTTTCTAATATTCTCAGTCGATTAAGACGTTGTACAGGGTGGGCCAAAATAAGGGTCCTATCTTTAAATTTGAATAACTTGAATTTGAAAAACTTCCACAAAATAAAAGTTAAACTCACCAAACTTTATGTGTGTGTAGACTGACCCTTCCGAGATTTTTTGAAATAAACAAAACAAATTTTAGCCGAAAACCACTTCTTAAAACTTACAAAAACTAAAGTATTGTTTTTTACACTGTTTTGAGTTTTTTAAGCAAAAATAATGTTTTCTAAATGAGGGTACGTTCCTTAGGGCTAATACGGCTCATGCTTGCTTCGGAAGGGGTCCTTTACTTATTCTAAAAAAAAAAATTTTTTTAAATCAATAAATAAAAAAGTTATGAATTTTTAAAAATAGGACCCTTATTTTTGCCCACCCTGTATTTTGTCGCACGAAGTTAGTGTTAGTGGTAGGTTTAATTGAGAGTATTTTTTGCAATAAACTTATAATAAAAGCAATCATATTTTATTTAAAATATCGGCAGTTGCTTTGTTGCTGTCGGCCTGATGTATAACACAAATAGCTCACTAATGGAAGGTAAAGCAAAAAAAAATGTTTGTTTTTTTACTACAATCTTAAGTACGTCAATAACAAAAATTTATTTTAAAGATTTTTAGAAAAAATGTATTAATGCAGTGTGCTTTTTTATATTTATTGTGAAAATATCCGGAATTATGAGTAAAGATTAGCGTCTGTTAGGCCAAAGAAAAAACGCTTTTAACCCTACCACTAACTGTAAGCCTTAGTTGAAACAACTCTCTTTCATTTCTCTCGGTTCGTTCGGGGGTGGGTTTTTATTGTCAGGAAGTTAGGGTTAGCGGTGAACTTAAGAAAAATTATGTTTTGTAAGAAACAGATAATAAAAGCAAAAATTGTTTATTAAAAATATTGTTGCAGTCGACAGTGTCTTTGTTCTGTCGGCCTTAAGTATAACGCAAATAGGTCACAAATTTATAGTTAAAGCAATACCCAACAATATTTCATTAAAACAAATAGGTGGATTTTGTTGATCAATAATAATAATACATTTTTGAAATAGTCGTGAATATGGGGCCATCCTTAAACAAAGAAAATAAGAGAAAGTCTTCGTCGCCATGTTAGAAGTATAAGTGTTTGTTTTTGTTTCTGATCTGAAATAGCATTCGATTGTCTGAGAACAGAAAATTAGGTATGATGATGAAATAGTGTAATCGAACGCAAATAGAGATATGACGACTCAGAAGACAAACGTAATAACCGAATGTACTCCGTGAGAGTTGGGGATATAGCATAAATTAAAAAAAGGCAAATGCGTAGTTTGTTCTGAATGATAAGAAAAGGAATTGTAAGGAAAAAAAGGACAAAGAAAGAAAATATGTAGCCGTCATGTTCGAAATATCTATTTGTATGTATCTGTTCATTAATCGCGTTCTTGTATTCTAGAATAGGAAAGTATATAAGACGGGGAAAATGTGTAAATAAACGAAAATGGAGATATGAAAACACAAACGTAAGTAACATAATGTACCCGTGGTTACAGAAATTGTATGAGGAGAGAAATAGGAAAAAGGTGAGAAAATGTATGCGAACAGTAACGAATAATGAATCTGTGAAATAACCAATCAAATCGCCGCAAAAGCCGAAGGGGGCGTCCCGTCAATACAGGTTGTTTCAGTATAGCAGGAACCAGTAAGTAGTTAAAAAAAATGAAATAATAACGGCGATATCAAGAAAAAAACATTACGAAGAATATTTCCCCGTGTAAGGTGATGGTGGTTGCAGTAGATGTTTGCTTGAGAGTGAAAGTTACTTCCACTCATTGTGTGTATGACTATTTTAGGAGAATGAGGTGAGTCGGCAAAAATTTATAAATTACTGAAAGCGAACGAAACGCATATTTTACGAAAACACATATCAAAAATCTACCTTCTATATGTTGTTTATATTTACAGAGCTGTAATTTCTGAATGTAAACGGGAAAGTTTTACTTTATTATATAGATTTGGATTATTATTATTATTATCATTATGATTATCATTATGATTATTATTATTATTATTATTATTATTATAATTATTTCTTTAATCTATAGAGAATAAATAATGACCCATGTTTACTCTTATTACCAGACATGAACCACATATTATTTTTAGTCTATTTTTACTTAAATTTATATGCTTTTTATTTTCAGATTATAAATGAAATTTAATAAAGTAAAATGTTCTCTTTGTTGTTTATGAATGTCGAGGACGAACGCAGACTGTAAGATATTATTGTAAAACCTATAATACAAATGTTTTCAATAAAATTGTGGTCGGTGTTATGATAGAGCTTTGTTTTAGATTATATAACGACAGACGAATACACAAAATTATAGTCGGGATTTATGCATTTAGGTTCCATAAACCTGTCAATGAAGACAATGCATATAAAGAGGAAATCAATATCGAATCACACATCAAAGTTAATAATAAAAGAATGAATGTAAAAAAATAGATACAATTTTTAATTTTCGAGTAAAACCATTCATTAAAGAAGGAATGTGTTTCATATTAGTCAAAATGACCTTTACGTTTTTTAGTAAAGTAATTTTATACACTTCTTGCTGTAGCGTCGGCTTGCTTTTATGTAACGGTGTGATTGAAACAGCCCTTTAGTATTTAGAACTTTGAAGTACATGGCATGTCAGGAGGGAGAAAAAACGTTCTTTGGAAACATCATGTCAATTTGAAATTTGAAAATTAGGCAAAATCGTAATAAATATGAAACACATCCAATCTTTGATGAAGGGTATTTTACCCGAAAATTGTAAAACCTAAGTTTAAAATGAAATAATTAAAAAGCATATCTGTATCTGATTCAGAGCTTATAACAGCTTTTGGCGCAATTTTAAAATGAAAATTTTTAAGAGGTGCCTTAAAAGATGTGTTCCCTATTATCACCATATATACAATTATTTCAATTGTTTTTATTGTTTGTTTATACTTTTTTATTTCTCTATCAAATCGGCAGCTTATCCATTGAGTAAAGATGATTTTAAATGTGTTATCTAAAATTACCCAATCTTTCGATATGATTCATTATTGAGACCGTGAAGACAACATCGGTCAGCATTGTCTTCACGGTCTCAATAATGAATCATATCGAAAGATTGGGTAATTTTAGATAACACATTTAAAATAATCTTTACTTTTAAAACAGAAATCATGCTCATCCGATGCTGTCCGATAGTGAATGACAATCCCTGGATACCTCTGAATCTTATGTTACTATTTTTATAATGTTCTGTAAAGTATTTCACAGCTCCAACTGGTATTGATAAGTGATTTTCTGTCTCATAAGCATGTTAACACCACTATTTTAGCCGTGTTTATTAAGTAGGAACCCTTATTTCCATAATTTATAAACTCTTCATAACTTTTCTAAATCACACGTAATTATGGATTTTAAAAAAAATATTTTTACTTTATTTATAGATTGGTCGGTTTAAACTTGGTATTTATTATACAACAAAATTGGTCAGGATAATATAGATGGTAGATTACGCAAAACGCGAAAACTGGATTAGAAATCAAAATCAGAAAATCAACTAACGTGTAAAGATATGATGCTATGAACACGAAATATTAAATGACACGTCGCGAATAAAATAAAAATTCTCCTGCGCTGGCGGTGTGAATAGATTCATACGTATTTTTTAGATTTCTATTTACATTTTATTCACGCTTTGCTTGTTTACGGTTTAACCAAGAAAATGTTTTAAAGTTCGGTGCTATAGCAAAGTAGTCATCGAGGATTCCCGAGTCGTAGCTTAGGTTGTAACTAGTGTTAGAGAGATTAATCGGAATTTGAATCAGGATCTAGAAATATCGGAACTTTCGGATGTATCGGAATTGGGAAAAAATGAGCCTAGTTTTTTATTCTAAAACAGATTCTTGTATTTATTTATTTTTTGTTAAACACTTAAGTTTCCATTGCTGGTACTAATAATAAAATAATAAATATTTATATATTTTGAACTACCAGTAAAACTAAATTCTATAGATCATAATTAAGAATTTAGGTAAAATGGCACTGAAAAAATGGCACGGTAAAATGGAACAAATAAACATGGAACGAGTGGATAAATATGAAAAATGGCACACGTGAAAATATTGATGAAAATCTCGCAATGAGTTTATGAAAGTCTTGGATAGAATACATAAAGAAATAACATTAAGAAGTTTCTCAAATTAAAAAGAAAATCATATTTGCATTTAAAATTAGATGAAGACACTTAGCTAACACCTCCTTAAGGAAATTAAATTTTATTTTTTTAGGCGGTTGTTGAATCAGAAACGAAATTGGAATCGGTATTTGTATCAGAATCGAGAAAGTTGCTATGCGGCTTCGACGTCCTGAATTGACCACGCTGACAACTAAACTTATCGGTAACTTCTGAGCAAAATGACCTCTACCGACGTTTCAGTTGAAATACAAACATTCTACAACAATGGCGTCGTCCAATATATTTCTGATGAAATGATTCGCAAATAATAATTTTCAAGCAAAGAAGCTGTGTATGATCTAAGTGACTGCACTTGTATATTTATTTATCTCCCCTGCTGGAGGTTAGACACAAGGTCAGGCGAGGTGGTTAATGCATTCTGGCCTACAAAAAAGCCTGAGTAGCTTCGTCGGCATTTCTTGGTAGGGGCGCCTCACGCGATTAGCAATAAACTAACCGCTTTCTCAGAGAGAAGGTAAATCCTGAGAGGGCGAACCGCCTAGGAGTTAACTGAATTATACTTCAACCTGACAGAAACAAAGCCATTGATGGACTGATTGTCGTGGATGCATCCCTGCACGTTGTAATCCGAAATTTTAACGTTAATAAGAGAATAATAAAAGTATATTCTAATAAGAATGGCAACCACCATTGGACGTATGTTTACAGTTCTTTTAACACTCCTGTACAAATTTTATTCGCTATCTTTGAATCTAAAATTCGCGACCAAGTTCTACAAAATTGGCGGCCATGATGGAAACGATGCTTGCTTGGCACAGCAAAAGTAACGATCACAAATGCATAAATAATAAGTCTTACAATCAGTAAATACGCATGAAAACTACATAAGTAGAATAGTAAATTTATTTGCGTTTGGTAACAGTTATTTGTTTTTTGGTTTGGTTTTACTTTTTTCACCCGTTTTTTCTTGTTAACGATACAACACTATAATCAATCATCGGTTGTAATGGTTTTACAAGTTGTTTTAACGAAAAATGCCGGTTCTATAACTGTAACTGAGTCAAGCAATGTAAACCAAAGGTGGGGTTCACTCATCGTAATTAGTAGAGGGTGATCATGAAAACTATACAATTTTAAAAAATTATTACAAATGCAAATGATGAGATATTTTTTAATCAGACTTGATCTTTTGTCCACAGGTATTTTCAAGGTTTTCATTCATTCATTTATATCGTACGAATTAGATGGTTCTATTGTGGGCATTAGTTTTCCGATATCTTTCTAGTCCGAAATCTTCCGAGAAAGAAATCAGGTTCGTACAGGAAGGAGCAAGTACAGGTTTCCAACATCTTAAGTGAAAGCGTTTATGTTGAACCAGCTGGATTCGAACTTGGCACAGCCAGGTTGTCAGTCCGTATCGTTTACCACTTAGCCACCGTCACCTAATATATATCTATTAGAGAGTTGTATCTGCCTGAAGTAGAAATTAACACTATTACTATATTTAAATATTTAATTAATATATACTGCAGTAAGAATTTGAAAAATCTGAGACTAATGTTGATCTTGGTGTCTGAATTCGAAACCTAACGATTACATTCTATTAATATTCTGGTGTAGTCTGTTTCAATGTTCAATTCAGTGGGGTTGCATATGTATAGATAATTATATCCTCCCAGACATTACCTCCTTCATTGTAGGGATACTTTACTTTGTGTATCCGTCATGAGACCATCTTCACAGCATCACCCCTTTTTAGGGTGAGCAGAGAGTTCAGTATCTATTTTGTTGTCATGATACATCAACCTAGGCATTAACGCCCCGTTGGAGGGGGTAGTATATGTTCGTTCGTCATATATATATATAACTATTTCATGTATCCACATAAAATCTTTTAAGGAGATAATTTTTTTTGTGTATCAATTTTCAGTATTTACTTCAACAGTGCTCGATACGTAAGTAGAGCTAGGTAGTAAGCTATGAAAATATAGTTATGGCAATTAAGCTACACAGAGGCTCCTGCGTTTCATCTCCAGGGGGGTCTCAGGCTAAAATGCATGGAGTTATTTTTGCCGGGTGTGTTTATATACACGACTAGCTAGTTAACCAATTAGATTATTTGTTGTTCTCTCAGCCAATCGTTGGGTTTCCCACGAACAAAGGTGTGGTTAATATTACTTCCAATATCCTGTTCTATTGTTCTGTTTTCTATAGAGTGGCCTATATTCTTTTTCCTTTGTTGTATCAATATAATGGGTAAATTATTTTAACACGTGGTTCCTTGTATTTTTATTTTAGGTTTTAATTTTAAGTTGTTCGATTTTTGTTTAGTTTTTATACTTATTTGTTTATTTATTAATGTATCGTTAGCCTAAGGTAAATTTTTTTCTGTGTAGGCAGCTGTTTGCTATCTCACTTCTACAGTTTAATAGATTTCGGGGGTCCTTAAAGTTTAGGATTTCAATTTTTTCATTCAGACATGATCTACACGGGTTGTCTAAATTTCTACATGTCGTATTATTTTCCATTGAATTATTGGTGAGCGTTCATTATCTTTGAGCTCCCAATAGTGGTTTGCTAGTGCTGTTTTAATTCGACGTTCTGTTTTTAAATGTGCTTTTGTGGTCATAATATCTGGTTTTGAAATCTAGAGAGGTCATACCTACGTAGTACTTGTTATTCGGTCTTTCCGTGGCAAATATGTTGGCTTGGTATACAATACTTTTGGTTAGGCATTTATTTTATAGTGGACAAAGTGTACGATTTATACAGTTACATCTTTTCTCTTCATTGCTAAGTTGTTAATTTCTATTTGGGTGGTTACTATTAGTGATTTGTTTATTTCTATTTGTATTGTTTATATTTTTGTTCTTTTTAGTGTTATTGTTGCTATATTTTTCACTTTTGTATGTCATTTGTTTTTTTCTCATTCTCTGCTGTTCTCTTTCAGTATTTTGTTATTGTGTGCTTTAATTATCATTTCTAGGTTTTCGCAGCAGCTGTAGGATAGTTTTAAGTTATTTTTATTGAATATTTCATGCAAGGGATTGGTTATGGAGAAGTGTTTTTTTTTTCAATCAGATTTAGGAATTGTTTGCCCAGTTTAGTTTTTAGCATATGGTTATAGGGCGGTGTATAGTAGATTATTCTTTTTCTTTTATTTTGTTGTAATAATTAGTGTCCTGTATTTGATATTTAATTTCGGTATTGTGGTAACCACTATTTTTTAGAGCTGTATTGTAAATGTTGCTTGATTTTCTAAAAACACTTTCGTCGCTAGAATTATTGATAAGCCTACGTTCAATCGAATTCGGAATATGTTTTATGATTGATAGGGGGGGTGATAACACGTTGGGTTTACGTATATTGGATTGGCGTTATCTTTTAGATATGGTTCGTGAGTATTTTTATTTAGGTTTAACGTGACATCTAGAAAGTGAGTTGTTTTTATGTTAGCTAGTACTCTTTTTAGGCCTAGTTTTTTTTCATTTCCATATGTATAAGTTTCTTTAAGTTTTCTCCCTTGACTTTGTTGGAATCTCTTATCGCTAATCCATCATCTCTATAAAAGCCGATATCTGTATTATCACATATATTTGTGAGTGTATATAAAAATGAATAACCCCACAATATCTGATGCTTCCGCAGAGTCAATGGCACCCATGCCCAAATCAAAGGAGTTTGTCACATTTGTTTTAATCCATTGGTCATCGTTCTTGATTAAAACTGATATTTTTTAATGATGTGAATTTTGTCCTTGGATATATCGGTATATATCGCGGCAAATTCCAGGGCGATGTTGAAGAGTTCTTCTGATATAGACTGGTAGAAGTCCACTATGTCGAATTGTACGAAGGTACATTTGTTCTGATTTTCGATATTGTTAAACCAAGCAATTGCTTCAGTAATATTCACCCATTGGTTTAATTCTAGGTCTTTTTTATAATTTGTTTGTTGATTCTAGATAGAATTGTTTTGCTGATTCTTCCTAGTTCTTGTTTGGTTGAATTAATTAAGCGATTGCTAAGCTTATTGTTAAAGTTACTTTTGTGGCCTTTAAGATATAAGCTGTTTAATTTACTAACTTTGTCGCTAACTTTTAGTTTATCGGTGATTTGTTTACTTTTAGTATTTATTATATCTACGTAATTACGTTCGTTTGTATCTATGTTTTCGTAATGTTTTCTGTTAGTAGTTTGTTATACACTTGTTTATCTATTTTGTAACAAAATCCTAGTTTTGTCGGCTTTTACGAAGATTTTGCTAGAGTTGTTTATGTTTTTAACGATGGTGTGTAATTGTACACCAGTTTAATAGAATTATATATATATATATATATATATATATATATATATATAATTTGCAAAAGTATGCGACCATCGCATTCTTAGTTTGTCAGTATAAAGATAGATGTTTTGAGTGGAAGCGAATTTCTTTCAATGTTCGTTACTTAACGTACGGAAATCAATGGGAGGGGGCTATTAAATATTTAAGCAAACCATGTTTTGAAAGCAGCCGTTTTGATCTAGCTTGAAAAACCTTAAATGTTATTACTCTATTGTTGTGTGTTTATACATAAGTTTTTGACATTCTTTTAAGCACAGCAAAAAAATATAAGTTATTCCCGGCAGTTTAACGTAAAGAATGTGGCATCAACTAAACTGGAACAAATATAAAAGCGATTTTATTTCATTAGACAATTGTCAATTAATTTCACATTAAATTTGAAGCATTAAACATACCAGCGAAAGTATGAGACCGACGAGTTGAACATCCGATTATGACAATTTATTGTTAATGTACGCTTCTTCTCCAATCCCCCTTTAATAGACGGGGTAATGTCTAGAAAATGGTCCTATGACAAATAAACATCATGCACTACCTTCCACCCCGCCAAAAGAGGTAATACCTGGAGTAGAAGGTCTCATTACAAACGTACATACCCTATCCCCTAAAGAAAGAGGTAACACCTGGGAGGATTTACAAAGATGATACACCCATGATTTTTTTTTCTTTTACTTGGACAAATTGTTTTCAATTAGTTTTAGAAGTCCTTAAATAAGTACTGTATGTTATTTGTACAGGGTGGGCCAAAATAAGGGTCCTATCTTTAAATTTGAATAACTTGAATTTGAATAACTTCCACAAAATAAAAGTTAAACTCACCAAACTTTATGTGTGTGTAGACTGACCCTTCCGAGATTTTTTGAAATAAACAAAACAAATTTTAGCCGAAAACCACTTCTTAAAACTTACAAAAACTAAAGTATTGTTTTTTACACTGTTGAGTTTTTTAAGCAAAAATAATGTTTTCTAAATGAGGGTACGTTCCTTAGGGCTAATACGGATCATGCTTGCTTCGGAAGGGGTCCTTTACGTATTCTAAAAAAAAAAAATAAATAAAATAAAAAAAAAATCAAATAAAAAAGTTATGAATTTTTAAAAATAGGACCCTTATTTTTGCCTACCCTGTACTAATATCATTAACATTTCAGGTTATTTTCGACCGAAACTTCAACATTTCTATGGTTCAATTTTCCGAAACTAGTAATTGTTACTTATGAAGAATAGGCCAAGAATTAAACGGAGACATATTTGAAAAAAAAAAAAAAAACCTGACCAAGATATACGGACAATAAATTGGTCGATACAAATGAAAAAGGAAAACACCTACTTTCCTTTCTCATTTTGTAAAAAAACACAACAAAAAAAATTCTAATTTATCGAAATCCGTATTCCACTAGGATTTTTTTCTACACAAAAAATATAACCGTGTGTTAAACCGGCAACAGACTCCCCCTAAAATAAAACTGAAAAAAAAGAATTTATCGGCTCAAGTTATTCATTGTAGTGTATACCCACTAAAATATTTTATATCAAGAAAATTAAAAACAATGCTATCTTCTAGGGAATCAAAAGATTGACAGTAAATTGTCAAAAACGCTCTTCTGCTAGATGGGTGTTAGCGTAGCTACGTAGTCAAAACTCCGTTGGTACTGAAATTGTTTGGAGGTGTATTCCATACAAGTACCAAAATATTTCCGTCTGGCAGGATTTCATGGGAATTCATTTTACGGTTCCTTTCTTTAATCTGTATAATTTATGATAAGAAAAATATTCTATTTGAAATAAATGTCTGTCGGGAGGAATAGTATTAAAGAAAAAGCCATTTGTAACTAAACATTTAAAATAAAATGATTAGGTCTATATTTATTTAAAGCAATCTGTCTTACAGTAAAAAAAAAAAATGCCAGCTAAATATTCTTTAAATACACAACGAAGTCACTTTTTTTTTAAATACATTTATTTATAATTATACTTTTTTTGTAAGCGGCACGACAATTTGATTGGGTAAGATTTCATTTTAAACTGGATAAAGTCAGTAAAAAACATTAGCGACATCAGACTAATCGCCAAAACAAAAATGGTTGATCGGATCATTTTTCTTAATGGATACATGAAAGTTGATAATGTACGTATAAACAGGAAATGCCTTTATTAAACATATTAAAGTTAGTTTTTTTTTTGATGATTTCTACGCATTGACGTTCATGAAAAAGTAAAGCAATAACCCGGAGGGGGAATATTTAGAATATGTGTTAGTTAGGAATAAAATCTAAGAGTTATAACACACGATAAATAAATTTGTTTTCATCCTGAAAGTTTGGAGTGAAACTTTTCAGCAGACGCAATACAATTAGATTCTTTACAGTTCACAAAACATTAAAAAAAAAAAAAAAAAAAAAAAAAAAAAAAGTCTGCAACTATATTAGTCACAAAAATATCCGTAAGTACAGAAATCCTTACATGAATATTCTGCACAAGTATCAGTAAAAGAAAGTAGTCAACAAAACACAAGTTAAATAATACATAGAAATATTTCTACATAACCAACAGTTTTTATAACGTTTAAAAATTCTAACAACTCGTGTACATACGCAAATTTCACCATTTTCTTTCGTTTACGACTACTCAAATAAGTATTCTGTACTCAACCAACCGTCCTCCCCTCACTCTGAGGAAAGGCTTAAATTAATTAAACAACAATAAAAAGAATATTTAATACCCAATATTTACGATTTTTCATATAGAACTCAAAGCCAACAAAGCCTTCGGGAGGGGGGGGGTGTTTCTTAATTATGAGATTAAATTAATCACTCGGTTTTTAAATAAGTTTCGTTCATTGGAATGCATGCTGGAGATCTAATCGGGCGCAAAGTTGGAAGGCCCCACCGGTAACGGGGTTCACGTTGGCCGTGGGCTAGGGGCGTCTCACATTGCCCGTGATACATCTGGTACATGTGATAATTAAAACGGAGAAGGCAAATGATAAGAACAATAAAGACAATCAACGTGATCGTAAGTAGAATATCCTTTGTTGTAATTAGAACGAGATCGTCTGAAATAGAAGTCGTTTCCTTTGTGATAGTTTCCGGTGTGCGAGTTTCCGGTGTACCCGTTTCCGGTGTGCCAGTTTCCGACTCGTCGTTTGCATGATTTTTGCGAGTGTACTCTCGATATTTCTCAATTAATTCATAGTCATGAGCTTTTGGAGCTGCTGTTGCAGAGGTTAACTTGCCATTTTCCCCGCCTGCGAACGAAGTTTTTGCTTGGCAAGACTTTCCGAAGTTCGTTGTTCCACTGTTTTCAGCGTGTTTTGTTCTGAATTCCGATGCCTTCGTCTGCTCGTCCTCATCACTATTATTTGGCGGTTGTTTGGTTCCACCAATTCCTAACAGCGTTGGTACCAACAACAACAAGAGTTTTGGTAAATGCATTATCGACGCTCTACTGAAACGATAACACAATAACATTTATACACATTTAATTATCCAATGAAATTTCGGATAATTTTCGACACCTCTCGTATTTGCATATTTAGTTTTGTTAAGAAACGTTTAATTTTGAAAACTTCACGTCTGTTTTTTTGTTTTTTTCTAATCGGGGTGTTCGGGCGTTGCCCGGGAGTGAATAACACACCTTATTTACCCCTGCTACCATACCCGAACCTCATATTATAATTTTCAATTTATTTTTATTTACTTTTTTATAATTGAACATGTTCAAGTTATTTTTTTTACTAAAGAGTCACCACCTATCAAGGCCCAAAGGCCACTCAAGGATAAGGGTTATTGAGTGTCAGGTGGACGGTGAGACAACACCGTGATAATTGGTAATGATGGTGGAAATTGGGCAGAATTTGATTATTTTAGAGGACGGCTCCACAAGAATTTGTTTACATTAGACTTGAAAACGACCATGTTTTAGTCAGCTGGAAAGCACCCCCTCGGTATTGTGTTCAACAGACGAATAGTTCTGTGAAAGAATCTTTTCTCGTCAAAGTTTCCTTTAATTTTAGGCACAAAAAGAAAGGGAAATTATTGACAGTGGCTGTAACTAGACGAGTTCTTGTTGTGAATGTCTTGAAATACAATAAAACGTTATTTTTGTTGTTTATGAGGGTCCTGTGCGAAAGCATTGTAAAACTCTCTAATACAATTTTCCCTTGAGAGAATTATGTTTAATTATGTTATAGTGCTTTCTTTTTAATTGTATCTCTTTACAACAGGATATCTATGACCGAATAAGTGTCTTAATGCTGAATACAAGCAGTATTAAATATGTATTATAAGATACTTAAGACTTCTCTCTGGTCATATCTGACGTAATGAAATAGGAAAGTCAATATAACGCCAAAGTACCCAAATCACAAAAAACATTGCAACATTTCTTTATGGTTTCATGTCAGGCTGGGTCTACTCTACATCATACTAAAGGTTATACAATATTGACCACTCTAAAAATCATTAATCCCCGCGGATTAAATACAAGACTAGTTCAAAATTATGTACAGATTCTCGAGTTTAATTGTCCGAAACGTTGAGAAAATTTTCACCCATTTTCTGGTCCGAATAATCCAAAAAGTACGACTTATCAATCTCTCATAAAAATTAATACACAAGTTTTTTATGTAAATTTAAAGTATCGTTTTAAGAGACTTTGGGTAATTGCACAGTCAGATATGTCGTATAATGGAGGACTGCTGCCACATCTGGGAAAATGCCGCTCATATCACTCTTTCCTACCTTAACAGAATACAAAATCGAGTTTAAAATTTACTGGAGATGATCTCTTCTCTTTTCTATAGCCCATTTCTCACAGCAAAAAAGTTGTTATTCTCTGACTCTCAGCATTTTGGCTAAGATCAAAGTGTAGTATCTGTTCCGATGGATACTGCACGCCTGTCCTGTGCAGTTCTAGGAGGTCCACCCTCCCAGGCTTTGCCTCCCTTCTTTGGGGAGGAGTAAGTTTATTGCTTACTGTCTGAGGCGCCCCTACCGGGGAATGCCGACGGGGCTGCCCAGGCAATTTTTAAATGGCCAGAGTGCTCACCTCTCGAGCGCTGGCTTTTCAAACCCCACTTTCTCGACCCGATCTTGGGTCACATCTTACTTGTGGGAGTAAGATAAAACTGGCCTTGTGCCTAACTCCTGGGGAGGAGTAAATAACCTCTTTCTACGCTATTGTTATTTCCATGAAAGGTCTTCGACTGAGCTCCAGTGTACGAGACATTCCCTTGCTTTCTATCTTCATGTGTTAAGTGTCAGGCGGAATTTTTGTGAACATAGCTTCTTTGTAAATGTGTCAGGTTGTGAAACACATTACCACTGGGATACGTCCACTAAATTAAAACATAGCCGTCTTCAAATCCAATGTGAAAAAATACTTATCATCAACATCTCCTTTCAAACGGAATTTTCCATGTGAAGATACATTAGGTAAAAAGCGGAAACTACCACGAGAAATATAAGTTAGAAAAGTGAACTAACGTGGCAGGATAGGATGTAATGGACCAAAAGTCTGGAATGACACGTCGCGAAGACGATAGGAAAATGTTACTCTTTGGTTGGCAGTTTGAAGTATTCAGACGTATTGTTTGGAGCTCTGTTTAGATTTGTAGTCATGATGTTATCGTAGCAGTATACACTGAGAGAAGAAATATTTTAAAATTGCAACTATCCCTGTAATTTATCATTTTGTAGTGACTGCACGAAAACCTTTTGGATTAAAACGGTTATATTTTATATTGAGATGTTTTCAACTCTTCACCAAGTACCGTAGCAAGTCGTTGTATAGGCAGGGTCAGGAGGTCAGGCGTTGACAAGATGGCGGGTGTTCAAGGCTGTAGTAGACACTACTTGGAGTGATGCAATTGAAAAAATTAGAAGACATTTTTGAAAAGTGAAATCGACTGGGAGCAAGTCGAAAACACGAATAAATGAGGTCTTAAACTGGTTGTGAATCATTCTCCCCCCTCTCTCTCTCTCTCTTCTTAGCCCACCATTCCATGATAAAGATTAAGTTAAAAAAGAACAAGTTCAAATTATTTGACGGTATTAATTCATAGAAATAACTATTATATTAGTCTATTAAAATACACACATTCCAATGTACAATATGCAATCACGCATGCATATCTTATTGGTGCGTAAGCATTGCAGAATTTCAATTTTACATTAAAAATTAAGTAAGCATGCAGTATATTTTAATGCAGAAAAATAATATATATATATATATATATATATATATATATATATATATATATATATATATATACAACAAATTACTTTTATCAAACGCAATGGCGCTCAATTACCTACCGACATGTATAATTTTAAAGTTCTGTAACGGTTTGTATTTTTTTTCTTTCAGGATAAGATTTCGTCTGTACCCGTTTTTTCAGAACCAAAGTGAAATATGTATGCTGATATTCTGTATCTTATAGATGACAGACGTTATATATATATATATATATATATATATATATATATATATATATATATATATATATATATATATAACAGAAATAAATAAATAAATAAATATATATATATATATATATATAACAGAAATAAATAAATAAATATATATAACAGAAATAAAAAGTTTAACTCATCTGCCCCTAAGATAATCAAAACACACGCTAATAAGCCCATAGGAACTAACAATATTGATAATCGGGCAGACCCACAGGCGCACAAGCAAAGAAAAAAACTGAGAAGAAAGAATAACATCTGGTTTAACCGCCTTTCAGCAGTAATGTTAAAACCAATATACCTAAAGAATTTTTCCAAATCTTAGACAGATCTTTTAAGCATCCCCACAGATATAGCACTATCCTTAACAAAAATTCTATTAAAATATCTTACTTTACTATGCCCAATATTGAACAAACTATCATAACCTCTAACAATAGGAAAATCAAACATATCCAACAACAACCACCCACCACATCCCTCACCACTTGTAACTGCCGTAAACCTAGAGATTGTCCCCTTAACAACAACTGTGTACAGAAGGACGTAATATACGCTTGTACTGTTAAACAATTCCCCCGCTCCACCAATGTTGTGAGTAATCATAGTTCCCATACTCCACCCGAACTCCGTATCTCCCCGCAACCCCAAT
This sequence comes from Sepiola atlantica, assembly GCA_963556195.1. Lineage (NCBI taxonomy): Eukaryota > Metazoa > Mollusca > Cephalopoda > Sepiida > Sepiolidae > Sepiola > Sepiola atlantica. The sequence goes on from OY744528.1 coordinate 34,317,065, forward strand.
CCGCTTCTACTCAAAACTCCCACTTATACAGCCATACCTCTAACCAAGCACCCCAATAATAGATAGTGGGCATGGGCTAACTCACATTTCCCCCATATCCGCTCCACCCCACTTCTCCAAACAACTTTCCTCGCATAACTTGGATCTCCAAATCCAAATCTCATCTAATACCATTAGCAATCTCAATGCAACTATAGCACCACCCTTCAAGATACACACATATATTGGGGCGTCCTCTTTCCCCATTAAGACCCGGATCTCTAACCATGTCTATTCCTTTAAAAATAGCAGCGATAACAGCACAGGCACTTCACTTTCCAATCTAATTAGAAACCTCAATCTTAAAAATACTCCCTATTCACTTCACTGGTCAATACTTAAAAAGTCCAAATCATATACCCCGGGAGCATCCCATTGCCAACTTTGTACTTTGGAAACCTTTATGATAGCTACTGCTACTTAATCTAAAAATATTATTAATTCTAAGAATGAACTTATCCCCAGTTGCAGGCATAAACGTAAATTCAAGTATAGCAACCACAGTAATCCCCCAGACACCCCTCCCCCATTTGATTAAATACCCTCCCTTCATCTCGGATCTTCCCTCCTTACATCTCGAATCTCCTTTCCGATAGTTCTAATTCCTGTTGTTCTATAATCTCTGCTTGTATCTCCCTCATCCCTTTAACCTTCTCTTAACTTAATAAAATTACCCATAAACTCCGTTAGCTTCACAATTCCCTTAGTTTTAACACCTTTCTTCCACTACCCCCTAAATCATTCCACTTAACCTCCTTAACCGTATAACTTTTATATGGCTTTCCTTTTTCTTTCCCGTTTAACTTCTTTTAATACATTCGTCCGCTTCCTTTCAACACTTCCAAACTTCATTCCTTTCCATCTCAACTTGATAACTAACCCACCTTATTCATATTATACCCTAGCCCTTTTATTTACTTGATGATTCGCCTTACTTACTCCTAATCCCCTTTGCACACTTCGATATTGAACTCCTTACTGTTTCCACTGTACACTCTAATTATTCTTCCCCTCCTGTTTTTACTTCTAAATAATTCTTCTCACTCTTTTAATAGCCTCGATTATTCCCCCCTTGTTTTACCTCGGCCTTTCGTACACTTCTCTCAGACCATACTCAACCCCCAACCCGCCCGCGCTCTACATCTTTTAACCCCCATAGTATTTACTTTTAACTGCGATCTCCACTCTCCCTCTGGCTTAATCTATTGTCACTTTTTTAACCTTGTATGTCTCTTACTTCTTTCTGCCATCATTAACCTATTTAATAATTTTCTTAATTAACATCCATATAATTTTTTTGAAAAAATTCCAAAGTTTAATTTTCCCATATCCATAAAGAACTAGCGTCCCGTAACAGCATATTTTACTTCAACCCATATCTTTAACCAACTTGGAGATTCCCATTCCGGATATCCTTTCGAGGTCATTTTTACTTTTTACTTTTTCCTTATTCTAATTCTCATTCTTGAGCTCCTATCTTATCAACTTTTCCCTCATTCTATTATTATTATTTTATTATTTTATTATTTTTTATTTTTTATTTTTTATTTTTATCGGTCAATCCTTAATTTTCCCTGCGAGCCTAAGACTAATCTTATTATCTCTTTTTCATTTTCTTATTTCTACTTTTAATACTATTTTTATCTTTACTTTTTTAATTTTTAATTCATTTTTCTAGTTCTACCCTTCAAATATATTTTGCCTCATTGTTTATATCTAAGGTCACCTGATTAAACATCTAAACCCCGAACTCTGTTCATAAACATATTCTGATATTTTAACTCCCTCTCCTAACATTCGTTAACTCACCCCCACTCCTTTCTTCCCCTTTTCTAGTTCGCGCTAACATCCAATTTCAACTTTATGCGACTCACCCCCTACATTCACACTCTTAGTTTTAACCGCACTCTTTCACCGCATCCGCTCCCTTTCTCCTCCCTCGTACCCGTCCCTTTCTCCTCCCCCACACCACTTACCCGTTCCTCCCCTGCCTACTCGTCGCATATTATGTTTTTGCTTTTCTTCATTTTAAGCCGGTTTTCTCAACAGGCTAGCTTTAACTATTTTCGCTGCCTCTTTTTCCCACTTTAAAACACTTTCCTTTGAAGTATTTTTAATGGCGAATATTTTCCACCTCAATCTTCTCTTAGCCTGCCTGTATCCACGAACGTACCTCTTATTGGACTTTTTACCCTTTTGGATTTTCTATTTTCGCCGTACCTGAAGTTGTGGCTTCTTGGAATTTAACTTTGAATCCTCTCTCATTACATCTCGTGCCTTTAACGACCTACCTATCTACATCTTATTCTTTCCGCTGGACCTTTCGACACCGGACTTTTTAGCAATCGGACATTTGCTTGCATTCGGGCAGAGTTTTGCCCTGCGTTTCTTTCCCTACAACTTTTATTTCATTTTTTCAAATTTTAAATCTTGGCCATTGCCAACTTATCTATCCCAGCGACTTTCTCTGATGATAAGATTTTGATCTTTGAAAAGCCTGGCTTAAGGAAAATTTAACTTGAATAAATTGCCTTTTTGCGGAATATACCTTGCTCTGAGCAATTGAATTGAATTTTGATTTGGCTTTTGCTTCTCTAATTCCTTTCCATTCTTCTTCATATATATATATATATATATATATATATATATATATATACTACACTGGGAAAATACCCGTCCCAGGACGTGTAAAATTAATTCCTCGAACAAAACTGTTTTGCGCCACTTCATGTCCCATTTACAAAAATGAAGATTTAAATAGAAGAATAATGATACTAAACCTTATGTTTAGAATATTTATTCTAACTTTGATCAGAATCCATTACATGATTTTGATTCTGGAAAATGTCTCACATTTTTAACCGTAGTTTAAGCGGTCTAAAATAGAAATTGAAAATCAGTAAATTGCCCTTAATTAGTGTCTACTGACTATGGATCAAATTCAATGCAAATCTGAAATATTTTTTAAATTTTAATTTGTGTCCATATAATGCCCCTTAAGAATACTTCGTAATGCTCCAATGAAATTAAAGTTGGGGTAATATTTATTAATTGATGTTTAATATATATTGTAAACAAATCACAAAAATCGAATTTTCACGAAGGTATAATAGCTAAGCCTAGTAGTCGTAGCCTCACAATAAGTATAAGCACGGTAGACGGTAGTCATACGAGGAAAACCTCAACGCTTCTTTTAAAATTAAACAAATCTTTATTGGGTATCCTATACCGTTGGGGTATAGCATAGAAAAAAGGTAGGACTGGTGTCCGGTGGAAGGAAACGAAGTTCTTTTACTGCCCGGGAAGCGTTTCTCGGAAATTCAGTGGATGAGGGGGTAGGAGAGAGGTGAAGAAGAGTTCCTTCTAGGTTGACGGCCAGGGTCTCTCTCATGATCCGTTCCACCGTTCAACAGGAGTGCAAATAGTCCGCAATGGACTAGCTGAAATCAATACGCCCTGTGAGCCGATTGGTTAGTTTAAAACCAACTTGCCCACAGTGGACGCATAAGAAATAGGTCATATTTCAGACACACACAACGTAGGGGGGAATAAGTATTTCATCTTTTACTTTTTTATAAGTCGGCCACCGCACATACTAAGAAGGGTCTCTGATTTTTAGCGTAGACCACTCTTAGAAGAGGCGAGATAGAATATTAAAAAATTGTAAAAGAACCACATTCATTTACTTCATTTTATTGAATATATATTGCACCCCCATAGCAAAACATAGCTCTACACATGAAAAAAAACAAAAAAACAAAAAAAAACGTTGTTAGCAAGCACGAAATCCAGAAGTTTCCTTTAGCTGATTACCATATTTTACAGATGTCTAGTGGAGGGAGTGCTCACCCATCTTTGGCGATCAATCCTCTTAAAATCTGTAAGGTTTGTAGGTTGCCGTTCGGCAACTCGAGGCTTTAACAGTTCTACAAAACAGATTCGTCAGGTGGTGAAAAGCTTGAAGTATCAGGTCATCCAAGAGATATTGTCCTGATTTTACTTCCGACATGTTAGAACGCCCAATTGAACTAAATGTTTATATGTATAAATGTTTTAAAACTTTATATTTTGGTTGTTTATTTTTACGTGGGGTTGTCCCGGCACAAGAAGACATTCATTAAGTTCTATTAGATTACAATTATAAAAATTTAGATTTACAGAACTTTATTTATTTCAAGAAAAGTTTGGGTTTTTTTCATTAAAATGTAGTTACCAACCGACCTGCTGGTGATAGCAGATCAGGCTGCCCTGTGGCTCCCTGAGACGAAATTCACCTACATTGACGTTTTTTTTTTTTTTTTTTTTTTTTTTTGTAAAACTTAATTATGTTCTACAAAACCAAAAACAAAAACAACAGCCCCTCTCCCTTTCTCCCTCCCCTTTTTTATTTTTATTTTTCCTACCCTACTCCCGGTCCTGGATATGACCTTAAACTACATCCGATGGTGAGATCCGGCTTACGGACTTTGGGGAATGTGGAGCCTCCTCTTAATTACCATTGCTCCCAGGTCCACCCTGACCCGGAGTGGTAGTACCTGTTAGGGTCCCAACTATGAGTTAAATAGAAACAGATATTAAAAGGGGAAAGAAACAAAAAAAGAGAAGAAAACAAGACCAGATTCGGCATTAAATAACCCAAAAAGGGTTGATATGCCGTAAAACAAAACTACCAAACCAAAAACCCTGATTAAACATTTGAAGATATAAAGAACTTGAAGCATAAAAACTTTCACTATAATGACCAGATTCGGCATTAAATAACCCAAAAAGGGTTGATATGCCGTAAAACAAAACTACCAAACTACCAAACCAACCGACCTGTATAATTTGAAAGTGTGGCTACATTAAAATTTATCTCTGAATATGTTATCGTCACTTTTACTTGACCAAACAAGAGTCAACGATATCGGTCGATTTTCTTTTTAGATGGTCGCCCATTTCAGGCTTCGCAGTTTTGAAAAAGAAAAGACTTACGCTTCCATTATCCATAAGTTCGGGAAGGTTACCAGTCTCACTTGGGGAAAGGCAAAGCATTGTTAAGTATTTAAGGAATCAAACAGTAACATAACATTAATCGTTCATATATTTTTTTCTTTATCCGAATGACATATCGAACAAATCTTAAATTGAAATAAAGATTAAGTTTTTAAAACTATGCAGGTCGGTAGAAAAGATTGTATAACGCTTAGTAAAAGTTATTTGTTGTATTTTTTTGTTTTCGATTTATCAGCTGTTATCTATATCGCATGATTGTCATAAAATGAAATCCAAGCGAAAAAGAAAAGTTGAATCACCTTTCATTATCAGAACTATAAAATTCGAGGCAGCATGATAGTAGACCCTACAAAATAATAACGTTACATGTAGATCGGATATATTCTCAAAATATGTCAAAGCGACGAAAATTAGGTAGTAGTATTGGGAATAGAAACAATTGTTTTTTTTTTTCAATTTTAGAACAATTAGTTTTTACAAAGTCGACTAATGACTAATTATCACTGGAAAAGCAGGAACAGTCGTTTAATAATTTATTTTAATAAGATTGGAAGGTATTTTCGACCAATATTTTAGGCACATTTCCTGAGTTTGAGTGGTAATCGCACATCAATTCTCAGAAACGCAGACTTTGTACTACAGATATTTACATTTATAATATATATATATATATATATATAGTTCTCATACGACGGTTCTTAAAAAAAAAAATTGGTGAAAGGTAATCTAGTTGTTCGGTAGGAGTACTCACCGTACCAATATAACTGCCCATAGTTCTCTTCATGAATACTGGATATTAAAGAAAAAAAAAGAAAAAAGAAAATCACCTAATACCCGTCGAATTAGTAAGAAAAGTATTTAGAATATAGTTTTAATATTAAAAGCAAATTAATTTGAACGGCATAAACCTGCGCAGGAGGAGGTCGGATTGTTATAGTTTCGTTTTATTTAGCACATTATTCAACTGAAGTAATGGTAGAAAAATAACATTTTAACCAATTGTTTTTTTTTTAAATAAAATATTGCAGACCCCTCATAAATGTGTCCCTTTATCACAGTAGCCATTTACATCTCAGTTGCAATATGACTTGTTTATAAGTGAAAAGACGTAAAAAAAAAATAATGATAAGTTTTATGGGGGAGGGAAGTATTGTGATCTAATTTTTTAAAAAAAATGGAAAGTCATTTTGTTTTTGAAGAAATTTCGTTCATTGGTATGCTTTGTGGGGATCTAACAGGATACAAAGTTCGGAAACCCCACCGGTTACGGTTCTCTTGTTGCACGTGGTATACAGGCGTCTCTCGTGTCGGATGGTATTTCCTGTACAGGTTATAATTAAAACAGATGAGGGAAATGATAATGCCAATAAAGGCAATCAAGGTAACCGTAATTAGAATATCCTTTGTTGACATTAGAACAGGATCCTCTAAAAGGGTGGTAGTTTCCGGTGTTATAGTTTCCGGTGTGCCCGTTGCCGCCTTGTCTTCAGCATATTCTTCGCGAGAGTACTCTCGATATTTTTCAATTAATTCAGCTTCATCTGGAGTCGACAAACTTTTCACTGATATGATGACCTTGTCGGTTTCCGCGTCTGCGGAAGGTGTTGTTATCGGACAAGACTCTTGCAAGTACGATGTGACACTGTTTTGAGGGCGTTTCGTTGTAAATGGCGACTCCTCATTATTATTATTATTATTTGCCAGTTCGCTATTCGCACCAATTCCTAACAGAGAGGGTAGCAAAATAACAACGAGTGTTAACAAATGCATTATCGACGCTTAGATTAAAGGAATAACAGAATTATATTTATCTAACATTTTATTGTCCAATAAAATGTTGGATAATTTTCGTAAGCAATTGTATTTGCATATTTAGTGTTATGAAGCAACAGTTACTTAAAAGTCATCATTTCTGTTTATATTATTTATTGATTAAACAGGAAGCCAGACGTTGCCCGGGAATATATAATATATATATATTCGTTTAGGACGATTTAGGGACATTTATTCTTTTTCTTTCTGTGTACAATTACCTATTATGTCGTTTCAGAATTTCGTTTGATTTGTCTTTAACTCAATATTTCAGATTTTACAGTGGCGAGTTATTTATACATTAATTTTAACGTATAATGATCACGTATTTCGTGGCCATCACCAATTTACGGAAACTTTTTATAAAGAAAAGATCTAACCAAATTTATTTTGTCTTATTTTACATTAACAATTGTTTTAGGGGGCGGGCGGTTTTTAATGACCATTTCTTTTGATCGCTTTTTGTGTGTTGATTTCTACAATTGCAAAGTACTTATGTAGAACAGCATGCAAGCAATATAATTGGTTTTTGTTTCAGGATCGAAAATTTCTGTAAAGTTATCAATTCACTATTACAAACATTAAAATATTTTAATGTTTTTATTGTTAGTATTTGCACTGCGTATTTATTTTTCTTGTGGTGTGGAAACACTCGGACTCTTACTGTATGCGCTATGGCTAGTCTTTTTCCACCCCGCATGTTCAAGCATCGCCAGAGACGTTTCTGAAATTGACCCGACCGCACTAGTTTGGCCATGCAGCAGAAATTGTCGAACGAGCACAGCTCGTACAAGTCCCCACCTAACTTGCATAGCCTCTACGCGCAATGCCTTTACTTTAAGAGAAAAATGTGAACAAATTTAAAGAGCATTAAAAATAGCGACTACAAAAAATACTGTCTGAGAAACAAAAAATAGAAAAGAAATTGACCAAGATTAGTTACTTCTTTCTACACACAAATCTGTCTACGTTTGATCACCGTTCCCCTAGAAATGGTTACTACATAACCTTAAAACTTATTGACATTTGCGCAATTGTCTTTAGAAGTATGTGATGGTCAGATATTGGGTAATCATTTTACGTTAACTTTATAAAGGAAAGTTATAACCCACTCTTAAAATCTAAATTATTGGCTAAAAAAATTTTTTAACGGAATTCTCTAGCGACATAGACAGAAAATTAAAAAAAGCCTTATGATTGTCAGAAAGTAGTTCATTATGTTATGTTTAATTTATATAGGAAAGTAATTCCCATCTCTAAAAGTTGTCTCATTTTATTCTGGTATCTTCTTGACTTTTTTCTCACATTCCTCCATAATTTCTTATCTATCTATATTTCGTGGGCCATTTCTCGATCCAAGAAAATATAAATTCATAAAACATCAGAGACTCATTCGGTGTTAATGAAATTTACATGATACAAACCTTAACGGAAAGAAAGAGAATACAACAACTGGCTAACTATTGACTCAGACGTGAGGCGAGCCAATTTTGTTAAGGCACTAATGAACATTTAAGCGACCAATGAACTCTTCGTTCAACCCGATGTCATGGCTTGCGGTTTAATAGAAAACGTATTTTAAAATAGATTTTTAATGACATTAAACTATACTATTTTTATTTCGACGACAGTATACTGTTCCATTATCCTAAATGCAATACTTTGCAGTTACATTAATATAATTTTGGTAAAAAGATCATACTTAAATTTAGAAAATGCAAGTATAAAAAGTATAAAACTTATGAGTTTTCAATGCTATGATATTTTAGTAGAATACATTATTTTCTATTATCAATGAAAATACTATATCTATATTTTTCTGCTTAAAAATGGGATATATAGCTCAATATGACATAACGAATTTAACACAATTTATTGCCTTCCGAATTGACTGAAAATACTAAGATGTAATCTAAATTATTGACAGTTAACTTTAAATTTATTCTTAGAAAATGAATTTCAAAATTGAAAGCCATAAAAAAACATGATAGTATTTAAGAGAGTTGTAGTACATATCTTAGGAATCTAACAAATGTTATTGCCTGATAAATAGAGTCGGAGAAGTCACTGATCTTATGAAGAAAAATGGGAGGTCGAAGTGTGGGGAAGGATGCGCATTGACGAGCTGGTGTGTCCAGTTCAAATTCAAGTCGGAAACCTTCACGTAGATCCTCTTGTACGTACTGTATTCTAAAAAAAATAAATAAAAAGGGGTGATTTTTATAAATAGGTATCTAGCGATATGCAGTCGTGACGTGGAAGCCTCGACTATGAATAAAGTTCCGACTTTTACGGAAATATAAAAATACGCTGCTACTTTTTTGCCAGACGACCATCTTTCAATCAATTGGAACTAGTTTAAACCGACTTTTAGCGAACTGAAACTTGAGTTAGAGTTAGTTTAGAATTGGGTTAGGGTATAGAAAGAAAGCAGTTTGGTTCGTATTGTATAGAAGTAAAAGAACATTACAGAATACACTTAAATACAAGATAAACATCAACAATTGCTTTCGTTAAATAACTTCTTCGCATAAAAGAACAACAGAAATAATACATTCAGTTTGTTCGTTCGTTTAATTTCACCAGACTCGAAAGTCTCCGATGAAACCCGGAATTGATGACGTAAGTACAGAAATTTTCTTGGATACCTATTCCTAAAAAGTACTGAAGTAGTGGTTTACAAGAGTAAAAAATAGGAATTTCGCCCCCCTTTAAAAAGAAGACCGATGTCGACGTCCGGTAAAGTTGATTGCATCACTTAAAAATCCGCTTCAGCAGTTGAATAATTTAGCAAAGATTCTTTAAAATAAATTAAACGACTCTTCATCGTCATCTTTCAATAAGTGTTTAAGCTATTAATAATACATTGCGTATTTAAATGATAGTGCCATGCAACTACATGATTTTTTTTGTTGGTCGGGGGGGGGGGGGTAATTGTCAGTTTTAGTTCCCTTGTATTTGTGTAGGGTTATTTCTATATTTGTGTTCTATTTAAAAATACATGTGGTTGGTTTATGTGTATTGGTTTCCGCACTCGAGAGTTTTTCATATTTGCACTATTGGAAGAATTCGATGAGAATTCCATAAAATTAAGATAGAGAAATTCTATTTATTTTAAACTATTCCTACAAATGTTTCCATTTTGAATTGAATGTTACACGAAAAGCTGCTCCTCTCTCTAGTCAGACAAAGATGATCGACACTGTCCAAGTGAAAGCCGTAGTTGAAGATTGCCGTTTGACGAACAGACAAATCGCCGACAGTAAATTGAACGTGGAAAATGAATTGCATTAATCTACTTTAATGCAAAAAAAAAAAAAAAAAAAAAAAAAAAAAAAAAAAAAAATGGAAGGAACTTTTGGCAACCCAATATATATATATATATATATATATATATATATATACATGGTGGGCAAAAATAAGGGTCCTATTTTTAAAAATTCATAACTTTTATTTATTTATTTTTTTTTTTTTTTTAAGAATAAGTAAAGGACCCCTTCCGAAGCAAGCATGAGCCGTATTAGCCCTAAGGAACGTACCCTCATTTAGAAAACATTATTTTGTCTTAAAAAACTCAAAACAGTGTAAAAAACAATACTTTAGTTTTTGTAAGTTTTAAGAAGTGTTTTTAGGCTAAAATTTGTTTTGTTTATTTCAAAAAATCTCGGAAGGGTCAGTCTACACACACATAAAGTTTGGTGAGTTTAACTTTTATTTTGTGGAAGTTATTCAAATTCAAAGATAGGACCCTTATGTTGGCCAACCCTGTATATAGATATATAAAAAATCATTTCTACCTTGCATCAATTTTGGAGTGAATTAGTTTAAAATAAAATAAACACTTTTGGGATATTTTCGACACACTTTCAGAGTTAGAGCAGCAATAAACACTTCAAGTATCAGAGTTCAGCCCTTGCAGTTAAATTTATATTCTTATTAAAAGGTCCCAGTTTTTATTGGAAAATATTTAAAACTTAATTGCCTTAAGATTAGTGCAAGTTAAGAATCCAGTTTTTAGGGGTCAGCAATTACATAGTAATATCTATATTTCACTCCATGAACATTTACGCGTCCATTTTGTGATATAAATATCTCGGGGCGGGGGAGTAGAACTTTTTTTTTTTTACTTAGTGGTAATCTAAAGTGCATTCATGCAGTATAGTTTACAACCGAGGAGGAAAAATATACAACTTTTACCATACGCAAGAAACTTGATTTTCTACCTATCTATATAATTGTAAAGTGTGGAACCCGATTGTGAGATTTATAATCAATATGTTATCGTCACTTTCACTTAGCAAAACACGAGTAAATAAAATAATGGCGGTTTGGTGTAAGATGGGTCGCTAATTTTAAGCGTAAATGATAGTAAACAAAGGATTCGGGGTGGTAGTCGAACTTAGGGTAGTGATAGAGAAAGTCATTACTTTTAATACTTTTACGGAATGAAAGTACACACATGGGTTGGCCGTATTAGATTTTTGGTGTCTTTAGGCAGACGAAATATTATATTGAAATAAAAACTTTAAAAGATTCAGAACTTCAAAAACAAGTCTTGCATTTAGTAAAAGTTAATGGTCAGACATCGATTTCTCGGCTGTTAACTATACAACATTAATGTAATCTAAACATATTGGGAACAAATTTTAAAAGTAAACATTTACGATAATTGAATCTAGATCTTTATTTTATTTTATTTTAAAAATTCCGTAATTTTTAATTAAGCAAATAAAAAAAAGTGAAAATCAGAATGAGGTGACATTAGAATTAAATACCAACAGAAATTCATGGGAATCCGATAAATAAGATATTTCTGGATAAAGGGGGTTTTGTTAATAAATTCTGTTAATTGTTATGCTTTGTGGTGAACTTAGTCGATATAAAGTTCGAAAGCTCCAGTTACCGGTCGCTCGTTGAAAGTGGACTATGGCGTCTCTCGTTTCGCTTTATAATCGCGGCATATGTTACCGCTGTAATAAAGTAAATGATAACGACGAAAAAGATGATCAGCATGACCGGAAGTAGAATATTCTTCTCTGAAGGGGCGGTCGTTTCCGGTGTGCTAGATTCTGGCGAGTTCGTTTCCGGTGTGCTAGATTTTGGCGAGGTTATTTCCGGTTTGTCTTTTGACTGTTCCTCGTGAAAGTCGTTAGGATCTTTCTCGGTTAATTCATCGTCATCCGAAGTTGCAGAATCTTTTGGGGTGGAGACGATCTTGTCGTTTTCCCTTTTGGTGGAAAAAGTTGATGCAGAGCAATACTCTTGTCCGTTCGACGTGACACACTTTTCAGAGGGTGTTCTATGTACATGATCCGATAGTTTCGCCTCCCTCTGCTCGTCCTTTATATTATTTGGTGGTCCGCTGGTTCCACCAATGCTTAATAGAGTGGATATCAAAAAGAGCGTTGTCAAATGCATTTTCGACGCACATAAGAATGGAGTAACGGAATAAATTTATATGAACATTTTATGTTGTCCAATGAAATGTCAGATGATTTTCTAACCAATAATATTTGCATATTTAGTTTTATTCAACAATGTGTACTTTTGACATCTTAACTTCTGTTTATTATTTTTTTTAATAGCAGGGAAGACAGGTGTTGCCCGAGAATGCATAAGTACCCCTTTTGATCCGTGACCAGCCCTAATGGTATTTATCCTGGAGGACACCGCACATCCCTGAAGAACCCATTCCATTATTTCTTTTGTCCCGTAGAAACGCCCACTCCCACCTAGGAGCTGACTTTCTTACTTTCGTGTTTTACCGGAAGACAGAGAGAAGTTCATACCTTAGATAGGATGGGAGGGTCCTACTAACTTACCATAATTAGCATTTTATTTTGTTCTTTATTTTTACATCCATTTTTAATTTTATTTATTTTTTGTGGATATTTTAAGGCTTATTTTTTTCCCACTCCCAACATCATACACATTGTATATACTTTTTTTTATAAATAAAATATCATCAAACATCTGGGGATATTTTAAGTAGCTTAGTCCATAAAGTAAATGTGGTATTGTGGTGATTGAAGCTAGTTTTTAGGGCGTAGACCAGTGGACGACCCCCACTTACCCGCTTATACCCATTTTGGCCTTGTGCCACATCATAGTCTTTTTTTTATTTTTGTATAAAATTCTTTGATAAATAAAATGCATAAGGACCCCTGTTCAGAAGACAGGAACTATGTGTTATTTTAATGTTGCTTTTATTGTTTTAAATATATTTTTATCCGGTAACAAATAAAATGAAATAAAGAAAACTTTTTTTTTCTTGCTCATGTGTGTTCGGATCGAATGTAGACGCCAGGATATAATTGCAAAACTCTGATACAAATTTTACTCAAAATAATTTTGTTCGGTATTCATAAGGTTTTATTTTCAACTGAATTCGCAGACAACACGTCAGACTCAGTTAATATACATTCATAAATGTCTCCATGGACATTTCAACGAATACATTGCGGAAGAGGCAGGTGACGGTGGTTAACGACACGGACTGACGACCTGAGTGTGCTACGTTTGAATCTAGTTTGTTCCGAAGAAACACTTAACTTAGGATGTTGCCAACTTTCACATGGTCCATCCCGGATTATTTGTAGAAAGAATTGTGACTAGAAAGATATCGGGGAAACCAATGCCAACAATAGAATCATCTAATTCATACGTAATGAAGGAAGGAAGGAATTCCGGAAGAACATGAATAGAAAATTACATTTCAGGATTAACAATGAGCTTAAAACTGATGCTTCTACAGAATTTGATTTAAGCCAAAACCGACGTTTCCGAACTTAAAACTCAGATTAGGGTTATAAAAAAAAGAAACAGTTCGGTTCAAATTCTGTAGAAGTACCAACATTTCACACACACCCCCTGCCGAATAAACAAAGTATTCACTCAGCTTATGGAGAATAGTGTGAGGTTAAAGAGTGGATAACGAAGCGCAGTCAATAACTGGCTGTGACACGTCCGAATCTATTCGGTTTCATAGCACGACTTATTCATGCTGTCAACCTTACCGTGGCCCATTTTGTAAGTACTTGATTCAAGAAAGCTTTTTCTATAACAGAATCAGGCTGACCAAAAATGTGTAGCATCTCGATTGATATGTAGGAGAATTCTTGAAAGAAAGAACGTGAAGATGTTTACAAAATTATAGAAATGGGAATTTCGCCATCCAAAACTATCACCGATCCCGATGTTTTACGCTTTGATACCCAGTTTCCACCTAATAGTTAAAATATATGTTTATTTCGTAATTGAGCTAATGTACCAAAAGTAATTTTATATCTTGCAGAAAAAGTTAAATATAAAAGCAATAAATAATAAATAGTATTTATAACCTTTAATCCCGTATTAAAGACAAAATTTCCAGTCGATGGTTTTTGTTTATCGTGAGCTTAATTTTTTGGAAAGTTTTTTGGAAAGTGATATCAAATGTAAAAGTTACGTATACTTCTTATTGGTTACTGAATTTAATTCACATAGACTAGTGTAACGGAAACGCATATATAATTAAAGAAAATACTCTATTAAGAGAATTTAGCTAAATTATCAACATTTTATAATTCTATATAAAAATTAAATATTTGTTTTAGTCTAAATTGAGAATGTTTTATACTGAAACAATGCACGTATATAATTCGCTAGTTTCCTGTGTTCCTCTTTTGTGAAGACTGCTGCTGATAGTGTTCTCTTTGTGCCTTTGGCCTACTATGCTTAATTTAAGAAAGTAATAATGGCTTATTGTTAAGACGCCATGAAAAAATAAAGTTTTCCTTTTTACACGTTAGTTTAGGTACTGTTTTTTGATAAAACAGTAAGAGAAAACATGAACAAGATCTTGAAATATTTTTTTTTATTCACGTTTGATAAATAAATGACAAAAGTCCGTTTGGGAATCTTTAATAATAGCCCTACAACTCGCGAGTCGGGTTGAAAAAAAGTTGTAGAACGTAGTCAAAAAAATGAATATGCAACAAATAAATTCGACGTACGTAGACACTGGAGATTTTCCTAGTTATCTATTCCATTTGTTTGTATGTTTACGTAGGATAAATGGCTTTTTATTAGACATGAAAAAAGAAAAAAAAAATTTTCAAGTCATGTATTTAAAAAACAAAATGGCGTCATTAGTTTTTGTTATCGGTGTCACGTGTGTGTGTTTTTTTTTTACCGGGACTCATAATCAAAGTGGCGTTTTTTTTTTGGGGGGGGGTTGCATTTTTGAAATGTAATTTTATGAAACGAACATTTTAACGATCATTTTGATCACCGAATGAGCGCGCATGTCGTTACGTCATTGGAAGACCAGGGATGACTGTTGTTTTGCTTTGTTCTTTTGCTTGCCTGAAATATGAAAACTTGGGGTTTTGATTAGGCTTAGGGCTGGGTTTTGATTAGGGTTAGGGCTGGGTTTAGGTTAGGGTTAGGGTTGGGTTTAGGTTTAGGGTTAGGGTTAGGGTTTAGGTTAGGGTTAGGGTTGGGTTTAGGTTAGGGTTTAGGTTAGGGTTGGGTTTAGGGTTAGGGTTAGGGTTGGGTTTAGGTTAGGGTTAGGGTTAGGGTTGGGTTTAGGTTAGGGTTAGGTTAGGGTTAGGGTTAGGGTTAGGGTTTAGGTTAGGGTTAGGCATTTTTTTAAGAAACAGGAAAAATAAACATTACGGTGTGACGAATGAAAATAATATGTAAATAAAAGCACACTGACATGTAAATAAAAAGAAAATTATTTTATTCCTTTTGCTTAAAATGTAGTTTTGTTTTGTTCTTCTGCTTGGCTGAAAAATGCAAACATTGCGCTTTGACTATGAGTCCCAGTAAAAAACCAATTGAAACGAGACGAGAACGAGACGAGAACGAGAGCGGCCATTAATTTTTTTTTATTCATTTCACGTAAGCTAAAACTATTAACTTATAGAAAATAGCACTTTTAACGGATTATAATCATTAATAACTGTCACAGTTAACTTGGAAATTCAGTTTTATCGGCTACGGTAACTTTTATTTGTTGTATATTTGTTTTTTCAGCGTTTTCGTTGTTGGGCTATTATTAAATATACCCGTCCGTTTTTTTCGCCTTTTATTGGACACACCTATTTCGCAAATTTTTCATTGGCTTTCCGAGTTATTGTACGATCTTGTTTTCACTGTCTGTTAATAAGTAACATAAGCAAAGGGGCTTAAAAAAGCCGTCTGCAAATAAGACAAATAGTTGGAGTGTCTTTAATTCACATTCCTTCTTTTTTTTTTTTTAATTAACATAACATTGTTTCGTTAAAGTTTTAAAACTCGTTTTATGAATTTTAGTAAACAAACTTAATTAAAAAAAAATCTTATTAATTCTTTTAAGTTTTTTATGAAATATCAACATTTAAATTGCCTTGCTGTCAGATTTTGTAAAAAAAGAAATAATTAGAATCGTCTTCCCGCACATTCGGAACACATTTTGAAATGTCGTACATTGGTATGCCTTCTGGGCATCTGACTTGATACAAATTTCGAAGGATCCATCGGTATCTTGTTGGAGGTCAAATACGAATGGCTCGGAAAAGATTTCCGGGAAACATAAGTACAACGCAAAAGAAAATGATACCAAGAAAAAAGACAATCACCGTAATCGTCAGTAGAACATTCTTCCTTGACAATGGAACGGTAAACTTCGAAGGCGTGGTCATTTTCGGTTTGCTGGTTTCGGCCGTTTTCGTTTCCAACGTGCCAGTTTCCAGTGTGGACGTTTCCAACGTGCCAGTTTCCAGTGTGGACGTTTCCAACGTGCCAGTTTCCAGTGTGGACGTTTCCAACGTGCCAGTTTCCAGTGTGGACGTTTCCAACGTGCCAGTTTCCAGTGTGGACGTTTCCGACATGCCAGTTTCCAGTGTGGACGTTTCCGACATGCCAGTTTCCAGTGTGGACGTTTCCAACGTGCCAGTTTCCAGTGTGGACGTTTCCAACGTGCCAGTTTCCAGTGTGGACTTTTCGTACACGTCTTTTTCGTGTTCCTTGCGACAGTCGTCTAAATATGTCTCACTTAATTCATCGTCATCCGGAGTTGTTGAATCTTTTGTGTCAGAGATAACATTGTCGTGTTCCCCGTTGGGAAAAGGAGTTGTTTCCTGGCAAGAATCTTCCAGGTTTGATGTGACACTGTTTTCAGGGTGTTCCGTTGTAAATAGTGACTCTGCATTATCCAATTGCTTCGCCTCCACCTCCGTATTGAAATTATCATCATCAATATCAGCAGTAATTAGCGGTCGGATGGTTCCACCTATTCCTAGTAGAGTAAATACCAATATTATAAAGAATGTTGGCAAATGCATGATGGCGCTCGAATGAAATGAATGAGAAATTAACCTTTATTCACATTTTTATATTGTCCAATGAAATATCGGATTATTTTCTAACCAATCATATTTACTTTTATTAAACAGCGGTACTTCTTGAAATGTTTGTTTCTGTTGATATTATTTACTAGCAGGGTATTCAGGCGTTGCCTGGAAAGGAATAAGGATCTCTGTTTACTTCTGTGACCAGAGCGGAACCGCATATTTTCATATATTCGATTTCCGCGCAATGAATCACATTAAATAATGTAAAGCATTGTTTCTGTACTTTATAAGTGTCCAGCACAAACATAGACCACACGCTATTATCGCAAAACTCATATAAATATTACTCGAGAAAGTGTTTGCTATTATTATGTCTTTGTTTTCAATTTCACCACCAGATAATACGATAGAGGCACTAAATATGCATACACATATGTATGTGTATATATATATATATATATTCCACACTGGAAACTGGCACGTTGGCACTTTTATGGGGAACTCAGCCAGGGAAAGCGGACTGCAGGAGGCCAAAAGAAACGATATAAAGACTGCCTGCGAACCTCCCTCAAGGACTTTGACATCAACCCCCAGTCTTGGGAGAGTCGCGCTGCAGAACGCTCTGCTTGGCGCTGTGCCGTCAGCCTGGGAGCCGATAGGGCAGAGGATCAACGCATGACCCACGACCGGCAGAAGCGCAAGAGGCGAAAGGAGAGAGCTGCCGGTCCACAGCCTGTCGATGCCGCCTTCACGTGTCCGGAGTGTGGAAGAGTCTGCCGAGCACGGATTGGCCTTATCAGCCATCTCAGGACCCACCGACCCCCGACGCCAAACTGATTGATACCTTGGTCATCGTCGACTTCGACGGACGAGCAAGAAGATATATATATATAGTTTCATTTAATTCAGTCGAAGTTCTCAGAAATCAACGTGCTCCTTTCTGGAGCTAACACTTGATCGCTATATGGGATACATTAATATCCGAGTGTTCCATTAAAGTTCCCCTTAACCTGTTAAAAATTAAGTTAGTAAAGAAGTTTAGAACATTATTTTTTTCTCCCCAATTGACCAGTTAACTATGTAATAGTATATATTTCTTTGTGGTATCATGGTCCTACCGGATTCCAGGACAATAATTAATCTAAACTGGTGGAGTATCCAGGTAAGTGCTGTTACTTGAGGTAACATTACTGGGAGAAGGTGGATCAATACTTGTATGAGCCAGTGTATAGCCGTGTTAATGGGATCTTATTTGGGCTTCGAATACTATGTTATTTTGAATATTTGGTCAGGGTTTACATGTAGGGTTAAGTATCCTCATGCTAGACATGTACAGAGAGGCCGAGGACACTCGAAGATGGTGTCTAGTAGGTAATTCAAACTCTCATATATATATATATATATATATATATATATATATATATATATATATATATATATATGCGTGTATATGTATATGTGTATTCATTAATGTATATATGAACATTTCAGCGAATACATTGCGGACGAAAAAAATATAGAATTGCATTTAAAAAATAATAAATAAATGAAATGGTAAAAAATAGATAAAAATATTTGATTTCTATTTTTTGTTTCTACTTTTAATTTCTCTACTTCATCACATCCAGTATCTTCACAGTCTTTTGAATATCTCATCTGAAAGATCCCAATAGTTTCCATA
Source organism: Sepiola atlantica (assembly GCA_963556195.1). Lineage (NCBI taxonomy): Eukaryota > Metazoa > Mollusca > Cephalopoda > Sepiida > Sepiolidae > Sepiola > Sepiola atlantica. Next base: position 34,335,911 of record OY744528.1, read on the forward strand.
TAATGCATTACCTATTAGTAAACTGTCCGTAGTTATTTTTGTGTACAGTTTTCCGATAGACTTAAACGTACATACATTTTTACTCACGCCATAATAAAATCAAAACATGTCTGATAATCGGTTTCTATCTACGTGCACTTTGAATTTGTAGTCCACAACATCTAGAAGAAGAATACAAATACATCACAAATTCACTCAAACCATTTCAATACCCCACATATTTCATATCAAATGAAAAGAAAAAAGCACTAATTATTTTTCAGAAACAATAAGCAAAAATCATATACACGGAACACTTCTCTTTACCTACCTTACATTTTTCTTTTCATTCCCACGCCAATGATATAATAATTTGCAACACTCCAAATAAACAAGGAATTGCAACTATACAAACTACACCACAAACTATGAAACAAACATTAGAAACAACAAAACATGGGTATATATACTGTCTCAAGAAATAATTGCTACCAGATATACCTAGGTTATGCTCAACGGGAACTAAAGAAAATCCTTGATGAACATAAAAGAAATATAAAAAATAACAATTCCCTAAATGCACTATTCTCTCATACATTACAACATGATCATTCTTTTAACTTCAAACGAAGTGTACTCATTAAATTTATTTTAAATAAATCTCGGCGAAGACTGTTTGAAGCAGCACTCATTATAAACTCTAACAGAAACAATGTAACAGCTTCTGTAATTAATCTCATTTAATCAATAAATACTAACCGAACAGAACTTTAATTTAGATACAGGCTTGCTCTTTTACACAACATTCCCTAGTAAATTTTGTACACAGCATCGATATTTAAAGAAACAACAAAAATAAATCATTCAATTTCATGAATGCATCGCACATTTTGAATTTTACCGGCTATTTTCCGTTCGAAATAAAATTATTTACGTCATAATCGCATCATATTTTTATTCTAACGACTGTTTCATCTGATAAAAAAACATGTCACAAACGAACAGTTTATTTTAAAATATTATACTTATGTTATTTTTCAAATTAATCACCTTGGTAAAGTCTTGAAATAAAGACGTTGATGAATATATGACTAATTTCGTGGTACTTTTATCGATCCTGAACCAGTTTCCGTTAACTTCCCGTCTGCAGCATTCGGGCATGCTACGTAAACACTCGAGAGATAACGAGGCGAATGGTGGCAACCGATAACTTCGATACTTTGCTGCGTCGTTTTTTTCTCAGTTTTTTTTTCAAGAAAAATTGCAAAAACACAAGAATGTTTGTTTTTTTAATTTAATAGGAAATAAACATGCACTGGCTTGATCAATTGCTTCTGTCTTTAATCAATTTCAATACTGATTAGAAAAATGGTCGTCTAGTTACTGACAGCTGATCGGCTAATCGCTTGGCATCTCTATGCCACCATACGCCTCGGCATTTCCCGGGGGTTTACTTAGCATGCACGAATGCTGCCGACACGAAGTTCACGGAAACTGGTTCAGGATCGATAGAAGTACCAATTTTGTTTTCTCCCTTTTTCATCGCGTTGAAATATAATTTCCATAATTATCATATACATATATATATATATATATATATATATATACACACACACTCCCGAGCGGAAAATAAAGCGTTGTTAATCTTTTAATAATTTTGTTATTTTGTATTTTCAAGTAATGTTATGGATTGTATCAGATCTTGTTAGCTGCTAAATGTATCTTAATATTTAATATTTAATATGAAACCTCACTTCAGAAGAAAAATAAACTTGTGATGAAATTATGAAAACAAAAACTAGAGATATAAAAAAGTTGGCGTATAAACACGTTTTACCATTTTAGCCGAGGCAATAGTTGCTACTTCCTTTGCCACAGTGAAGATAAATGGTAAATAATATGAACAAACAGGTTATGTGAATAGGAAGACGGACTCAAGCCTCCAAAATCATCAACAAAAAGAGATGACTCAAAGTCGAAAATGACAGCTCTTCGTTACAGAAAAGATACCCTTACAAATTTAGCCAAGGTGTGCAAACTCGGAGATGGTATGTCTCTTTCTTGAGAACAATAGCCAAGAGATTGAAATACAACAATATATCATCAAGACGATGCAATAAAGCCTTTATCACAAGACAATATTATTTATTGGATGCGCTTTGTGACTAAATAGGGCACATACACCAAATAATACATCTGTACTTTAGAAAAAGGCTTAATTCTGACAGTTCAAAAGTTGGTTCCTTCCTGTTCCCGAGAAAATGTCTTGTTTCAGCAGAATAATGCTCCAGTTTACACTGCCAAATTAATAAGATAAAGTGGTTGAATGCTAACTATTCAGACAATTTTCTGACGCGGACAAAGTCCTGATCTTAACCCAATCGAGAACTTTTTTAGTACGGTTAGAAGAAAATTGGTTAGTAGAAAATTTGCAAACAAAATGTACATCTTGTAGACCGTAAAAGAAGAACTTGTCACCTTGCAACAATGTAAGATGCTCACAGACAGCATTCCGAAACAAAAAGCTTTTAAACGGAAGGCTGGTGAAAAAGCTATCCGCTATTAGTTACATTTGCTATTTTAAAATATTTTTTTTTTCAAAATAGATATTAAAATTTGGTCAAGCTAAATATCTTGACCGGGGATATATATATATATATATATATATATATATATATATATGTGTCTAAGACAGAAACGAAAGACAATTAAACACACTAAGTAATAAAAACCAAACGAGATATTTATTTTATTTTTTTCCCGTGTTTGTTTTTCATTTCTATCTTTTATGTATTCTATCTCCGTGACTTTAATTTTTATGATATATCGTTTATTTTATCTTCAATATATATATATATATTGGAGTGTATGTGATTGTCTCCTTTTGATCGCCATTAGTTTGATTATTGAATTATCTAACCTTGAATGTTGAATTCTCTTGTTTTGAAACTCTACTAAATGAGAAAAACAGATCGGACGTTGGAAATGTAATAATTTTTGTTTTATATTTTCTCAGTTATTTTGGCTGAGTTTTAAACTGAAGTTTTAGTGACTATGCAGTGAGCATTTCGATTTGTAAACGAGCCTTTCTGAACATTCGAATCTAAGTATTCTGAGATTAAAATTTTTAATGTGTCACCCCCATTTTGCAATGGCTTTTGGTCTTTTCCTGGACATGTTAAGACTTTTACATGAAATTTTGCCTTGGTGGTTCATGGTTTCTATTTGGCAATAAACTATGACGACATTTTCGTGTAACTTAACATTCTTATATGATTTTTTTCTCTTACAAATAAATGTTTCTTTTTCTTTGACCCGAAATTTACATTAAATCACAGTATGATATAACTGGTCGCTTATTTCAGGCGTAAACTATGTTAAAATATAATCTTATAGTACAACTAACCCTAAGTCCGTGGGTAGTTTCCAGTCAGATTAGGGTAAATTTTTTTCATCTGTTAGGCCTGAAATAAGCGACCATTTAAAAAATTAAAAAATAAATAAACGACCATTTTTGTTTGACGAAATCGTTTATATTAAATTTTTAAAAAAATTTGAAAAAAAACAAAAAAACTGACAAATAATTTCCAAAAGTTTACTACTATGAAGGTCGTTAGAATAATGAAGTTAGGTGCGGTTCAAATTCAGTAGAAGTACCAAAATCAAGTTTATAAAATAATGTGGGAACCATAAAAAATTAAAACATGGAAAATAAGACAATTTCCTTATCGAAGTATTTTTTCAATTAAAATGTAAAAATAAATGGGTAATTTACTTGAAGTCATTTTATTGAACTAATTAGGGTTCTGTTTCGGAGACGTCAACCATATGTTTTACTGGCGTGAGGTATTTACAACGTATGCTACGAAATCGACAAAAGACGAAGCAAGTACGCCGTTCCGAATGTTACCGAATCTACATCTCCATGTTAAGAATGGATTCTAAAACTGACAGTACCTTAATTAGTGATGTTATGTTACGGAATTTTTTAGATGAAGATTGATAATTTATATTAGTTTGATTATTCGAACTGCTGTACTGATCTTAGGTGTTATTCTCACAACGTTTCGGCCGAAGTAACCTCCACAGGTGAATCTTGTCGAACTCGGGATTATTTATCTCAGACTCGGTAATATGTACGGAATTTAGAACGGAACATTTTATTTAATATATCAGTAACTTGCTCTAATTCTGTCGGCCATGACCGGGTATAAGTCACAAGTAAGGACCCGTGGCGCAACAGATAATTGTGGTAAGTATAATTAGTTCCAAGTGACAGTTTTCTAGAGATTAACGGTTCAATCCTCAGTACAGCCGATACAATGAATACAAATTAAGGATTATTGAAAACGTCTAGTCGGCCATGGCGGACGGTATAAGAGAAAGTTACGCTGTGAATACCGTTCGAAATTCCGTACAATTTCCTCGTCTTCTTATATAAAGAGATTTTGTCCGTTCGTCAGACAATTTTTTTAACGTAATAAATACATTGCGGAATTTGTCTCATTTCGAAATATCAGATATCTTAACTAATTTAAGAAATGGAGAACGTTGTATGAATACTAAATAATCAATTGCCAACAAATAGAGCGGGTGCCATGGCAGGAAATCGAAACCGAGACCTCCAGTCTGAGGTTCTACCAACTGACCTATTTGGACTTTCTTAAAAATAGAGCTTTAAAGATTACTGTAACTAAACAGTTATAAATTTGGCATGACGTCATAGATTTATGATTTGCGCCCTGTTTCAAAACATGTATTCAAACATAACCGACAATAAGAAATATATTAATGGATAAACATTATCTATAGTGTTAGAAATTATTTTAATAGACCAAAACAATTTATGGTACGTATTCAGTTTACGAACCGGGCTGACAAAATAACGTTATTATTTAGAAATACATTCTTAACATGGAGATGGAGGGGAAGCTTTATTAATTATTCTGTACTTTCACCTAACAATTTAATGACAAAGACCGTTAAAATTGAATTTAACTAGAAAATCTTATCTAAAAATCTCCCGGTCCGTAAGCTGGATAAGCACCCAATTTATTTTGCTTTAACTACGCATTGTATGTAGTTCTTACACAATTATATAATCCTTCAGCCTTGCAACAATATGCGAACGGAGAGTGCGTATATTTGCTAGTTTTATTAAAATATACACATTGTCAATTTATTTTAACTAATTTAATTAGTGCTGGCTTTTATTGTCTAAATTGTACATTAAAAAAAAATCACTAAATTGCGTACTGTTTTTATTAACATTTAAAGTACAACTAATACGATTTTTATGGTTCAAGTTCATAACCCTCAACAGACAAACATCGCATTTCCAAATAGAAACTTTTTGATATGCTTGCTTAAAAATAAGTATCCTCACCAAAAATTACGAAAAATGATCAAATTTTAATTAAATGTAAATTTTTTTTTTAAATACATTTTATCGTATTTTGCCTTTGACCCAAACGCAGTTGTGAAGAGTTACGCAAAATGGGAGAAGAAAGTCTAAGGTAGGACTAAGAGTTAATAAAGCCTCTCCCTAAGAATGGCTTTCTATTTATTTATTTTTTTAATTGAAATTCTACTCGATAAATTTTCCTAAAATTTGTCGAGGATACTTATCCTGAAGAGCCTGATACATAAGTATAAAGGGATTTTATTTGGACATCCGATTTTCGTGAGGGGGGGTAAGGATTTGAACAATTTCTTGCACTAAAAAACAACTTCAACATTAGTTGCGCATCATCTTTTGGCAAAGATTACTTATTGTCACTTTTTTTTTCTTCGAAATCGAAATGTAGTGCGTCGTCCCGTGTTGATCGCTCGTTGTTTCCTCAAATTCGCGTCATCTAATTCTTCGTATCTCTTTAATCAAATTCTTTTTACCGTCGCGTTCAAAATAAATAAAACATTCGCTTTATTTTTCTTAGCGAAAAATTTATTTCGGACGAAGGTAAATAATGAAACCCTTTCGATTGTTTTTCTCGAAAAATGTTTAGTCATTTCAATCTCGGTCGTAGACATCTTTGTTTTTGTTAGTCTTTAAATAAAAAGCCCAAGGGTGTTTTGTGTACGACAGTCAGTTAACTTTATGGGTTGGAGTGAAAAATAAATAGTCAACCAGTCGTCCTATTTGACGTTGTCTTCCATGATTTTTTAAAAATCGGTTTCCAATTGGATAAACGCTTCGCTGGTCTCCGACTGTTTGCGTAAATTTGCTTCGGCAAATTTCTTTTTTTTTCTTCAAATTTTGTAGAAGTACCAACGCTTTAATTTTAACCTAACCCTTTTGCATGCTTAATGTCGTCTATCTTTTTCATATTTTTCAAATAGTAAACTGCTTCAGCCATTTCCGAGATTCTCCATGAATACACTAGAGTGACTGAAATCCTCTCGGTACTCATTCCCTTCAAGAAGTACCGACTTTAAAATATGCTTGGTGAAATTAACTAAAACACTTTACTATTTGCCGTTAAAACTGTCTAAAATACTTAAGATAAAACCGGTCTGGTTACCAGTGATTCTTTAATAATTCGAAATCGTCTTAAAAATCCTGATGAATTTTAGAAAAGTGACAGTCGGTTATTTTTTTTAAATAGAATTACAATTTGGGCGTATTTTCGACCAAATTTGAGGCACACTTGAAGTTATAGTATCAATCGAGCAATGACGTTTCAGACGCCAAATCTTTGCCGTTTAAATATTTACATTAACCGAAAATGTTTTTTTTTTAGTTCAGTTCATATTCGACAACATTACAAATTGATTAAAACATTAAATTTAAAAAAAAAAAAATTAAAAAAAAATCAGTGCAAGGTAATAACCAAGTTTCTTTTAGGTTAGTATTCACCATAGCAATACCTCTATTTGTCTACACGGACATATTTAATGGTTATAATTACAAAATGAAGTCTTCATAGTTACGTGTCTATTTTATAACACGAGTATTCTCGTGAGGGGGGGTCGAATCATTTTAAAATATGAATGTTCAGCATAATATTTTTGGACGAAAATAAACAGTTCATGATGACTGCAATTTAGCGTTATGTTTTACAATCACGAAAGGCTTGGATTGATCAAAGTAAAATATTTAAAAAATGGGAAAAGTATTTGATATCAAAGATACTTGCGATTTGTACATATAACTAAAAGTCATGATTACCTGATGAATTGCAAGATTTATAATAGATAAAGGGTATAGTTAATCAATATAAAATAGAAAACATCACTGAGTTGTTGAAGGCATTTCGTCTAAGTCTATGGTTTCTGGGAATTTAATTGTATGCGAAGTTAGATGCCACCAACGTCTACGAAATACTCGGTTGGCAACTACGTGCTCGTTTTGGACGCGACTTCTGGAAAACGTTTTGCCCACAATGCAATAGGACATGGTAACAAGAATGACAATACAGGCAATCCCTGCAACTGCAATTCCAATACGCATGGGCGACATATATGGCTCCTCAAGAGAATTCGCACTTTCCAGTGTGCGAGTTTCTGGCGTGCTAGTTTCCGACTTGTCTTCTTCGTACTCCCTGCCTTGGTTATCTTGATGTTTCCTAACTAATTCATAGTCTTCCAGAGTTGTTGGACAATTTGTGGTTGAGATGCCCTTGTCGTTTTCCTCGTTGGCGGAAGAAGTTGTTGGTGCTGAAGACTCTTGCAGGTTCGATGTGACACGATTTTCTGGGTGTTTCGCTGTCTTTACAGACAGCACATCAACAGTTTGCTTCATCTCTAACTCATCATTGTTTGGCGTTCCGTTGTTTCCATCAACTGTTAACAGAACGCCTAACAAAATGAACAAGAGATTCGGCACATGCATTATTACAGCGTGGATATTATAGATGATGATATGAATAGCACACATAAGGGTTAAAATAATTCATAAATACTGTATTGTCCAATGAGATGTCAGATAATTTTCGTAACACATCACATTTGCATATTTAGTTTTATTAAACAACGTTTACTTTGAAAACTATCACATCTGTGTTTTGAGGCATGTCCGTCCGTCCGAGTTTTTCTCCGCAACCATCCATTGAATTTCTCTGAAATTTTGCATCAAGTTGTAACTTTTGTCAGGGTAGAAAGTGACATTCTCCGATTTTTGAAATAATCTGGTTAGCCCCCCCCAGGGGGTTAAAAGGCCCCGAAATAGCAAAAAATGACTTTTGCCCCATAACTTTTCATCCATCTATTCAATTTCTCTGAAACGTGGCCAAAATGTGGAGGCAATTGTTCCTAATAGAAAATAAGTATCGTTGACCTTGGGTAAATCTGGTCAAAAGCCCCCAAAATTGCAAAAAATGACCCTTTTCTCCCATAACGTTTGATCCATCAATTCAATTTTTCTGAAATTTGGCCAAAATGTAGAGGCAATTGTTCTGGATATAAAATGAGCATCCTTGACCTCAAAATTATTCTGGTTCGCGCCCCCAGGGGGTCAAAGGGGGGTAAAAAATGCCACAAATTGCCGAAATTTATTGCATTTTACACTCGCCACATCGAGTCACATACAGAGGGGGGCCACGCACGCGCGGCTTGTTATTAGTTAGTTCTTTTATTTCCATTGTTATTTTTCTTTATTTTGGGGTCTTTTTAGATTTTATCCCACACTACATTATAATTGTAAATATTTTCTTGTGAATAAAATCCAGTCAAAACACCTGTGCATATTTTAAGTAAGTTAGCCCATAGAGTGAACGCGGTATTGTGGTGATTGTCTATTGCCTACACTTGTTTCAAAATAGACGACCCGCGACTCCCTTTCAATATCCTTTTTAGCCTGGTGCCATATCTTTATATTTTATCAAATCATGTCAAAATTAAAGATAAATAAAATCCGTTCTATGTTTTTTTTATTTAGTGCAAGCAGGGAATACAGGCGTTGTTTAATAGTAAAGGGTTTGTTCGCAGGAAAGTGTACACACGTATAAACTGAAATCGGGGGCATGGTGTCATTATGTACATTCACATGTCATCTCGACTTGCTGTAGCTAGAAACGGACATGACGTCATAAGGCGCAAAAAGAGGGTGGGCGAAATAAGTAGAAGACAAGCCGTTTGGACAGCACGTGAAAAGAATTGACTGAAAAATCGATTATAAATTAAGGGGCCCATTGGACCCAGATGTCTATAGCCCCAAAATGTTATGCTATCCGTCGCGGGCAGAAGAGTAGGCGACGTCAATAGCTTAATAAATATCTCCTTTCAAAAATTCAGAATATTGTTCGTTGTAGGATTTTACTTCCAGGCAAAATTCACTTCCCATGGAGACGATTGTCAATGACATGCCTCTGACGGGAGGGGCATTATGACTGACGAGACATTCGGCCTTATCTTGGAGGGGAAGTATATACAACATGCCCGCGAATAAAGAAATTGCTAATGACCTCTGTTGCAAAACCTGAACATCATTTTAAATCGTTTTTTTATATATACTTTCCTAATTTAATGGGTTTTATAAAAGTTCATTGTAGACGTTGTCTATGTAAATAGTACTGTTTCGTAATCGTCAACCATAGAGTTTACTAGAAGAGTTTTTGAATTCATTCTAAACATGGGGAGGGGGTTCGGTAACATTGGGAACGGCGTACTCGCTTCGTCTTTTTCGATTTCGTAGCATTCGTTGAACATACGCACGCCTACGTCACGCTAGTTAAATCTATGGTTGACGTTTCCGAAACAGAACCATTTAAATCAATATATGTCACATGTAAAAATAACTTTATTCTTAAATATTTCATTCGCGTTAATCTTATTTCTTCTTTCTAAATGACCAGAATTATATCATGTTATATTTTCTTCTGTTTTGTCAAGTCCGCGTATTGGTCTGGCGGTTCACAAGACAAATCCTAGATTTGTGAATATGATGCATGTGAAATGCTGGGATATGAAGAAACATGCTGTTCACATAGAAGCATTGACAAGTTTGAAACATTAAAATAATGTTTATTAGAAGTTTTAACAATGCATTTTTTTTACTTTAAGCTTAAATTTTTCGGAATATGAAATTCTACAGAATTGGAAATTCTACATAATTTGAACTGAACTAAACTTAAAACGTTTACTAGGGTAAGCTTACGGTAATAAAAAAACAGTTCGGTTTAAATTATGTAAATGTACCCGGAAAATAATTCGTTCAGCTATATAGTTTTCTAATTACAACTATTTTCATATTTCCAACTTATCAATGACTCTTCGTGAATGAGATATCAATTAACATTTCGCATATATTTTATTTCGAAAACAAACGAGAATAAGGATATTAAAATATGAAGACTTTAATATTTTGAAGCGCAATGTACAAAAGTACACCTAAATGTCTAGTTTCTTCATCAATACGTAAACGTTGCAGGACGACATCATAATGTACATGGCATTGTCTCGGGCTGTAGCTAGTGTGATATGTTAGACAATCCGCACGGTACTCGTGGGGATGTTCCTGCAATTGGCAATCATCCGTCTAATGTCTTGTATGAATCGGACGTATCGATACCGAGAACACCTGACATGTCGACTGAGTGAGGGTAAAAATTAAATTAGCGATTAAGTAGCTGTATTTGTTATTGGTCTCCCGATTTATAAAATCGGGAGACCTATGTTTTGAGGCATTTCCGTCCGTCCGGAGTTTTCTCCGCAACCATCCATTGAATTTCTCCGAAATTTTGCATGAAGTTGTAACTTTGGTCAGGTTAGAAAGTGACATTTTCCGATTTTTGAAAAAATATCGTGTTAGCTTTCCAGGAGGTCAAAAGGCCCCAAAATGGCAAAAAATGACATTTTTTGCCCCATAAGATTCCATCCATCAATTCAATTTCGCTGAAACTTGGCCAAAACATGGAGGCAATTGTTCCTAATAGAAAATAAGTATCGCTGACCTTGGAAAAAATCTGGTTCGCGCCCCAGGGGGTCAAAAGCCCCCAAAATGGCAAAAATTACCTTTTTCTCCCATAACGTTTGATCCATCCATTCCATTTTTCTGAAACTTGGCCAAAATGTAGAGGCAATTGTTCGGGATATAAAATGAGCATCCTTGACCTCAGAAAAATTCTGGTTCGCGCTTCCAGGGTGTACAATGGGGGTCAAAAATGCCCCAAATTGCCCAAATTTATTGCATTTTACACTCGCCACATCGAGTCACATACAGAGGGGTACAACGCATGCGCGGCTTGTTTCTTCTTGTTTCAGATAAAATGGCTTCCCATATAAATGATTTCTGGGTCGAAAATTCCGAGGTTAAAAATGAAATGGGATAACGTAAAACGTTCTTTATGATTTCTATAGATGTCATGCACGAATATAGACAGGACGATGTTATAACACTTCAATACAAATTTAACTCGAGTAAACTCTGATGCAATTATTGAGCTTTATTTTCAATGTCATACCCGGAAAACGCGACAAACAATATAGTATAGAATGTAGTCATGTATACATTAATGGGCATTTGAATGAAAACAATACGGGAATTAATGAATAGGCAATCACATTTCAAGATTGAATAATTTAAAATGAATACACAATCACATTTCAAAGTTAAACAATTGAAAATGAATACACAATAACATTTTAAGATTCTCTATTCATTTTCAATTATTCAATCACATTTCAAAATTGAATAATTAAAAATGAATACACAATCACATTTCAAAGTTAAATAATTGAAAATGAATATACAATCACCTTTTTAGATTCTCTATTCATTTTCAATTATTCAATCACATTTCAAAATTGAATAATATGAATAGGCAATCACATTTTAAGATTGAAAATTTGAGAATGAATAGACAATCACATTTCAAGTTTAAATAATTTAAAATGAATACACAATCACATTTCAAAGTTAAATAATTGGAAATGAATAGACAATCACATTTTAAGATTCTCTATTCATTTGGAATTATTCAATCACATTTCAAAATTGAATAATATGAATAGACAATCACATTTCAAGATTGAATAATTGACAATGAATAGTCAATAGCATTTCAAAATTGTCTATTCATCGTCAAGTATTCAACTACATTTCAAGATCAAATAATTGAAAATGAATAGACAATCGCATATTTGAATATTTAATAATTGAAACTCTAATGTCAAAAAATAGATACAAATATTTTGTTTTTGTTTTAGTTTCTACTTCTTATTACTCTACACAATCAGCACCACCTTCAGCACGTTCAGATTATTTGACTATCTCATCTGAAAGCTCCCAGTGTAATCTATCTTATTCATTATCTATACCATAAAGACGTAATCGACCAATACTAATTTTAAACAACAAGGCGCTGTTGAACCAAAGCACCTACGGACTCCTGCTCTGTATTCTGAACCCTATATTTCTATTTTGATAATGTACTATAATTTTAATACTTGCTTTTACCTATTTATTGAAGTGTTTTATTAGTTTACGGCATCATTTTACTTTCTTTGTCTCTTTTTACTGTTCTGCTGTAACTACTAATAAGCTTGCGACTTTACTATTTCTTCTTTGTTTTCGTCATTCATTTATTTTATTTAGAAAATTACATTACTTTCTCTTATGCTTACTTCGCTCATATAACTACTCTTTCTGGTCTCCTCTTTCATGCATTTCTTTATTTATGTTATTTATTTATGTTATCCTCTTACTCCCCTTTTATGCTACTTCTACTACCCCTACTTCTTCTAGTCCCTACTTTTAACCACTTTTCCTCTAATCCCCATCCCCATCACGTTTTGTGTCATCTGCGTTGCGTTATCAAAAAACGTAAAAATGAGCAAGCAAGCAAACCAAAAAGTTCATTAAAATTGTACTATTAAATAAATCTAGCGTGAACCATGACTCTAAAACATTTTAGAACCCCAATTATTTAAAATTATCTATCAGCAGCAATTATTTTGGTTTGTTGAACAATTTCCAACAGAAGAAAAGGGGTTTAAAAACAGATATTCGACAAATAAATGTTACCAATAATCATTTTTCAACCTATCTAGATCATTTGTTGTGTTTTAAATTATTTTACAGCCTTTTTTTTATTTATATTAAAAAGTTCAGCCAAATAGATACGTTAGATTGAAAATCAAACATGGCGACATTGGGTTCGCGAACTTTTCCGAAGGCAAAATATTTCTTTCGTTTTCGTAATTTTCTCCTTTAAATAAGGTAAAAAGGAACCGAATGCAATAAAATTTACCTATGTACTTAATTTAAAAGAAGAAAATGACGAAAAGAAAAAAAATATTCAGCCTTCGGAAGTAGTTCGCGAACCCAATTCCGACATGATTGATGTGTACTTTTTGCGCAGATTTTCAATAAATAAAGATCACTGAGTTTATAAAAATATATTGTAATTTGTTTTTGTTATATTATGTTAATTTTTTACATTTATAAAACATGCATATAGTTAAAAATCATTTACACTTACGTGAGATTTGAACTCGGGTATTGACATCGTTATTCTATGGTCTTAGTAATGTGTGCTCTGCCTATTTCTTTTTTGTTCAACAAATCATATGTTACTATTTGATTACATAGACACTTTCAAAACACCATAAGTTCTGTTATAATATAATTTTGTTATTATTATTATTATTGGAATTTTTACTGAGAAAAAATCGCTGGATTATAATATTAAGAAATAAATTATGTAAATTTTATTTGAAATGGAAAGGAATAAAATAATAAAAAAGAACTTTTGAGCATTCGTATTCTATCATATCTCAGAATGGTCATCATCGCACCAGCGTACTACCTAGAGGTGATTAATGTATTGTGTGTTTTACATGTTTGAGGGGATTTTAGATAATATCTGTACACAGAGGCTGGAAGGAAGAAAATGTGTTATTATTAAATGTACTTTCTTATTTTTAAGAAAATTAGCGTTTAAGTCTAACTGATGGATTCGTCAACACGGATATCCCGGTTCTTATGAGGACAGACCTGTTAGAGATGACACTTTCTCGTGTGTTGTGACACAGCGACTACGCTTGACACAGTTTCTATGGTAACAGACCTGTTAGAACTGTTAGTTCATCGCACAAACCGGCAACACTACAAGCTGTTACTACGATGAAATGGCACCATTTATCCAGCATTGAACTCCTTTCAAAGTATGTAATAGTTTCTGATTTGTTGTAAATAAAAATGGCATATATTTGTGTACGGATTGCTTTTGTATTTATAAAATTTTAGTTGATTTCGTAACTAGTGTGTGTCGCAATATGCAAAAGACAAACGCGGTAGAAATTATCAAATAATACGAAGCACCCATGAGTTAGAGACGAAAGTAAAAAATAGTAGATGATATTTATTATTTCGTTTTAGTTTAAAAAAAAGAAATTCTGTGTCTCTTTTGCTGCGCATAGTTTCTAAGAATCTCTCTAGAAAGTTATTTGCTTGGTCCGTTTTGCAGAGAATTTTTTTTGTATAATTTATAAGCAAGAAAATGAACTTTGAGAAATGTATCTTTTAAAAGTCACTTATTTGCTAGTCAGCGTAGGGATAAAGAGTGATATGCCAGACGGTGTAATAGGAAAATGTTACTCAAAATAGATTTATCCCGTATTTCTCTACACTGACAAACGGTGTAATAGAAAAAATGTTACTCAAAATAGATTTATTCCGTATTTCTCTACACTGACAAAAGGTGTAATAGAAAAATGTTACTCAAAATAGATTTGTTCCGTATTTCTCTAGACTGACAAACGGTGTAATACGAAAATGTTACTCAAAATAGAATATGTTCCGTATTTCTCTACACTGACAAAAGGTGTAATAGGAAAATGTTACTCAAAATAGATTTGTTCCGTATTTCTCTACACTGACAAACGGTGTAATAGAAAAATGTTACTCAAAATAGATTTATTCCGTATTTCTCTACACTGACAAACGGTGTAATAGGAAAATGTTACTCAAAATAGATTTATTCCGTATTTCTCTACATTGACAAACGGTGTAATATGAAAATGTTACTCAAAATAGATTTATTCCGTATTTCTCTACACTGACAAACGGTGTAATAGAAAAATGTTACTCAAAATAGATTTGTTCCGTATTTCTCTAGACTGACAAACGGTGTAATACGAAAATGTTACTCAAAATAGAATATGTTCCGTATTTCTCTACACTGACAAAAGGTGTAATAGGAAAATGTTACTCAAAATAGATTTGTTCCGTATTTCTCTACACTGACAAACGGTGTAATAGGAAAATGTTACTCAAAATAGAGTTATTCCGTATTTCTCTACGCTGACAAACGGTGTAATAGGAAAATGTTACTAAAAATAGATTTGTTCGGTATTTCTCTACACTGACAAACGGTGTAATAGGAAAATGTTACTCAAAATAGATTTATTCCGTATATCTCTACACTGACAAACGGTGTAATAGGAAAATGTTACTCAAAATAGATGTATTTCGTATATCTCTACACTGACAAACGGTGTAATAGGAAAATGTTACTCAAATAGATTTATTCTGTATTTCTCTACACTGATAAACGGTGTAATAGGAAAATGTTACTCAAAATAGATTTATTCCGTATTTCTCTACACTGACAAACGGTGTAATAGAAAAATGTAACTCAAAATAGATTTATTCCGTATATCTCTACGCTGACAAAGTCAGCGTATTTATTATTGTGCTGGGAGTTAGTCACTGCGACATCCGTGGTGAAATAAGCATTTGAAGAGAAATCGGATGATCGGATTTTTAATGCAAATAAATGAATTTGAACGAAACTTTTTGCTTATGAAAACACCAATCGATAACTGGCTTAAATCGCGTATGAAGCAGATTTTTATGCGTAGCTTATGGTTAGAAATCTACACTAGTCTATATTACAGGGTAACATTTCTATTTATATATAAGGTTGTGCTATATACGTTCAGTGCATGCTCAGACTAGTTATTCTAGTAATGAATTACCTAAAGATGCGTGATGTGATCTCTCGAAGTGCGTCAAAATGTCCATGCTAAATAGCTTTTAATGTAATTACTTCTCATGTAATCATACTAATTTAGTATTTCTATTGTGTCATCTCCTTTATAAATAACACGTCAATGGTCATTAATAATGGCGAGTCAATACTAGTCTAAAGCGGAAACTATGAAATTTCGTGTATTCATTTTACTTGTGGTCTATAAACTGTACAATTACTTCTATAAATAATGGAGAGTTGGTATCTATCCGTCTCAAACTACAACTCTATGAATTGTACTATCTATCAACTTTATATTCAGTTTGCTATAGGTAGATGACCGTGGTTAATGGTTAACGACACGCACTGACGACCTGCGTGTGCCAAGTTCGAATCCAGTTCGTTTCAGAGAAATACTTTCACTTAGGATGTTGTCAACCTTTTGAACGTATATAAATGTAGACGTGTCGATACCATATTTTAAATTTGTTAGCAATAAAATGTTATCGACTAGAAATTCTATGAAACTCTATTATTTTTGTGTAAAAAGAAGAATGTTTAAAGTTTATTTTTGTGCTAAAAACGTTTTTGCGTATAATAAAATTCTGAAACAGCTAAAATATGGTTGGTGCTGGAAAAAAATAAAGGTAAATTTATAGAAGTGCACCTTTCGTATTTCGACCCCTAAAAAATAAGTATCCTACTTTTTTGGGCAAATTACATGTAAACAGCCTCAACAAATATCCGCTATGAAAAAAAATTATGAAAATTTTTATTATTTTAGATTTTAGGAGGGGGGGTCACTTTCCTATATAAGTTATACGTAAAGTGAGCATACATTTCTTGGCCACCGAATCTCACCTCTCGTGTTTCGACCCCTAAAAAAAAGTTTCTACTTTTTTTGGCAAATTACATGTAAACCGCCATTCATAACAAATATCCGCTATGAAAAAAAAAATGAAATTTTTTATTATTTTAGATGTTAGGAGGAGTGGGGGATCACTTTCCTATATAAGTTATACGTAAAGTGAGCACGCATTTGTTGGCCACCGAATCTCACCACTCGTATTTCGACCCCTAAAAAAAAAAGTTTCTACTTTTTTGGACAAATTACATGTAAACAGCCTCAACAAATATCCGCGCGCGCGGATATTTTTTGAGGCTGTTTACATGTAATTTGCCCCAAAAAGTAGGATACTTTTTTTTTTAGGGGTCGAAATACGAAAGGTGCACTTCTATAAATTTACCAAAATAAATATCAAAACATCAACTTAAAGTTACATTTTGAACATTTTTTAAATAATTTTATTTCAGGACAAGAAATACAATTAACATTAAGCGAAACGATCAATAAAATAAGTGTTTGTATATTTATTTCCAAATAGTTGACTTTTATAACACTTACAAAATCAGTTATTTATTTTTTATCGTTTTTATTTTGTTTTAATTATTTATCGTTTGTTCTTATTTTTTCTCTTTATTTAATTACTGTTTTTTCTCTCGAAAATTCATGATACAGTTCTTTAGTCTTTTAAATTTCAATTTTAATTTTTAAATTTATTTTCAAATAAATAATTCAAAGTGAAACATCTTTTCTAATACTACGCTTTATCCTTTTTGTCCTCGGTCAGTAAAGGAGAAATCCTTCTAGACTGAGACAGTTTTAATCGGTGATCTAATCCAGAAACACCCATATTAAAAAGCGACCTTGTGTCTAACTCTGCCCTCGTAAAGAAGCAAGTAGAGAGGAACACACGTAATTAGGGGAACCTGGAGTAAAACGATATACTTAAGAGAAAACAACCCGTGGAGTCAAAGGTAACAATGCCATATAAACCATATTCAATTTTCTGAAAATTCAAAGTATCGGAAAACAATACCACAACAACAAAAAATGAGTATTGTTTTTTTTTAATACAGATGATTTATCCAGTTGTCTTTATTTTCCCGTTTTACACCATGCTCGGGTTAAAACGAGACATCAACTGGGGCAGAAAGAAACGGGGCTTTGTCTACAGAGCTAACAAATCAAAGTTGGGACCTTGTTGCTCTCGTCTAGACCTGCACAGCCATAGTTTACCCATCTCCTACATTCCCTTTGACACGCTACCCATCTTTCTGCACTCGCAGAGTACAGTCCCTCACAGTACAGGAACTGTGTGTCTTCATCCTGGCACTGGATTTGGATTGAAAAAGGGTTTTGTCTAGCTCATCTGACACCTTTTCCTTTACATTTGGCTTCAGTCTTTGGCATCATCTTCTTTTTTCTTCATCAAAGACTGTTTATACAGAGAAGATATGAAGATAGCTGTCCCCCCTCTCTGTCGTGACACTCGTTTAGTAATGTTTGCTTTGGGAAAGCGTATTATGGATTGTTGCGAGATGCCAAATGTTGATTCTTTTTTATTCTATGCTGTAGTAGGAGAGCTGGAGGTTGAAGTGGTGAGGTGGCTGGAGGTCGAGGTGGTGGGGCGGCTGTAGGTTGAGGTGGTGGCTGAAGGCAGAGGTCGTCAGCAACGATAAAGATATCTGTTGCCCCAGCTACAATGAAGTCAGCATCGATAAAAACGCTTCTGTCCAAGGGCTGTATTCCTGAAGTCTTGAAGTCGCTTAATGCATTCGACATCGTTGCTGCCTTCAGGTATGCCGGACCAAAAGGTATGCGATTTGGAACTGGGTCACCACACGCGCTGGGTGTTCGCACAACTAAATCCGAACCTTATTGTTATAGAATGTGCTGAGCGGATTCATGAAAGCTAGATCCAAGGGCTGCAGTCGATGCATGCAATGTGAGAGAAGGCACAAAAGAATGATAGTATCTTCTCTTGCAATGTCAATCAACTCCAGTCTTTGGTGTGTGTTGCATGACCATCTACAATCAACAGCACAGGCTTCTCCTTCGATGCTCTGGCGAACTGTGGGAACTGTCTCATCCATTTGATAAAGAGTTCTGTTTGAATCAATCCACTCGGGTGGCACTCAGCCCATGCTCAGATTTGATTAAAACAGATAAAGTCAAACACAGCACCGCACCTTAATGACCATGTGAACATCTGGAGTAAAACGAGACAGTGTCTCATTTTGCCCCACTGCTTTGTCCTGTTTTACCCCATACATACTTGTGCACAATGTTTCCATACCACACGCTGCCAGGCTTATGTAGATTAAACTGATGAATCTATTAGATTAGCCCACAGAAATATCAATCATAATGTTAATTCTTGTTTGACAAATCTGTACCTTTTTAGTTATGAACACTATTACAGCAGAACCAGAAAAGAAGATTAAAATAAATAAAATTCTGAATATAAACCTCTTTTCGATGTACGGAGCCGAACTAAACGATGCCAGACGGTACCACATTATCTCAGATCCTCGCGAAATAGCTCTCTCTCTCTCTCTCTCTTTCTCTCTCCCCCCGTTTCAGTTATCTTTGGATGTCGTTTTACCCCGCTCTCTTGTTTTACCTACATCGCAACCAACAATAGTTTCTACAAAACAAATAGGTAGATATTGTAACATAAAAAAGTATAATCGGCTTTACTTAACCATGCACGTTTTATCTGTAAAGAATATTGTTTTCAGCTTGTTCACAATAAAAATAAAATGAATTGTAATCTTAAAAATTCATTAAAACAACATAATGTGTATTTACTTTAACGCCGCAATAACACACAACTATTCTTTTTTGAATTCTTGTTTTTTATATATAACTAGCGGTACCCGTCGCCCGGCGTTGCACGGGAGAAAATACTACCTATTGCATGACGTCGAATAAAAAAGAAACGGCCTATTGTTGTTTCTCCCCCACCCCTCTACTGTGTTGGCGATTGTTATGAATTTAAAAAAATAAGAAAAAAGTAGTAGAGTAGTATGGGATCGAACGCTGAAACTGGCGATCATGAAACCTGCCTTCCTAACGACTGCGCCATGGTTTCGAGTTAAAATGCATGTGAAAATAGGTCAATTAAGCTAAGCTTGATTATGGAATTGCGTGTTATGTTAAGATTCAGCAATGACACGGTTGATGGTCATTTGAAATTGATGAAAATGACTGGATTTGGGCAAGTTTTCTATAATATGTGTGTTAAAGGTGTATGATTTTGAAAATGTAAATGTATCGGGGTCTACCAGTATCTTCGCGCTTATTCAATTAAATAGGATGTTGATTCGATCAAGAAATTGTAGCCGCCATGTTAAATGAATAAATGTTGCATGAACTGTGTTCGTTAATTTCATTCGCTTACTTCCGGAATGAATATAAATGTAGAAGTCATAGGTAGAATTAGAAATAACGTAATCTGATATTCGCGGAAAATCATCGGTGTGAACGGGAGCGGTCATTAAGTCTTTGCGTATTGCTTTATAGTATGTAGTAAATTAATAGCAGGCAAATAATAAATAAGAACGGGTGTTTTTTGAAAATTAAACTGTGTGTATTAGTTCCCAGTGTCGATGAGTAGAGTAACAGTACATAATTATTAGAGAGAAAAGTTTTTGCTACCACCAATATGGAGTTGGTTTTTCAGAGTGACGTTGATGGTGGGCCAAATGTAATATTTAGTGTAAGGTAGAGGAAAATAATAACAGATTTACTAAAACACGCTCTAGTGAATAGGTGTAGTATAGTGGTGAGTGTAGTAGTCTGTTATGCACGTGGTTATTTTCCTATTCTCCGAGAAGGTACAGGGGAAAATCGTCTCTACTTTATATATTAGATGAAAACAGTTCAGTTTCAGTATACATCGAATCGTGTTCCTTTTTTAATGCAATCTTTTTAAGTTTTAGAATGCTTGTTTATAAAAGCTCTCATTCATTATCGTCAGTGACTGTTCGACAGATTTCGCTAGCTACTTACTAGCATGACGTCATATTCGAGTGAACATGCCTTATTTAACTATTACGAAGATAACGGTTTGACTCGGCTATTTACGTAAATCTCATTCGGCAAGAGTCTGTTTAGTTTAGTTCAATTCTGCAGGAGCACATAAAATAACGTATTCGTCGGATTAACTCTTGATAACATCATTGATAAGGTATGAGCTGCCGTTTTTTAAATAAATTTTCAGCATTATAAAAGACGTTATTTGAAATTTATTGTAAGATGTAACTATATCTAAAAATAAACTAATAATCGTTTTTTTTATTATCGCAGGTATGTAAATCAATTTATTAATTATTATAATTATTATTATTATTATTGATAATGATAATGATAATAATAATAATAATAATAATAATAATGCCAACAAATATATGTTCCATGCGGTTGCATATTTTTTGAAAACCTGAGGGAATGGTACCACGAAGGAAACTAAACTACACTGCCCCAAAAAGGGGGAGGTAATTACTGGGAGGATTGAAGTGCAAAGCAAAATTATTTAATTATTTTGCATCTGGCATATCAAATTTCAAACAAGTCTACGAAAGATTCTTGAAGTTGTTGAAAGCTTAAAATGTTTGGTCCTCCTAGATTTCTGTCTGGATTTTTACTCTGAAATTTAACATGTGAAAGTCAAATAAAACTGTATATGTATATGTATATATATATGTATATATATATATATATATATATATATATATATATATATATATATGGACATATAGTATTTAATTGTATTCCAAGGGGACAATAAATATTTTAAAAAGCATTCAAACCTGAGTAACTAAGAAGCATTTGAAGTATATCATGCTTGAAAGGTTTAAGAAGGCTACTCTGTCAAATAAACTCCTAATATTTACTCATCTTATAGAAAAGAATAGGGAGGTAAATAAGTTTATAACGATGAGTATTGACGATCTGACGTAACGTAAATTTTGAAATAAAAAACAAAGAATTTCAAAGTTTAGAACAGGTTTAGATAATATTAAATTTTATATCGTTTGGTAACAATTATATTTAATTCTATCCTTTTTTGTTGTTCCTATACTACACTATTACATTCCTTTTACACAATTTTCGGAAGTCCATACCTTACAGCTCAGATATTTACATTCATATGAAAAATAAAAATATCAGAGTTCCTTTTCGACAATATTTAAAACTTGTTAATGACCCAATTTTCGTTGTTAGAACTCAATATATCAATACACACTTGTCTCTGCCTGTGCATATTTGTAATAAGTTAAAAAATCAAGCTATCTTAGCATTTATATAATAAGTATTCTTCGGGGGGGGGGTATTTAAGAAGTATAGAAGATGAAGGTTAACCTAAATATTTTGGAATAAATTCAAAGAGTTAACATTAGTAATAATGGAATTTAGTTTTTATAGTTTTGTGTTAAACTAGTAGTATTTTAATAGAGTATTGATTTACTACTCACCAGGAGTTAGGCACAAGGCCAGTTTTTATCTTACTCCCACAAGTAAGATGTGACCCAAGATCGGGTCGGGAAAGTGGGGTTTAAAAATTGCCTGGGCAGCCCGTCGGCATTCCCCGGTAGGGGCACCTCAGGCAGTAAGCAATAAACTTACTCCTCCCCAAAGAGGGGAGGCGAAGCCTGGGAGGGTGGACCTCGTAGAACTGCACAGAACAGACCCATAGACCGGCGTAAATCAAGTCCCGAAGGCCAAGATAATACCAGTCTATGGGGTGCAGTAGTGGACCATGGGTTTACTTTCAGCAGCCTCGTAACTCTGGCTTCCTTTATTCTGTCCTTTACTCATCACATTCCATAAGCGATGTTTCTGACAAAAGGGGTGAATAGCCGTTTTCGTGGTCGGACTATATTGGTATAACACTTTTCGTTGGCTAGTTTTTAACCTTGGAGTAGTATTTTTAGCTTTTTACATCAAGTAGCTGCATGCCTTTTCTGGGGCGATTTGAATAGATCATTAGACTGAGGCGATCTTTCGCTATTTGCCAACTACTTGTTTTGACATTTTTTCTGATGCACATACCTACCATGTCGCTAGACAATTCCGTTCGATTTTTTTTGTTTTACCCAATATTCTAGATTGTACAACGTGAAAACTTTCCTATATAATTTTACGTAAAATGTCACTAATTTCTTGGCCATTACTAATACCTACAAACTTATGTTGGAAACTGTAACCCAATTTTTGGTTTTATTTTGTCCAATTTTATAAGGGTAACAGTTTTTATTTTATTTTTTAGGGGGGGGGCGTTTTTTAAAGAATATTCTTTTTTTATTTCTGCAATTCAAAATTACTTGTACCGAATAGCGTGCAAATGATATTAATTTGTTGTTTTACGCGATTATTTTCTTGAAGTCCATAACATTAAAACAATTTTTGCACTCGTTTATTTTCTTTAATTTTGCAACACTCGTCCTCTGTATTCGCTCTGGTCATGCTTTTGCACACCGTCAGAAACGATGCTCAAATGAACCCTGGACACAATAGAAACTGTCAACGAGCTGTGCTTACCTACCTCCAATGCCTTAACTTAAATACAAATGTAAAAAGAAAATGTTCTTTTAAATAAAATAAAGACGAATACAAAAAAACTAAACAAATTACTTTGGAACTATTCTGCACAAGTTCGTAAAAAAAAATTGCAATATGGTTACCGCCCACACACAAATACTGCCGCCCCCCACCCCCCTAAAAAAAAAAAAAAATTGCAATATGGTTACCGCCCACACACAAATACTGCCGCCCCCCACCCCCCTAAAAAAAAAAAATTGCAATATGGTTACCGCCCACACACAAATACTGCCGCCCCCCACCCCCCTAAAAAAAAAAATTGTCCAGAAATTGATGGTTAGGAAATGGGTGATAATTTTACGTTAAATTTATATAGGAAAGTCATCACCCACTCAAAAATATTTTATTTAAAATAAAAATGAAATTTTCTAGGATATGATTTGTAATTTACACAGGAAAATAACAATGTACTGTAAAATAAAGTGGTGGCTAAATACAAAAAAAAATGGGAATTAAATGGCAAGTATTTCGATTTATATATAGAAATAAAAGACGAGGAAAACTGACTAATAGAAAAAGATTTTTCGATGAGGTTTTGTAAGCAAAATTAAGAGAAAAGCTATTAGTGAGTTCTTGAGATTCCCTCCATTAGAATGCATTCTGAATATCTGACCGGATACAAAATTTGAAAGGCCTACCGGTTACCGCTTTCTTGTTTGACGTCGAGAAAAAAATATTTAAAAGTTGCAGTTCTTAATCGACAATATATCTTACTGTTTCGGTCACAGCTTAAAATACGCTTATTTTCATCGAAAAACTTTATATTCATGAAGGTGATCTGCCAGTCTACCTGTGTTTCCCCGTAATAACGCGTTTGAAACGTGTCCAATAAAGAGGGAAGTGAGACTCATAACTGGTATCTTTAAATTTACTATTTACAAGCATTTAAAAAAATGTCAAATACATTTGACCAGATGGCTGAAGGAGTTTTGAACTTTTTCCCAAAAATTGGTGAAAATTCTAACCCAGTTTTACATATCAGGTCACCGTAATCATATTCTCTGCATGGACATAGTTGATAAAATAAGTAGCAAATAAAACGATCGTAGAATTACGTCTATTTTGTAACAATTATTCTAATTAAAATAGTGGCATTACTACTACACAATTTGTTAACCTAACTTAACCGACACCTGCCGAAGCAAAGTTCCGGAACTAGCCGGAAACAAACGAAGCATTTTTCGAATCTGAAGCCGCCAAAAATATTTTTTAGCTGCCGAAAAATTAAAGACAACGTCAAACGTAAAATGATCAAACCTAAAATGAATTTAAGCGCGTTACCACAGACTATTCAATCTTCCGATGGCGTAATTGAAGTCTGTCAAGGAATAAAACATTTTACGCAAAAAAAAATCCAAGAAAAGCAAACGATAGTTGTACTATTCGTGTAGAAGCACCAAAATAATCGCAGAAGTAAATGTGAACATAAGTATCTTGAAAACCAGAATTAAGAGTCAATATTAAAGGGCAAATCATTTTATTTTTATTTGTGTTTAAAATCACGAAAGGGTTGGATTGAGCAAAGAAAAAGTGAAAATTTTGAAAGAAAACACAAGTATTAAATACTAGAACAGACTTGTGATAAGTATATAGTAGTGAAAGTCTATGGAATCCAACAAACTGCCAGATTTTCGGGTAGAGGGAGGTATTTTTAGTCAATTACAAAAAGGCAAAAGTTATCACTGGATTGAAGACATTTCGTTCATTGCCGTGCGTTCTGGATATCTAACTGTATAGAGAATTCGATACCACCACCGAGGACGAGGCTCTTGTTGGAAGCGGATTATGGACTCGTTTGGGACGAGACTTTTGAGACACTTACGATCTACAATACAAAAGCAAATACTAATAAAAATAGAGAAACTCACTGCAAACGTGATTATAAAATACAATGTCGACTTTGGAATGGCCTCCTCGGAAGAGGTGGTAGTTTTCGGTGAGCTAGTTTCTGGCTTGTTGGTTTTCGGTTTCTCTTTTTCATGTTTCTTGTGAGTGTCGTCTAGATATTTCTCTATTAATTTATCGTCTCCCTGCGTTGTTGGGCAATCTGTAGTTGAGATGACCTTGTCGTTTTCCTCGTTTGCGCAAGACTCTTGCAGGTTCCAAGTGTCACGGTTTCCAGGGTGGTTCGTTTTAAGTACCGACTCCACATGATCCGATTGCTTCGCTTCCATCTCCTCATTTTTATCATTATTTGGCGGTCTG
Source organism: Sepiola atlantica (assembly GCA_963556195.1). Lineage (NCBI taxonomy): Eukaryota > Metazoa > Mollusca > Cephalopoda > Sepiida > Sepiolidae > Sepiola > Sepiola atlantica. Next base: position 34,361,456 of record OY744528.1, read on the forward strand.
CTGTTTCCAGCAACCGTTAACAGAATGGCGAACCAAATGAAAAAGAGTGTCTGCAAACGCATTATGGAATCGTCGATGAATTGAATGGCAGAGTTTCCAAAATGAGAATGATATGAAGAAGGAAGAGAGTGAGAGAGAGATTTTATTGTCCAATAAAATGTCGAATAATTTACGTCACCAATCGTATTTGCATATTTAGTTGTCTGAAACAACGTTTACTTTGAAAATAATCACCTTTGTTTTTTATTACTAGCAGGGTATTTAGGTGTTGCCCGGGAATGAATACGGGCGTTCGTTCATTCCAGCTGTCGCAGAAAAAGCGTCGAGGCCTCGCGTGACCCTGAGAAAAAACTTGACAAAAAGATATAGCTGGAATGTTGTGCAAGTAAACCTGTCAGTCAACCATCATCGTTAAAGTGATCGACCGGTGACTGAGTGGAAATAAGACAACGGTTAAATCCGACTTGATAGTCTGTCACTGACGTTAGGAGCTGACTCTCTTGCTTTCGGTTGTTCCGGAAGACAGCGAGCAGTTCATACCTTAGATAGGATGGGAGGGTCCTTCTAACTTACCATAATTAGCATTTTATTTTGTTCTTCATTTTTACATCCCTTTTATTTTGGGGAAATTTTTTGAGGTTTCTTTGTTCTCACACTCTCTATCATCAAACTCTGTACATATTTCTTTTGTAAATAAAAATCATGAAACAACCTGAGGATATTTTAAGTAGATTAGTCCATAGAGTAAATGTGGTATTGTGGTGATTGAAACTAGTTTTAAGAGCATAGACCAGTGGACGACGCCCGACCCCCATACCCGTTTTGGCCTTGTGCCACATTTTTTTATATATTTAATTGTAAAATGAAAAAGAGATAAATAAAATCTGTCACTGACGTCCAAAGAGATTGACGACGGAACGAGTTGATTTAACTATCAGACATTTGTTTTCCTTTCAGCCAGGCTCGGCGTTGAAAGACATGGATAGAACTGCAACCCCCTCAAAATATAACACGCGTCAGAGATTGACGGATACGAATAGAATCTTAAGAAATAAATTATATTTTATAATGGAATGCGTTGAAAAAAATTAGACGCTCTTCATAAGAGCGTCTTATTTTTTTCAACGCATTCCATTTCAGTTACAGACTCAATGGTTCCTGGATCCACAATTTTCCTTAACACAGCAGAGAATGTATGCTAACAGACGCTTACCCTTTCCTTTGGAATGGTGATGCTAAAATAAGCTTTATGGATCTAAATCTAAACGTGGGCTCAAAACACATAACTATTCGGGACGAATGTGCTCTCAACGTAGCGCCAACACTGTTCCGGATGGAGTGACAATGATGCCTAAAAAATATTCCAAATGAGGGCGACACTCCGGCCTCTATAATTTAACACTGCTATCAGACCCAAACACCATTTTATGAGGTTAAATCTTATTTTTCATTTAAATTAATATAATTCCCAATTTTCAGGGGTTTTATACTTAGATTATATCAATATACTTTGATAACTGCCATTCATTTCTTAGACTTGTTTGTTTGTGTAAATGGTTGAATTTCACGTATTTTAATAGGAAAACAAGCAAGAATAAGGAAATCTAATGTTTTAAAGCACAATTAATAAATGAACAAATATTTATTTATTTTTTGTGTTAATAAGGAAGACTTGGATGTGCTGGACGACATCAATGTGCATATGGCGTTTCCTTTAGTATAGCTCGGGATATGCGCTACCATCCGTCCAATGTGTCGCATAAATCATGCAATATTGTGACCGATCACACGTGATGTTTTGACTTACATACGCTGAAAAATTAAACTATCGCTTAGGGAGATTAATTTGTATTATTTTATCATATCAGGATAAACTGAGCTGCGGTTTTAGGGTTGACAGTTGATTCCGCAATTATTTTGCAGGATATAAATGAATTTTAATAAAGTATAACATTGTTTATTATGTTTATGGATGTTAGGGACGAACGCACACCCCAGAATATTATCTGAGATTCATATAATAGAAAGTTTACTTAATAAATGTGTTTAATACTCAATTCAATGGGCGACGATAGTGTAGTATATTTTCTGTTATCATGAGATCATCCTCCCAGGCATTACCTCTTCTATTGTGGGGATAAGGTAGTATACTTCCGTTCATGATACTAGCAATGCATTACATCCTATATTTTGGGGGCTTGGCTCCTTTTTGGGGGGTAGTGTAATATGTTTTTTCGTCATGATACCATCCTCGTAAACATTACCTCTTTTTTTCTGAAGAGGTGTAGCATATGTTCGTTTGTTATTAAACCATTCTCCTAGTAAGTCAAAATATCCGACTGAAGGGAGCGTATATTTGCCAGTACAAATAGAAACCGTTGCGATTTATGCAGGCGCATTTAAATATCGGTGGATTTACGCCACTAACTTTCCAATAAAAAGATTTATATACATCATTTGTTGGGCTAATTCCATATCAATGATAAGCCATGAGGTGTTTTGAAAATACATTTGTGGCATTATAGAAAACATGATTTTACTCTAAAATACTGAAACACTAATAACCATGCTTCCTTATAAGATGTAAGTCTATTTTTATTTCTTGTTAATTTTGCTAGTCAGGGAGACAGGTAACATAAACATATACTACACTACTATTCAAGGGAAGATGTAATGCCTGGGACTATGGTATCTTAACATATACTACAGTACATTTCAAGGGAAGACGTAATGTCTGGAAGAATGGTACCATAAAAATATATTACACTACATTTTGAGGGAAGACAATGCCTGGGAGGATCTCATAACATAACATACTAAACTACCACCACAGAAGTAAGTTATACCTAGAAGGATGAAAGTAAAATTGCAAAGTAAAATAATCTTTTGTAATCCAAAATACGGTACTGTTTCGGAAAAGGCAAACACAAATTTATTGGCGTGATGTATTTACAACGAATGCTACGAAATCGACCGAAAATATACGAAGCACACGTAACGTATGTACTACCAATGTGAACGGAAAAAGACGAAGCAAGTAACACCGTTCCGAATGTTCCCGAAGCCGTTTCCATGTTAAGAATGGCCTCTTAAAGCTCCGGCGGTAAATCTGTTTACGTTATCCGAAAAGGTACTGACTCAGATCCTGACCCAATCTCCGCGATCTTTGCGTCGGCAGCGTTCGGGCATACTACGTAAACACCCGAGAGATGACAAGCCGAATGGTGGGAAGGAGAGAAGCGATTAGCCAATCAGAGATCAATAAGCAGACGACAATTTTTTTAAGCACTATTTAAATCAATTAAAGACGCAAACATTTGTTCAAGGCCAGTGCATATTATTTATTATCCGGTAATTTAAACAAAAAAAAGAAACACCAACAATGAATTACGAAAAGCTGTGTACTACAGTTAACTCTTGTAAAGGAGTCATTTCTTCTGCAATGAAAAGAAGTTGGTTACAAGAAGAAAAACATATCCAAAATGCAATTAAATATTCTGCTTAGTTAAAAGAAAAGCTTGCAGGGACAACTGTTCATGGAGGTGTACGAACAGCAACTTTCGCGCCTGCCATTCCGTGAGAAGTGGCACATTATTTTTCGATACAGAATGGACATCGTGAAGAATTTTAGCTAATATACCTGTGGCCCCAGAAAATGGCAACGTCGAAGAATTTGAGGAAAGAATGCGGCGTCCTATCAACCAACATGCAGACCAATTGGCAAAATTTTCTGAGGGAGGTCTGCGAAGACCATTTTTTCAGGATACCCGCATCGGATCGGAGGCCCAGAGCTTACGGTTGAGATAGACAAGTCTGTTGTTAACCGCAGAAAGAACAACGTCGGTAGCGTCGGTCAGCCGCTCTGGATCTTCGGGGGATACGACTCCGCAGAGAAGGAGGGTTTCCTTGTGAGGGTGGCCAAGAACGCCGAAACCCTCCTTGGAATAGTAAAAGAATTCGTCTGGGTCCACGGTCATATCAGACTGTTGGAAGGCGTACAGTAAGTTAGGAGAGGAGGGGTATGAACACCTGACCGTGAATCGCAGTCGCAATTTCGTGAACCCATTAACGAGGGCGACGAACAACCACGTCGAAATAATGTGTAAGGAAGCCAAGCAAAGAAACAAAAAGGAATATAGCACCGGCAAGGAACTCTTAGACAGCTATCTACGCGAATTCATGTGGAGACAAAAGTTTCGAAACAACCCATTCGTCTCCATATTATCGCAGATAGCAGAAACCTATCTGGTGGTTGACTAACTTCCTCGACAAACCCCTCCTATTATGCCTGTCCGCCGAACTCAGCTCATTAGTAAACTTAGAAAAGTAAAAAAAAAAAATGTCCCCCCCCCTAAATAAAGACGGCCAAATAGAACAAAAAAACTGTACGTATTAACAATTGTTTCGCTTTGTTTTAGTTTGTTTAATAAAATCAAGAAAATTCGCTTTTTCTCAGTAAATTCGGTATTTTTCGTTTTTTTTATTTTGTTGCGGGATGCTGCAATCTTCCTTGAAATCAAAATTGACAGGTATCCATGTTATCGGCTGCAACCATTTGGCTCGTTATCTCTCGAGTGTTTACGTAGCATGTCTCTGCCGACGCGAATCTAACGGAGATTGAGTAAGTACCTCCAAAAAACGTACCTTTTTTAGAACAAGGTCTTGTTTCGTATTACGTAGACTTAGATTTACAGGCAGTTTTAGAAGCCATTCTTAACATAAGCACTATGAAAAAGTAACAGTCGGTGAATTATTAGTTCTGTTCCCGAATAGGCATCTAGATGTTTGCATACGTGTTGTGGTGACGTACGCAGTTCAGACTATTAACGGAGAAAGTTGAATAAAATATACAAATAGAAAAGCCGCTTTCACTTATCAGGCGACTCTTTATAAAATTATCAATTTCCAACGATTTCCATTTCGAAATTGTGGATACCAGACATTTTTATTCAATTAAGAAAACCCATTTTTTTTTATAACTTTTGCATATACTTTGGATTTTTTTTTTGTTTTTGAGTTGTTTTTTTTACCCGATTGCTTTATTTCGTAAACTGTCGGGGTTAGGAAAAGTAAGAATGTAGCATTTTCTTTGCACTTATAAAAGAAATAATACAGACTAAAATACGGTCATAGCAAAGATGAAAACACAATTGACATGACAGTTTGCGTAAAACAGAAATAAAAGTGTAAATCAGTGTGTTACACAAAAAATACCTTTTCAGCTTAACAACCAGAACATCAAAGAATAAACAGAAAACAATTATGTATTTAAGTTGAACAGTTTTTAATTACATTTCTTAAATTTTTTTTTTTTTTAAATACTTTTTTTTTTTTATTATTAAATGTTCGTTAACGTTCGCCAGTCTCAGAACTGTTCGGTGAAACTCGCCGTTAATGACGTAAGTATTAATATTTTCGGGATGCCTATTCGTTCGGAAACTATAACCAACATTGTTTAAAACTAATTGCACTTTAATAATTTAGTTTTTGATGTCGATACTCAGAAATGCCTATATTTCTCTGAAGAGGGAGAAAAATCGAGCTATCCTAATAACGCCTCCATTTTGTAGACTACGTATTCACAGGGGAAGGGTGTATTTAGAATAATTGTAGAATATTAATTGTTGGAATATTAAGATCACATTGACGCTAATTGAGGGGTCGGTTTTAAAAAGCGGGAAATGATTCCAATTGACCAAATAAAGACTTTAGTATTAAATACTAAAAGATACTTGCGATTTGTATATAAATATCGAGAATTATGAGAACCTAACAATTAAAGATGTTTAGGGAAGAAACGGGGTAAAAGTTTAGACGACAAATCGTAAACTAAAAAAAAAAAAAACTATCGATTTGTATTCTTTAAAATATGGGAATTTATTTTAAGACTTATGATTCCTAAGTTTCTGTTTTCTTAGATTCGTGTAGTACTCTTCATGTTCTATTTCAAAGTACGTGTTTTCTTTAGTGGTAAGGGGGTATTATTTAAATCCCTACTAAAGGCCAAGGGCCACTCAAGGATGTAGGTTAATCAGACGAATAATTATCGTTCGAAAGATGGGGAACACTATGGGAGTACTAACATTGATCAGCGTTTGATTGCTTATAGGAGTGGTCCGTGAAAATAATTTGATTGTATTAGGTTTGAAGACGACCATGTTGTAATCAGTAGGGAAGCAGTCTCGCAGTAACGTGTTGCCATGACATGGAAGCCCTTGTAATTCCGCCTGAGGCAAGGCACATGGAAGTGAAAAGATAAGAGTTATTTCTGTGAATGTCTTACAAGGTAGTATAGACCGGAGCTCAGACGAACAACTTCCATGAAAATAACCAGAGTATAGAGACGGGTTTATTTTCGCCGATTAAGTGAGTTGGTTTCCGCATTCGATGATTTTACTTCAGATTTTCACTGTTAAAATAATCAAATTAGAATTATAAGATGTTTTAGAAATGTAAAAATATTTACCGAAAAACTTTCCTTTTTAATCGAATGTTCAAATAAAATGCCAATTAAAACAGAAGAGGCCACTCTTCACTAGCAAAGCAATGAAATTCTCCAGGCAGCATGCTATTAAAACCGGCAATATGATCACGTTATATTCCAATATCAAAAAGGTGATCATGAAAGTTCGGAGTAGTATTGAGAGTACCCACACGAAAAACTAATTTTCCAACAAGCAATGATTTGGAAGCAAGTAGTTTTAAAAAGACCGAGTAATAAGAACTGGAAAATTGCAGAAAATTTGGTGCTTCTGTATCATTGGGGGGGAATGAAAAAATCATTTTTATTACAGTAGTCAGTTGAAAGGGGAGATAATTCAGACTTCATTGTAACCATAAGAAAATCCAGAGAATCAGTAATAAAATAAATTTTAAAACGCAGTATACGGACCCGGTTAAAATGACGTCATAATTTAGAAAGCCATTCTTAACGTGGAAGTTAGGAGATTAACAATTGTTTAAATTGTTAGGTGAAAGTACAGAATAGTTGATCACCTCCATATGTTAAGAATTGCTTTCTAAATAATAACGTTATTATTACAGCCCGGTCCTTTAACTGCATAAGTACCCTTTAATTTATTATTTTACTAATTATCTTGATTTTCCTCATGGGTTATTGTTACAAAAAAAAAAGTTTTAATTATTTCCCCCTTTAAACTGACTCTTAAAATAAAAACGCAGATTTCATCTGTCCAATAATACATAAGCACCGATTATTTACAGACAAGAAAAATAATTAAAAAGTTAAAAACCATTGAGTTCTTTTTCGACAATATTAAAAACTTGCCCCCAAATATTGGAAATTTATCTAGTTTTCGGTGCCAACAGTCACTATACGAATAGTTATCTGCATTGACACATTTGATAGCAATGAGTTGTAAACCAAGAGTACCGTTCATTTTGTAATTATTCTCAGCGCGGAGGAGGGTAGAAGTATTTAAAAGAATTGTAGCAATACGTGTGAACCTAAACATTTGAAGAAACTCAATAGTGAATAATGGGAGTAATTGTGGGTTTTTTGTGTCTCGTTCTAAAAAATTCCGAAAGTTTCGAATTGATCAAAGAAAAATGAAAAAAAAACATGGAAATGAAAACATTAATATCAGATATCAAGAGATACTTGCGATTTGTCTACAGATCCGAAAGTCATGGGAACCCGACAAATTGCATAATTTTTTAGGGGAAGGTGGGGGGGGGGCATTGTTAGTCAATGGAAACAAACAAATAAAAAGAGAAAGAAAAAGTCATCACTGGGTTGCTGGAGGTTCTTCGTCAACTTCTATTTTTTCTGGAAACCTAAATCTAATTATATGAAAAGGTGAGTACCACAAACGTCTACGTGGTTCTGGTGCGCCGTTTACGAACGCGTTATCTATAAGACTTGCGATATACTCTCCATCTACAATGCCAAAACAAATGGCCACAGCAATACCAATGCAGACAATCACCGCAACCGCAACGCCAATACGCATTGGCGACAGACGGGGCTCATCTGGATGGGTGATGGCTTTTGGTGTGCTAGTTTCTGACGTGTAAGTTTCCGACTTTGCTTTTTCCAATTCTTTGCGATATTTCTCAATTAATTCATCGTCTTCCAGAGTTGTTGGACAATGTGTAGTTGCGATGTGATTGTTTCCATCGTTAGCGGAGGGAGTTTTTGGCGCGCTTGAATCCTTCACCTCCCCATGATCATTTTTTCTAGGTCCGCTGTTTCCACTAACTGTAAGCAGAATGGCTGACAACATGAATGTTAGCAAATGCATCGTTAAAGCGCGTGTGAAATTAATAGTGGACCGATTAACGCGAGCACGATATTAATAACGCATGGACGAAAAACACAAACTATATGAATATTTTATTGTCCAATGAAATATCCGATAATATTTGTGACCAATCGTATTTGGATATTTAGTTTTATAATTGGACCCATCACTTCTGTATTTATTTTTGTTTCGTTGCAATAGTGTATTCAGACGTTTCTCTGAGAATAAATACAGACCCATGTTTACTCCTGCTACAAGACCAAGATACCATCTTAACATTTTAAAACTTTTTTATTTAAATTTATATAATTTTTAATCTTCCGGGGTTTAGATTAGCCTTACAACGTTTATTTGATACCCATCACTTCTGTGTTGATAATATTTATTGTAAATTAAACTCATCTATATTATCTGGATATATTTTAAGAAGATTAGCCCCATAAAGTGAATGAAACTAGTTTAGAGAATAGACAAAGTGTACAACCCCCAACCACTACGTCCCATACCCTTTTTTGCCCTGTGCCACATCTTTAGCATTTTGTTTCAAAACATAAAATGGAAGATAACTAAAATCACTTCCGGGTTGATATTTGTTTTAATACTATTCAGACGCAAGTCATAAGTAAGAAATAATAAAATGTGTTCATACCGGAAACAATGTAAACCTGTTTGTATTTTTTCTGGCTAAATAAAATCACATCTGTATTTCTTTTTGTTTGTTTTATTACTTGCCCGGGAATGAATACGGGTCGTTGTTCACTCCTGCGACAAGACTTGTATGCTATCTAAACATTTAAAAACTACTTTTTTTTTAATTGATATAATTTTCGGTCTTCGGATGTGACGGCGGTTAAGTGTATAACGACATGGGCTGACGACCTGGGCGTGACCAGTTCGAATCCGGTCGATTCCATAATACCACTTTCACTTAGAAATATTCACAACCATTAGATGGTCTCTCCTGCAAGAATGCCGACAACAGAATCAAATCAATCACAAAAATTGTACCATTCTGATTCATACAATTGTACTAACTTTACTATTAACTTTAAGATTTGTTTGTCTTTTTATATATATTTTATTCCGAAAACAAACCAGAATAAATATATTCAAATCTGAATAATCCTCTGATATGTTGATGCACAATTTATGAAAGAGCAAATAAATATACAGTTTTTTTTAATATTATTATTAAGGCTGAGATGTTGCGGAACGACATCCTAATCCACATGGCGTTGGTCCGGATTATACCTAAAGAGATACGCTGTAACATCCAACGTACGTATATAAATAACACGTCAATATCTATTGTCATTTATTCTATTCATTGTACCATTTTACTATTAACTATACTATTACTTCTATAAATAATGGATATTTGGTATGTGCTTTAAGTGGAAAGCTGTACTATGATTTCCATTAATAATGGAGATTTGTTATCTGTTTGTCTAAAACCACAACTCTACTATGACTTCTATGAAGTGTACGGCATAGTGGCATAACGATCGAGAATTGCAACTTCCGATCAAGAATGTGTTCAGTAGTCGGCGGGGAATTACGAAAATCAATTTTCTGTGTATTTTACACATACGACAATCTAGGTCAACACGTAAGAAATTGTTAAAAATGATTTCTTTCATTGAAAATTTAGAATGTTATTTTTATTACAAATATATTTATTATAATTGGAATGTTTTCTATTTTACAAATACTCAAAGGAAATATTTTGAACAAAGACCCTATCCTCATGTTAAAAATGGCTTTCTAAATAACAATGTTATTATTTAGAAAGCCATTCTCGACATGGGGAGGGAAGGCTTTTTTTAATTATTCTGTACTTTTACCAATCAACGTAATACACAAAAAGGTTTTTCATCCCAAAATACGAATAGTTAACAAAGCCTTTGGCGGGAACGTATCATAGCGGGAACTGAATTTCGCAAGTCACCACTGACTGCTCAACACATTTATAGCCGGAAGTGGCAATTCTCGGCCGTTATACGATTATACCAATGGGATCATCTATTAACTAAATGCTCAATTCAAGGAGTAGTTTGCTAGATGTTCTGTATTCGAGCCTATCTTCCCAGGCATTACCCCCTTTTTTGCACGGATAGTTTAGTATAGGTTTGTTCTTACTTATACCATCCTTTTAAGCATATAGTATTCCAGACAAATGTAGTAATGCTCAATAAAGGGGAGTATTATAGCATCTCTTCTATTTTCATGGCGTCTTCGTCCCTCCTCATTTGCGGGTATAGTATAGTATATGTTCGTTCATCATACCTTCCTGTCATGCATTACCTCCTCCTTTGGATGTAGTGTGATATATGTTTGTTGATCATGATATAATTTTCCCATGAATTACACCCTCTTTTGGGCGTTCAGTATATATTCCATGTGAAATGCCAGTATACTGAAATCATATGTCCTTAATAGGGTTAAGATGAAAATTCATATACACTAAATGTACAAAAGCAAGGAAATTCCCAAATTTTTACACTTTTATTGCCATTAAGGGTATGACTACATATCAACCAAACCATTTCATTATCACATCACTACAGTATAAATCTCTATGCATGAGTGGATGAAGTGTGTGAGGTGCGCTGAAGAAAAATTCTTACCAGTAAAATACATAGCCCTGTTGTGCTCGAATGCCCTTAATGAAAATAAAAGTGTAAAAATTTGGGAATTTCCTTGCTTTTGTACATTTAGTGTATATGAATTTTCATCTTAACTTTATTAAGGGCATATGATTTCAGTATACTGGCATTTTTCATGGAATGTCACTACATTTGTAAAGGCTATGCCTTAATACAATGCCTTCTCATAACTGATATAGTTGGTAGTTTGACTAATCAAGGTATATGGTAAACTGAAATTAAAATGCCATCAACTAGACACTAGAACATCTATCTTTACCAAAAAATCAGCTGAATCCATCAAATGGTCGATAAGATATAGAATAAAGTGTATGAATACTGGTTATTTTAAAGGTTTTTTGGAATTTTCTGGAAAACTAAGGTATAGGGTAAACTGAAATTAAGATGCCGTCAACTAGACCCTAGAACCTCTATCTCTGCCAAAAATCAGCTGAATCCATCAAATAGTTGATGAGATACAGGATGGCACATACGTACGTACACACAGATATCATGAGTTCATGATTGGACTTTCTTGATCTCTGAGTTGCTTTGACAAATGATGCTGAAATTCTAGACACTCATAGAACCTATCAAATAAAAATTTTGTGCAAAGTTTTAACTAATTTGGTTTATTGGTTTTTGAGTTATGATTGATAAAAGAAATGAGATTTCCAGCATAGGCCGTTTTTGAAGTCTATTAAGGGATAGAGCGCTCTCGCGCCTCCCTTGACTCGTTCGTCATATTACCATCCAATCAGGCTAGCAATAATATGCGACTAAAGGCAGCATATTTTTTCTAGTAAAAATAATTACTCGTGAGGTTTATTCGATCGCATTTACATATCGTTTTTCTTCACTGATCTTTAACTTATCAGTTTTACTTATTTACATAAAAGCCAAAACATACACCTCAAAGTCAGTGAAGTAAAATTTGGTGTAGGACTACACATATACTGTCAGCATAGAACGTCATTTATAAAGGTGAATATTTTTAATAGGCTCTTTGAGCACAAATTAACAGCAAATCATATATTTAGATTTAGGTAAAAAGATTTCAGTCTTATTAAACGTATCTGACTAGCTAACATTTCATATAATAGAACACCATAACAGAATATATAAGCTATGATTTAGAAGGGGGTTAATTGAATATTATTTATAAGGTAAAAAATGTTGCCTTTAAAATACATTCATGACATGATAGGAGACGTGATTTAAAAGTTCTAACTATATAGAAATGTGTGTGTGTTTGATGTTTCTGTGTTACTTATGGAAATAAATGTTTGAGAATCTACATAAAATCTAAAAGTGTATTCTTATGTAAAATTTACCGGAGAAGAAAATGAACGTGTTCTCGAATCGTCTAATGCAACCCTAAGTGGGTTATTATAGCCTAACCCCTTTTAAAATTCAAATATATACTATTTTTATTAAATTTAAATTATATGTATAACATTTCTGGGAAAGACAATGGAATTGGTCCAAAATCTCTGAAGGCGTTCCTCACTTCAAAACCTTAAACATATCCTACTTTTATGAAATACTATACGTGTCATAATCATGCTTTCTTATTATAAGATATAAATGGATAGTGTCGTATATGTTCTTTCCTCATCCAATTCGACAAGGCATTATCTCCTCCTGTGGGAGAGTACTGTGATATATGTTTGTTCTTAATGATACCATCCCCCCAGAAAGTATCTCATCATTTGGGAGCAGTGTACTATCCGTTCGTATATCATGATACCATCCTCCTAGTATAGCGAAAATAATCGATTTCATTGACAACAAAGGTTGTATTTGTTTATTTTATTTTTTAAAAATGTATTACTAACTTTTGGCAAAAACACAAGAATAAACAACACATTTCTCCATTGTTTATTGGACAACTTTTACCCAAATAAAAACAGGTTATTGCATTTCGAAGTTTGTTACTGGTACAATATTGAATAACTGCAGTATGTGGAGACTATTTAAGTCAGACTTGCTGACTGCTCATCGTATGAAAGAAGGGTACCAAAGCATTAACATTGAGACGTTGTGGAAATCTAATGGTGCTTTTACATCAACTGTATTTTTACTGCTTATAATAATATTCAGTTTTTACCTTATAAAAGCCTCCCATAGCCAATACTGTTTAGAAAAACTCTTTATTTGTGTTGGAGTAATTGCATATTATTGGTAACGTATGAGATATCGTTTTTAAAATACATTTGTGGAAGTATAGGAGGGATGACTTGTTAACTGTATGTCTGAACCGAAACTATGCGTTTACTTTATTAATGGAAATAACGAAGGACAACTTTGGCTTATGGACGATGTCGAACATTAATAGAAGCATTCATTGGAGTCAAAGTTGAATTCATTAAATAATTAGAAATAGAATTATCAAGGATGTTTGTGTCAATTTGATTTAAATATATACATTTTTGGTGAACATATTGTTTAAAGAATATACTAAAAATGTCCACAAATAGCCCTCGTACCCCCATATATAGATTTATACTTAAATATTAAAATAAACATCCAGTTTTATTCTACAATATTTAAAAGTAATTGTCTTAAATTTAATGCAAGATCAACCAATTTCCGGTGTCAGTACATACAATAGCAATACCCATAGTTACCGGCAAGAACACTTACCCGACCATTTTGTAACAATAGAAGGGGGGCATTTAGAATAATTGAAGAATATCAGTACTAACCTAAATAGTTTTTGAACAAATTTAAACTGAATAAACACTGACAGTTATTGGATGTATTTTTTTTTACTTGGGGGTTATTTAAATCCTGAATGTTTTGAATTGATCAAATAAAATAGTGATAACAGAATAACAAGAGATTAGTATAAAATACCAATAGATTCTTGAGCTTTGGACATAGAAGTAAAAGTCATGCAAACCTGATAAATCACAAGTTTTTTTTTTCGGGGAAGGGTTATTTTTAGTTAATTACAAAAAGGGGGAAGTCGTCTGTGTTTTTAATCATACAACTGTTAAAGTTCATATTCACAGATAATAAAACAATTACTTACCCTAAGTCCAGGTGTGATTGCCACTCAGACTTAGGGTTGGTGCTACGGTAAGTATTTTTTTAAATATCTTTTCAGCATGAAGTTTTCCGAAGATAAGCGATCACCGCCACCCTAAAATTAAAATAAACTTAACGAATTTGTTTGTAGAACTAATAGTCAAAGGAATCTTACAGATCTCAATTTTTTTCGGGTAACGGGTTACTGTAAATTAATTTCGTTAATGTGTATGCCTCATGGAGATCTTAGTGGATCCAAAGTTCGAAAGATCCAGTCACCGGTTGCTCGTTTCCGTTGATAAGCCCGCCATATGTTATCACTGTAATAAGGTAAATGATAAAGACAATCAGCGTAAGCAGAAGTAGAATATTTTTCGTTGAAATTAGAACGCGATTCTCTGAAGAGGTAGTCGTTTCCTGTGTGATCGTTTCCGACTTATTTTTGGAATGTTCCTTTCGATGGACATCTATATATTTCTCATTTAATTCATCATCATCATCCGGAGTTGTTGAATCTTTTGGTATGGAGATGATCTTGTTTTCCGCGTTGTAGGATTCTTGCAAGTTAGTTGAGACACTGTTTTCAGGGTCAGGGTGCTTTGTTTTAAAAAGCGACTCCATATGATTCGATTGGTTCGCCTGTTCTTCTTTATGATGATAATGATGATGATCATGTCGAGTATTTCCACCAATTCCTAAAATAGGGAGTAACAAACTAAACACGAGCGATGTCACATGCATTCTCGACGACCGGATGAAATAACAGAACAAATCATTATAAACTATTTACTGTCCAATGAAATGTCGGATAATGTTCTAACCAATTGTATTTGCATATTTAGGTTTATCAAACAACGTTGATTTTGGAAATCTTAATTTATTTTTGTCTTTTCGTTGGAAACAAGGTGTAGTATCTGTTCCAAAAGTTCTACATCCTTATAGACTGGTTCCGTCTTCGCGCCTTGATTCCGCCCGTCTGATGGTACGTCCTGTGCAGTTCCAGAAGGTCCACCCTCCCAGGCTATCCTTCCTCACCCTTTGAGAAGGAGTTAGTTTATTGCTACTCGTCTGAGGTGCCCCTACCGGGGAATGCCGACGGGGCTGCCCAGGCATTATTGTAGGCTAGAGCTCTCTTATTTCTCGAGGGCGCTGGCTTTTCAAATTCAACTTTCCCGACCTTGTGTCACATCTTACCGCTGTGGGAGGAAGATAGATACTTAATTTTAACCTTTGCCACATCTTACAAATATATATGAGAAAGGAAGGATGAGAGTAATCCGACGTAATCGGAAATGAAAAAGAAAAAAAACAAGAGATATTTTTTATATATTCATCAACGTTTCGTCTTTATTGTAAGACTTCCTCAGGATGATAATTTTAAGGAAAATGTCATGCAAGTGCCACAGCTACTACTATTCCTTACCCAATCATGTAAACCTAATATTTCGATGTACTTTCATGACATCTTTCTTAAAATTATCATCCTGAAGAAGTCTTATAATAAAGACGAAACGTTGATGAATATATAAATAATATCTCTAGGTTTTTCCTTTCCTATTATATATATATATATATATATATATGGGAAAATGAAAAAGGAAAACCAAAAAAAATGGATGTTTTTTTTATGTGTACATCAACGTTTCGTCTTTATTTATAAGACTTCATCAGGATAATATAAAGAAAAATGCCATGCAAGTGCAAACACATATAGGGTTGACATATTGGGAAAAAGGAAGAAATTTATATATATATATATATATGTAAATAGTGTTAAGATAAATAAAGGTGCAGTGTCTGTTCTGGCGTTGGTCTTTGTTTCTCTCTTCGATCGATTAAGGATAGATCATTCTTTACTGAGGTAATTACCTTTTCCGAATCTAACGTTCTTTATTAGTCAGATGGATTTCCTCATAAAAACTACCTTTGTTTTTCACTCTCCCCTCGTGGAGAAGCAAGTTAATAGGAACAATTATATCCCTGGACAACATTACAGAGACACTAAAAATAAGGAACAGTTCTATTCATTTATGTCTACGTTGCCATTTCAGCTAATGCAATGTGTGATAAAAGGCAAAGACAATTACATCACAAAATTAATATTACATGAAATTATTTTTTAAAATTAAACTAGACACAGCCCACATTACGACCACTTACGCCTGGCATCGGTGTTCCAAAATTCATTATGTTTTTGTTTTGCTTTACTATTAGTCAAGGAATAGTATCACTGGGGCGTACGGAGCTACTGTTAAACTTCAGATTTATGGAGGGGGTTCTAAATAGGTAGCTGTTCACATTACATTTACATATCGGCAAGTTACTACAGTCGGGGGAACAGAGGGAGCATTCTAAAGGCAAGCGGTCCAAGAAAAGAATTTAAGTCGAAAGTTTTCCGCCATTTAGTAACTTATATAATGAAAGCGTGAAACTTTGCTGCTAGTCGAGGGTTATTTACGTTTAACGGGTACACGTGTAGTAAGTTCGTTGAAGTAAATTACGTGGAAGTACTTGTAAAACAAGCACAGGGATGCAGCATAGCAGCGATGGTAATTGTTCATGTAGGATTTTTTCAATGTAACATTCAAGGAAAGCTACATGTCCTCGTTGTGACGTTACGGGAATAGGAGGCGAGTAAGCGGATGTTTCAAATTGGTAGAGAAAATCGCCCTCTTTCGTCTGAACCACAAGAGACTGCAGTTGAACTTTTCAATAACTGCTCCCCCACCTGGAGGTAGGGGTCTGTTTCATATATGTACATGTATGCTGAAGAACAAATAAAAACCCGAAGATATTTTTAAGGCCAAATTGTATTTGTTTATGCTTCTTTTATTAATAACGATCGTAGAAGCAGTTGTTGACGAGAAGAGAGCGACGGAGAGAAGAGAAGGTAGAAACCTTGCCTGCCACATCACCACCGAAACCCGAATTTCTTCAACGAAGTGGACGCACCGTCGGGATCTAAGACGCCCTCCCATCGTATTACAAACCCTATATTTGATGTATTACTAGTTGGATCCATCTGGTGTTGTCGGATTCTTTTTACTTTCATGTTTTATTTACAAAATTATTTTTAAAATAAGATTTTTAAATTTAAATTTATCACCCTGTCGTTTGGTCATTAACTTAATTAAATTGCTATAAAACTATAAAATTGTGAGCTAAT
Source organism: Sepiola atlantica (assembly GCA_963556195.1). NCBI lineage: Eukaryota > Metazoa > Mollusca > Cephalopoda > Sepiida > Sepiolidae > Sepiola > Sepiola atlantica. The sequence goes on from OY744528.1 coordinate 34,378,564, forward strand.
GTTTTATAATCGGTATCCATAAAATTATAAGATGTAAATTGCTTCCAAAAACGTCCATCATTTAATACATGAGAATGTGCTAATGATTATAAAGCCAGAAATGACTATTTGACCATTCAAATGCTTCTATATATATATATATATATATATATATATATATATATATACATACATACATACACACACTAGAAAATTCTACCCGCCCTCCGGTCGGCAATTACCGACACTGTAGTCTTCACAGAAACCTAAGAAATCATGTTCATTTGACATTTTGGTAATTTAGAGGAAGTTTTTTTTTAAATGATGATTGCCGTAGTGTTATTTGATATATTCCAATATGAAAGAAATACACTGTACATGGATATCGTCAAATTTGTTTTGTTTTTTTTTAGGAAGAAACAAAAAGCTCAATTGATATGATATATAAGATATCCAACGTCGATAAATTTTATTTTGTTTCAGTATAAAAATTAAAATAAATTCCATTAAAACTCGTTATATAATGAAATGAATAAACGGGTGGAACGTCAATTAGTCAAATATTACACTTTTATATTACTGAGTAATTCAAAATGGGTACTCTGTGCTTTTAACTTTTATTATGTAAAAAAAGAAAAATACGTAAAGAATAAGAAAAATACTTTTGGGGGGTAATTTAGAAAGATTAGGAGGTTTATTTCTTTTTTATGTTAATTCCTTTGGCTTAAGAGCAAAATGTAGTATCTGAATCTGCACTTAGTTTTTATGATCACTGTCAGTGAAAGAGAATTTTTTCTAGACCGAGGCAATTGAAATTTTTGTTCCAATTCAGAGTGCTTATTTTTGGGGAGCTGGATTCTCCCCACGTTAAATATTAACACTGTGCCTAACTCTGCTCTCGTGGGAGGAAGTAAATAGGAATAGGAACAGAAGCAACAACCACAACAGCAAATTCATTAAAAAAATAAACGCATATATTTAATTATCAACAGATTAGAAAATATTAATTCATTAGAAACTTAAAAATAAATAGTCAAATGAGAGGATGAGGGGATGATATCATGAACGAACTACATACACTGACCCCCCCCCCCCCAAGGAGGAGTGAATGCCTAGGAAGATGATATTATGACAACAGAATAGAAAGTACACTAACTTCCCCCCACACACATACAGAAAACTGGTAATCATAAGAAAATGATAACGTGAGGAACGTACGACCTCCCCCCCCCCGAAGAGAAGGTAATGCCTGGGAGGAATGTATCATGACAAATGAAAATATACTACAACAGAGAATTAAATAAGCATAAACCCGTTTTAATGTCAATATAGTAAGAATAGGTGGAACAAAATTTGCATTTATTTATTAAGATAACATTAAAAACCATGGCAAGTTTCATTGTCCACGTAAAACGCCTAAATGAAAATTGGCTTGAAAAAAATAGTTGCCATCTTTATAAACAAAAATGAATATGCTGGGTAAAGAAGAACGATAACTTTCATGATTTTCTAGTTAAAAAAAGACATGTTTATTATAAACTTCAGTTATCGTTCTTCCTTAGCTAGTATTATGGTGAACGAACATATATTACACTGCCCACCCCTGACAGACAGTAATATGATGAACGAACACGACTTCCCTCCACCCAAAAAGGAGAAAGTCATTCTTGCGTAGACGGTCTTATGAGAACAGAATCGATATTACACTACCCCTCTTAAAAGATATTCTGACTAAATCGAATCTTGGAGATTTGAGACTTCCCCACTACACACCCTTAAAAACAGAGGAGGTAATTCCTGGGAGGGTAGTCTTATGACAACAGAACCGATACTACACTACACCGCCCATTAAAAAATATTCTAATTTAATCAAGTTTAAAAAAAAAAAAATTTTTTTAATTTAAAAATGCCTAGTCACAAAATATATTGTTTATGGCTCCGTGGCCTTTTGGCTAAGATCAAAATGTAGTATATGTTAGACATCCCAGCGATAGTTGACACTTTACTAAAGCCGGAAGTAAATTATCTCCCTTGAAAATTAAAACAGCAGCAGCAGCAGCAGCAGCATCAATACGACCAAAAATTAAGAGTGAAAAGCGGGAGTAAGCGTGACTCACTAAGGAACGTGTGTAGAGATCAAGACCTCATTGTCGAAAATGAAGAAAAAAAATGATGAACACTCCGCAAGACAGCATGGAGTGAGGTCGTGGTCTCCAGACAACAATCACGCGTCCGGAAAATCACAAGCCTCGGCCAATCAACGCGCCAAGATCCTATGGAGGCAGCGTAATAAGACAGATGAGACAGCAATTGGACGCAGGTGTGTTCGCTGACATCCGCCGACGTCGGTACCAAGAAGACCCTGGATCGCATAAGGGAGGGGGTGCAGCTTCGCAAAGCAACAGAGATTAAAGGCGGCGGTCACCAATCTACGCCTCGGCAAAGCCGAGAGACGTCCGGGCCAGGGGCAGATTTGCCCATGGCCCTAAGGGAACTCTCAACCTCCGCCTTACCAAGGGTGACGAGAACAGACCACCACTCGCGCCCCCTAGACTGTACCGATCGGCTGTCTGGCTCACCCGTTGCAGACAGCTTATTAAGCCAATATTCGTCAGTCCCCTCTGGAAGACGTTGTTCAGCAGCATGAGATGCATCCCTTCATCTCCCAGAGAGAACCGAGGCGGTACAATCCTCCCTTTTGATACAAAACAGTCGTTGGACAGCTGTGTAAACCGCGCCGCATTGACGCCCTCTTGTCACCATTAGGGGCACCAGCGACAGACCCTGAACATTTCTTCCCAGATCACCCATTTTGGGGCATCCCGCCCGATCTAACCGCGGGAAGAAGTAGCGTAGGAAGAAAGCATTTATCTGCCAGATCACCACCTCCTGGTCGGTAGTCTGATGGATCAAGACTAGTATCCGCCGCAAGGCCAAAAGAGACCCCACCTGTCTCTCCACCTCTGGCCGCCAGGCACGATCATCCACGGTAGGACTAACCTCATCACTCCCAACAACCGCCTCCACAACAGAACTCGCACTTCTAGCACTCACTGGGGACTCCTGCGTAGCCAGATGTCATAGGCGCCTCTTCACCGCCTCAGCAGAAAGGCCGAGAACTGGAGAGATTGCGGCGCACATATCGGCGTTTGGTTCGAAAGCGACCCTTCATTTCCTCCGCACAAGCGCGCATCGTCTTCAGAACTCCAAGTCCGACCGGGACGAGCAAAAGCAGCCCGATCCTGGTTGAGTTCATCCGGTTGAGTGTGCCGCCGGTGTTGGGATAACTCTCTACCAGAGGCTAACTAACGACCACAGGAACACACAAAAGGGAAACGGTCCCCCACACCATCGGAGCCAGTCAGTCAGCCACTGAGAGTTAATGGGTTGCCAGGCCTGGAGGGGCCTAGGTTGTTAGTATCTTCTAATGTTGTAACCCATTTATAACCCCACTTGAAGGGATGCGTTGACACTCTCGGTCGCTTGGCTTCTATGGACAGGCCCTCCACACTTCCTGACCACTTCCACCGAACGTTGCCCGACTCTCACCACGAGGAGATGGTGGAACAAGGTGGGCGCCAGCGAGCGAGCGAGCGAGGATGAGGTGTAGGAAGAGCAAGCAGCTCTAGCTGGCTAAGTGGTGGTGTGTTTAGCCAGTTAGAAAAATCCATAATATAATCACGTAAGAATTATGTGGGTAGATGTTTAAATTTTGGATATTACATATATCTATGCGAAGAAGGTTGGGTAGTGACATTCCAAGTACAGGCACGACGAACAACTTTGATAATTTGCACCAATTTTTGGCAAATACTTTTGTAATTTAATAGAATAACTCCGTCTTACAAGCAGATGGTTTTCACTGGAAAAAAATGTTAATTAACCCTAATCCTAAGTCTGGGTGGCGAGACGAAAAACAATCTAAATTACTTGTAATGAATAGGCACCCAAAGGATTTCAGTAATTATGGAGTTCGTCAGTATGGACCGGGATTCCAGAATCTTAAGACAGACGATATGAAACATAAGAAAACCAGTTGACGTAAGAGTTTGACAAATGTGATTCTCCAAAAATATTAAGTAAAAATGTCACTTGTAATGAATTGATATCCGGAGCATATCAGTACTTACGGAATCAGTCTATAATATTGACTAAGAATCCCGGAAATGGCTGCTGCAGTTTACGATTTGAAAGACATCTTTGAGAAAGTTGTTAATTTTATATTTTTAGGGGGTAAAAATTGTTTGACCTTTACCTAAACTTTTGCATGCTTAGTTTACCGTACATTTCTGCATATTTTAATGGCTTTCAAGTAGTGAACTACTTCGACCAGAAGAGGAATTATCTGTAAGTACTAAGGTTCTCCGGTTAGCCATGTATTAGAAGTAACAAGTAAATTTTATTCACTTACTAATTTGAAGAAAATTATTAAAGCCATTCTTAACATGTGTCTGGGGGGGGGGGATAAACCGTAACTTTAAACATTCAAAGACATTGCCATCTTCTAAGTAAAACAAGAAAAAAAAATCAGATTTTGTTTAATAAATCCTGACTTCTAGGCCAAGCTTAAAAAGATATTCATATATAGTATGAACACCGGGGTGGCGATATATACGTATATAGTATGAACACCGGGGTGGCGATATATACGTATATAGTATGAACACCGGGGTGGCGATATATACGTATATAGTATGAACACCGGGGTGGCGATATATACGTATATAGTATGAACACCGGGGTGGCGATATATACGTATATAGTATGAACACCGGGGTGGCGATATATACGTATATAGTATGAACACCGGGGTGGCGATATATACGTATATAGTATGAACACCGGGGTGGCGATATATACGTATATAGTATGAACACCGGGGTGGCGATATATACGTATATAGTATGAACACCGGGGTGGCGATATATACGTATATAGTATGAACACCGGGGTGGCGATATATACGTATATAGTATGAACACCGGGGTGGCGATATATACGTATATAGTATGAACACAGGGGTGGAGATAAGTACCTATATAGAAGGCGCAGACAGAGATACTTTTTATAGAAATATGTAATATAAGAGCAACGTAGGAGGAATGGTGGGGAAGAAATAGCTTTCGCAAAAGGCAAAATTAGAAAGTGGCGGTGAAATGAGGCGACCAGGGAAAAGAAAGGTAGAAAGATAAAGAGACGGCTATAGAGAGGGAGAGAAATAGAAGTTTGCATATAAAAATGTTGCGCGATTTTTCTTCAATTATGTTTTCATGACCCCGAGTAACGCCGGGTAGCCCCGCTAGTACGGTATAAACTGCGTGTGATTGCTTATGGGGTGGTGTCCGACATGGATTTTGGGGTATTTGATTTGAAGACGACCATGTTGTAATTAGCAGGGATGTAGTCTTGCAGTAACGTGTTGCACAGACGGTAAGCCCTGTCTATGAAAATTGCGCCTGACGCTTAGCACATGGGAGAACCTTTCGTTCTTGCTGTAAATATCTTACAAGGATGAACTAAAGATGAAATAATGAAATAATGATAGCGTTTAAGAAGAGGCTGAGTATCTGGGTGGATTTATGCACTCGAAGATTATACTTAGTATTTTCACCGTTGAAATACCCGGACGAGAACAATAAGAGTCCGATTCAGAAATCGAAAGATATTTCTAGAAAAAGTTCCATTTAAAGTCGAATGTTTAAATGAAATCCACATCGAACGGAAACAAAAACGTTTGCCCACCCTTCCCTAGTGGAGCTATAAATCTCCAGGCAGTATCCTAGTTAAAACAATGACGTAACCAGTAGCCTCGGAAGATTTTCACATTTCTAGTATCAAACATATATGCGATGAAAGTTGGATAGTAGTATTATGAGTAACTACACGAAAAACTTTATTTTTTAACTGGCAACATTTTTGAAGCAATTGGTTCTGAAAGATTGTCTAATAACTTGAAAACAATACCAGAAGATTTACACATACCAGAAAATATAGAAAATTAAAATACGTTGTAGTTCTTGTTCGAAAATATTTAAAACTACTTCTCTTAAAATTGATGCAAATTTTATAAGCCAGTTTTCGGGTCCAATAGTCACCATACAAATAAGCATACGTGTCTAGGTGGACATATTTTATAGTAATAAGTTGGAAATCATGTGGTCCTAGATACCCGCCCATTTTGTACAAATTATTCTCCAGAGGGGCGGGGGGGGGGGGGTATGGGAGTATTTAAATTATTTGTAGAAATCTGAACCTAAATATTTTTTGGGGAAAAAGAAACGTACGAGTCAACACTGGCGGCAATTGAGTGGTTGGTTTTTAAAATCCAAAATGTTTAAATTGATATAAAAAAAAAAAAAATAAAATGAAAATTGGGAATAAAAATCTTAGTATTAAATACTAAGAGATTGTATATAGATCTGGAAGGTCAGAGAAACTGACAAATTGCAAATGTTCAATGGAGGGATTATGTTAGTCAATTACAAAAAGGGAAGAGTCATTACTGGCTTGTTGAAGGCATTTCTTCCATTTCTATGTTTTCTGGAGATCTACCCCTAGCTGGAGTTGGACACCACCATATTCTACGAGGTGCTGGTTCGATTATGGGCTCTCTACCCGCAAGGTATTTCGGACACTTCCGTTCTACAATGTAAAGGCAAATGGCAAGGGCAATAAAGAAAATCGCTGCAACAATAATGACAATATATCCCGTCTTCAGAATAGGCTCCTCAAAAGGGGGGAAAGATTCGGGCGTGACAGTTTCCGACTTGTCTTTTTCATGTTCCTCTTGATTGTCATCTACAGATTCTTCATTTAAATCATCGTCTTCCGGAGTTGTTGGATAATTTGTGGTCGAGCTGTCCTTGTCGCTTTCCTCGTTGGCGAAGGGAGTTATTGACGTACACGAGTCTTCCGCGTTACACGTGACACGGTTTTCAGGCTGCTCTGTCGTAAGCACGGTCTCCGCATTATTATCTTGTAGCGGTTCGCTGTTTCCACCAACTGTTAACGGAATGGCTGACAAAATAAACAACAGTGTTGGCAGATACATGATCAAAACGCAGAGGAAATGAATAACACTGTTATCAAAGTAAAAATGATATGAAAATCACGAACGCTCCTCACCTGCAAAAAAACAAACTTTATATACATTTTATTGTCCAATGAAACGTCAGATCATTTTTGTCAGAAATCGTATTTACATATTTAGTTTCATTAAACAACGTTTAATTTGGAAACCATCACTTCTGTGTTTCTGTTATCTTTATTTGTTTTTTTAGGGGTTTTCCCCAACACCCTATCATCATGAAACATTGTAAATACTTGGTAATAAAAATTAATTCAAAACACCTGGTGTTATTTTAAGCAGATTAGCCCATGCAGTGAACGCGTTATTGTGGTGATTGAAACTCAAACACCTGGGGATAGTTTAAGTAGCGTAGTCTATAGAGTGAATGCGGTATTGTGGTGATTGAAGCTAGTTTTTAGGGCATAGATAAGTGGACGACCCCCGATCCCCATTTTGCCTCCATACCCATTTTGGCCTTGTGCCACATAATAGTATTTTATATATTTGTATTAAATTATTTTGATAAATAAAAAAATGTGGTGGTTGAAACTAGTTTAAAGAATAAACTAAGTTTACGAGCCCCGACATTCGTCCCATACCCATGTTGGCCTTGTGCCACACATTTAATTGTTTTTTAAATCATGTAAAAATTAAAGATGAATAAAATCACTTCTGTGTTTCTTTTTGGAGGGCGTTACAAACTTTTCCAATTAGGTATTTGGTTTAGTTTATTTATTTGTGGGTGTTTGTTAGTTGTCCCCCTCTCCATCATGTACTTTTTACTTGTGTAAATAAAATTTAATCGAAAAAAAATTGGGATTTTTTTAAGTAGGAGTAAAACCATAGAGTGAATGTGGTATTTTGATGAGAGTGGGCAAACTAAAAGAATCCCCCACTCAAATCTGCAGCAAACGGTGTGCGGTCAGATTCAGTTCCTGATATTAGACTTCATCCGTAATATAACTTCCGGTGAGAGTATCAGTTTCTCAAGTTTATAATTTATTTATAAGATTCTTAGGTGAAAGTACAGAATATTAAACAAAGCTCTCTGTCACTGTTTACGATGGCTTTCTAAATAATAACATTATTTCAGAACGGTCAGTAAACTGCAAATTATTTAGAAAGCCATTCTTAACATGGAGAAGTTGGGAACTTTGTTTACTATTCTGTACTTTCACTTAACAATTTAATAAAAATTAGTACAAAACTTGGAAAACCACAAGAGTAGGCGATCCAAAACAGTTAGTCTTTAATATCAGGAACTGAATTTGACCGGGAACCGTTTGCTGCGGACTTTGAGTCAGGGATTCTTCTGGTTTGCCCGAGAGTATAAAGTGTTGAGAAGGTCTAAAGGTTTTGGAGTACAGATGTATATCAATCGACCTCGTTGTTTCTCCTAAAACAAATAAGAAAACTGTGTAAACTTTTTGTAATTTTTCACGGTAAATACAATCACTCCTGTGTTTTTTTTAATTTGTGTTATTACTTGCCCAAGAATGAATACGGATCACTGTTTACTCCTGCTACAAGATCTGAATACCATTTTACTATTGCTTAACATTTTCATTAAAATTTACATGATAGCAAAAAGTTACTCTAATTATATTTATTCAATGATTCTTTAGGGTGTTAAATAATGAGTACAAAGTATTGTACGTGGTAGTTATTTCTACTTTCGTTCTCGGATTAGTTTGCTCAAAGAAATCGGCTGATAGGATTGGGCATAAAAGGCAATTGAATTTGAACCAAAATATCTATTGTTTCTAAAAAAATCGTATCAATAATTGACCTAAATCGCGTATTAAGCCGATTTATATGTTTAACTATTGTTTAGAAAACTATACAAGTCAATGTTATACGGAGGGGAACGTTACTGTAGTTTATATATAAGGTTACGCTATAAAAATTCAAGACCGTTTACAATAACTTGTTCCAGTAATTAATGAGCTTGACATTAAAAACGCACACTGTGCTCTCTCGTAGCACGACGAAATTCCATGCTAAATGAAAGAAACAATAAAATTTCTTCTTTTTGTTTGTTTCGTTTTACTAACTCTCAATTAAGTTTACTATACTATTTCAGACAAATGTATTGTAGAACCATGTTACCCTACTCAACGACCGTCAACCCCAACATTGTGTGTCCGTGGTCTTCTCCTTTGTCTTCATCGTCTAGCCGAGTCGTCTATCCACTGACGAATCGTCGAGGGCACAGCACTGGTCCACAAGTTAAATAAAAGAAACACAACTCTCGAGAAAGAACACAAACACATATACGTGGTGTATAATTTAGTTTGAACTATGAGTGTGTGTCACACCGTCGCGGACTGTCGAGACCCCTATTGTCGTTGCTCAAGTCGTCAGCTCATCTCATCGTTTGCCCGGTCCGATCCGCTCTCTCAGGAGGTTCAATCTTTAACTGCTCGGCTTCTCCCCGAAACCCAAACTCGTTAATTTTTTGTCATAAACCTTACTGTCGTCAAACTGTCATAAAACTAACCTACCCCACTGTCTCAAAACGCCGTCACCTCCAAATGTCGTGTCCGGTATTTTTTCTGAGTCACCTGTCCTGAACAATGGAAAGTGACCACTCCCAAATTTTCTTTTGTCTCTGTCGATTAGTCACCTCCTATCCTCGCGCCCTTCATTGTATCACAGTATAATCTCTTAATGCTAAATTCATAGGATGGGCAGAGAGTATTGTAGTATCTGTTCTCATGAGACTATCCTCCTCGGTGTCAAGTGGTTGCAATCTTAAAATATAAGACCATCCTAGAAGTTTTGTACTGATTTTATTTCTGAATTTAGTTTAGAGACGTCCAATGGAACCAAGTATTTATATATCATGCAGGTTACTTTGTCACAGAACTGTACATTTTATTTTGAGGTAAAAATGAAGTTCACTGTTGAAAGCTATTCAAACATCAAATTATGTAAAGACGCGTTTTAAGTACTTTAGCTTTAAGAGTTTTAAAAGGTTACTGCCTGCCGAATATTTAATGGCAGTCACTGTAGGAAGTTAGACACGGGGTCAGGTGAGGTTTTGAAAAGTCAGCACTCTATAAGTGCACTCTGGCCTACAAAAATGTTCGCGTAGGCCCGTTCACATACTTATGAATAGTGGCAACATTCACATGATACCTCCTGGAAGTACTTATTCTATATTGGTGAATCCAATGCCAACAAGGGAATCAAGCCGATCAAAGAGTCGTAACATGCAGATTCAGGTGATGTTTCGAAAACTTGCGCACTAAGTGCAATGCACTCTAACCTACTAAAAATCTCTGAGCACTCCCGTCATAATATCTTGGTAGAGGTACCTCAAATTGTTAGCAATAATCAAACCCTAATAAAAATAGACGGTAAAGCCTTGGAGGATTGGCCTCATATGACTGAATAGAACCATACCTCAGCTCCACAACAACAAAGTAACTGTAAGAATGATTGTCGAGGACGTGTACGAATAAACTTTAAATATGCGCTTTTTTAGAAAAAAACGAAAGGTGGGTGAGTTGGTAACGACACCCTGCCACTGTGAAGTTCGTAGCAGGACTTAGTGATGTTCGCAACCTTTACGTGGTTTCCTCCTGCAAGTACTTGATTCTAGTAAAAATGGATGAAACCAATTCCAAAAGCAGAACCAAGCTATTCAAAAAAGTCGTAACATGCTGATCTATACGAAATTACTTTACTACGGAAAGGAATGCCTGAAACAAAAACTTGCAGGGGAAGGTTTTCAAAATAAGGAAGTGGACATTTCGCCCTCTAAAATGTACATCGCGATGTCCCAATGAGTTTGATATAAAGTTCTTTATGTGGCAGTGTCCCCTCTTTCAGCAAACAGCAACTGTCGTGTTCGCCCTCGGGCACTGTTTTTATCGTTTTCGACTAATAGCTTCAGAGCGGGTTGATGTCGGCCGTGGTGGGGATACCAATTCGATGTGATCCCTGGTCTTCATAAGCTGAACGATACCCCTCCTCATGTTGTCATTTGATCTAGTAAAAAAGCACTGGTATCTGATTACCGGGGAACGCATCAACTAAGAATAAAACAAGCACATAAATAATAAACAAACATAGTGACAGAAACAGACAGTTTGAGTGATTTAAAATCACAACAAAATTCTTGGTTTCTGTTAAAGAGAATAATAATATATATTCTCCTGATATACCGGAATTTGAGTGTTCTTCGAATCTAAAGAGGGAAAGTGTATTTGCTTCTGGGTGCTAGAGTTAATTTCAACTTGCGACTTTTCAACTGAGTATTGATTTACTCCTCTCCAGGAGTTAGGCACAAGGCCAGTTTTTTTATCTTATTCCCACAAGTAAGATGTGACCCAAGGTCGGGTCGGGAAAGTGGGGTTTAAAAATTGCCTGGGCAGCCCCGTCGGCATTCCCCGGTAGGGGCGCCTCAGGCAGTAAGCAATAAACTTACTCCTCCCCAAAGAGGGGAGGCAAAGCCTGGGAAGGTGGGCATCCTAGAACTGCACAGGACAGACCCATAGACCGGCGTAAATCAAGACCCGAAGGCCAAGACAATACCAGTCTATGGGGTGCAGTATCCCTCGGAACAGATACTACACTTTGATCTTAGCCAAAAGGCCAAGAACATGTTTCAACTGAGTAGAAAGACGACGAGAAGCGACTTCTCTTTCTGGGCTTAAGAAAAGTGATTGCAGGAATGAGGACGCATTACCATGGATCCCATCTTTTCGTCATGGCCAATACAGGTTTCGATTGGTCTCTAGCTTATTTAGCTCAACCATCGTCAGCCACGTCAATCACTCAGCCTTGATTTTGTTTTACCACAATTGTATCGTCTACTTAATTCTCTTCTTATTTTCTCACTTATCATAATACTTGACCCTAGCTCATCTTCCATTTGTTTACACCTGGTATTTCCGCTCTCGGCTTTTCTACCCGGCCCGTAGTCAAAACAATTCTTTCTCCAAACTTGATTCTATTTCAAGTCGTGTGAAATAATAATTTTTAATTTTATTCGGTACACTCTTTAAGTTGTATACACGCGCGTCTAATCACCCTTAATACTCCATAGGCCCCGCGCACATTGTCATACTTGTTGTATCACTTAAATAAAAACCGTACTGGATCAGTTGAAGAATTGGCAATGGCGCTTCTCTCAAACTTTACAACTCTTAAACATTGTTTAAGCTCTTTAGGATGCATACCGCATTTAATAATAGTGGTGTGACATTACATGTGTATTTATGCAATTTTGGAGGGGGGGTATCTTGAAGTTTCAGTTTATTTGGTGTTATGTAATATTGTTTCTATACTTTTCCTTGTGGTTGGTTTGTGTTCGCTTTTTGTGGGTTGGTTTCCGCACGAGACAATTTAACATTTTATTTACACTATTTGAATAATCGAATTAGAATTCTATAACATTTCGGTTTAGAGAAATTCTATTTATTTCAAATTATTTCGAGCAATATTTAATATTTGAATCACATGTTAAATTAAAATGAAATCCTAGTAGAAAATGAAAGACTCAGACAAATTCGCTACTATCGCCATAAAATTCTCGAACTAGTACGATACAAAGATCCCCAACATAATCACGTCAACACTGGAGTGGCTAGATGTTTTTTAATTTTTAACATCAAATATGTCGATGAGAAGAAAGTTGTGTGGTAGTGTTGAAAGTAATAACACAGAAAATGTACTTTTTTAATTTGCACTAATTTTAAAGCAAAGAGTTTGTTGAATTTAGAGAACTAGAATTAATGATTCTATTTAATCAAATATGACGTCACGCCAAAGCCTTTATTATTTTATTACGGTAATGTTTTAATCTTTATTTATAAGAATGTCCAAATAGGTCAGTTGGTAGAACTTCGGACTAAAGAGCTAAAGTTCTCGATTTCGATTTCTGCTCAGGGCATCCGCTTTATTTGTTGGAAATTTATTAGTTTCTCTTAATGCAATATATTTAAAAAGAAGTTCAGATCTTATATTTAGAAATGAGACAAATTGCGCAATGTATTTACTATGTTTAACAAAATTGTGACTGGCGGACGAAGACTAACTAAATCTCTATTTATATCAGATGCTTCACCACTTACCAGTTCGGTCTTCAATCTGCTGGGGGGTTTTTTTTTTGGGGGGGGGGGGAGGAAAAAATGGTGTTTGTTAACCACAACAGTGACGCTAAGTCCGGATCGGATAATGAAAACGAATATGAGGTACTTAATGGGCACCCAAAAGATTTCAGTAATTACGGAGTCAGTCTCAAGTGTTGACGGAGATTTGAGTCTAAAGATATACGATACTAATAAAAACGCACGGTTACACGTTTGTCCGAGTTAGACGATACGAAATTTTAAAGCTGAAAAAAAAGCGCAAAAATGTCGATGAACTAAAGAATATGAATGCAAACCCAGGATAGTTACGGGTGAATGTTCAAAAACTGTTTGACCCATGTTTAAAATTGAACAATATATATATATAATGTTAATGAAGAAGGATCCATATATTTCAGATTTCGGAATCGGTGACGAATATTGACGGAGAATCTCTAGTCATGTTACAATTTGACAGGCACCTTCTTTTTCTTGAAGATTTTCCTACTTCAGTTTTTAGTGGTTGCTTTTTTAAATCAAACCTAACCATTTGCATGCGTAGTATCATCTACTTTTAACAGTTTTTCGCGTCCAACTGCTTTGCCGATTTCCAGGGCTTACTACATGAGTACTGAAACAATGGGATACGGGTTCATAACAAGTACAGAATCTAAACTATACCTGTTGAAATTAACATTTACCACAGCGTATTTTGGGCCGTTTAAGTAGTTTGGTTGTTACGTAATATGACACCAGAAAGGGAAAAAAGCCCTTCTTTAACGCCAACACAAGCTCTAAGTCCAGAGCTATACACAACATATGTTTTTAAAGAACCAAAATACGTAGAAAAAAACGGTTTTTAGGCGAGAATTATTCTTATAAAAATACCAATAGTTTTCAAGATCGTCTCATAAGCAGTGGAAACAATCACCGTCGATTAATTTTGAAATAAAATGAAAAAAAAAATTTTTTTCGTGAAGGGGAGATATCTGACCCGGCTTTTAGGAATGATTGTTGAAGTCTGAAGTAATGCGTAATTGTATTCTTCGTATCGCCCTACTGAGTATTGAAACTTCAACCTCAAGTAGACTGAAATTTTTATCAGATTATAAATAAGCACCTTTATCCGGTGCCCCACGAGCCCTTTCGGAAAATTCAAATATGGCTTTTGGGAGCGTTAAACGATCTTATTACTACATAAGTTTTATTATTAACGGTGTTACCTATAATAATTAATGGTTCCTATAGTTTATTATACTAGATCTATCTTAGGTCATTGTCGCACAATATATGAGCAGGTTTCTTGAGTCGTTTCCCTGTCAACGATTTATAGTTCGTCCCATAATGGTAGAAGGTTATTCTTTTCGTGTGGTCAGTTATACCGTGACCTTCGTAGAGAGAAGGCCATTTCACTGACTCTCGTTTTTTTGCTGACGTCACAGTGGTTGGTACAAAGAAAAATAAACAAGACACTTCGAAAAGAAACGGTTACACACTACATGTAGACATATGACGGTGTTAATTTATCTCTTAAATTATTTCATCTTTGATCTAGTAATTGTTTAGTGTTTACAAATAAGGATACTGATAGTCTTGTTCGTGTCGTTTTCAAGGTGGAAGCCTGATAATTTTTTTAAGATAAAACTATACAAAAACTTGTTTTGACTAAAATTCAAGATAGATGACAAACCTGTCTTGATAGGAAACTATTAAGTAAGAAACAAATACTTGTTTGTTTCCACATAAGTTTGAATATTTGTTTACACAACACAAGTCTGTATAACATAAAGTGTTTTGTTTGTCCTGATGAAAAATTCTAATTCAATTTTGAACGTATATGTAATTGAACTCTTATGTCACTATCGACACCATGTGCTTTTAATAAGTTGTTTGTAATAAAATATAATCGACCTGAAATTCCGTTAAAAATCATTCTTTTTGTGTAAAGAGAATGCACAGTTTATTTTGTGTACAAAAAAAAATTATATGTGTATAATAAAATTCTAAAACAGTTCAAATATGGGTGGTGCTATACAAATAGTAAATTAACTTAAAGTTTCATTTTAAACACTTAAAAATAATTATATTTCGGGACAAGAAATACAATTTAAACAAAGCGAAATCATCAATAAAATAACTTTGTTTATATATTTATTTCCAAATAGTTTTTGACTTTTATAACATTTACAAAATTCGTTATTTATTTATCGTTTTACATTTTTTAATTATTTATTGTTTGTTCTTAATTTGTTCGTTTTTTTTTTAATTACTGTTTTTTCTCCTAAATTCATAATTACAGTTCTTCGGGCTTTTAAATCTACATTGTATTTTTATTTATTTTTATTTAGAAAATAAATAATTCAAAGTTTAGTATCTGTTCTGCTACTTCATCTTTTCTGTCATCAGTCAGTGAAGAAGAAATCCTTCTAGACTTAAACAATTTTTTATTTTTGTCTTAATCCAGAAGCTCCCTTTTTGGGAGATCAATTTTTCCCCACATTAAAACCGACCTGTCTTACTTTGCCTTCGTAAAGAGGCAAGTAAGTAAAAACACGTGATTGCATCGTAATTAACAATATTTTCTACAAAACAAATAGGTTGATATTGTTACTTAAACAATTATAATGGGCTTTGCATGTTTTTAAAGAAACTTGTGTTCAGATTGTTCATAATCAAAATAATAAAACGAATGTTAGTCTCTAAAATCCATGAAACAACATTTACTAGTTTTTAAGTTGCGTATTGTTGCTGCTTTAAAGCAGCAACAACACGCAAATTATGAATTAGTTTTTAAATTTATTTTGAATTAAGTTCAGTTTAAGTATAAATCGAATCGTCTTATTTTCTGTCTTTTTTTTACATGCAATTTTTAAAGTTTTCTAATGCGTTTTTTAAAGCTCTTACTCACTATTGACAGATTTCGCTTGCTACTTGCTAGCATGAAGCCATTTTCGAGTGAACAGGCCTTAGTTTACTTTTACCAAAATCACGGCTATACCCGAATATTTAATTCAATGGCTGACGGAACGAAAAAAAACTACCCCTGGACACCAACACGTAAATAGTTTTGTTCTAGATTTCGTACACACTCCGGAATTCGATAAGCTGCTCCCTTTGAAGGTCAGAGGTTACATCGGCTGAAATGTGAGAATAACATCCTAGAAGAGAAAAGTAGTCTGAATAATCAAAATACCAATTTGAAATCCTCATCTAAAGATTTCTGAAACGTTATTTTTAGTTAATTATAAAAAGCAAAAAGTCGTCACTAGGTTATTGAATTATACTAGTCTTCCTATTTACTTGTCTCTCCACGAGGGCTAAGTCAAACACTAGGTCAGATTTGAATATGGGGAAAATCCAACTCCCGAAAAAGAAGAAACTCTAGATTATAACAAAAAACTAAAATTGACTCAGTCTTTTCTGTCCTCGGACAGTGAAAGAGACTAAGTGCAGCATCAGAACAGATACTACACTTTCTGCCGTTTTTAAGCGCAGCAAGACCATTTTGTTACCACAAAGAAAAAGGATTTTTTTAACAGCTTAGTACCAGGCGTAATTTCCATGGGTGGTGCTTCTTTACAAAGGCTTTCCGACCGTTAAACACAACTTAGTCTCCAAGTCCAATGTCAACAAATCAATGTTCCATACGTAATAATAACGTTATAAGATTGATCAATGCCAGTACTCTCATAGTGTTATTCATCTTTCGATGAGCAATCATTACGCCTAGCTTACGAATAGCTCTTCGTCTGCTAAGTAGTGATCCAATAGTAACATAAAGAAAGGCTATTAACGATACATTGCACATTTAAAGTTATTGCTGTACCAATACATGTGTTAGTGTTTTTTTATGTATTTTGTTATTAGGGTACTTAGCTGGTTGGGTTCTTTTAGATTCATATAGTGTTCTTATATTCTTGTTCTGTTTCAAATCGCATGTTCTTTTCCTATTGGGGTCACAACTTGTCAGGGTCAAGAGCAACTCTAATAGTAGTGTAAATAAGAGAGAGGTGAATGCCATCCGAAAGATAAAGAACACTATGGGAGTACTAACATTAATGAATAGTATGGCCTATGTGTTATTGCTTATGGGGCTGTCCGTTACAACAATTTGTAAAAATTGGATTTGAATCCGACCAAGTTGCAATTAGCAGACAGGCGCTAATCCTTAATGTGTTGAACGGACGAGAAGCCCTTAAGAGTTCTGTTAGGGGAAATTCCGCCTGGCGCAACCATGTTGAGGGAGAAAGAAAAGGTTTGGTCATTCTGGGAGAAAGACGATTTCCTGTTGTGAATGTCTCACGAGAAGAAACTAAAGAGATGAGGCGAGCATCTTCCATAGAAAGAAAGATTACAGTTTGCGTTCGCCAATTATGCGTGTTGGTTTCCGTACTCTAGGATTTAATTTCATATTTCTACTGTTGAAATAATCGAGTGAGAATTGTAAAGTATTGATTTAGAAATGTCAAAGTATTTATAGAAAAAGTTCATTTTGAATCGAATGTTAAATGAAATCCTAATTGAAACCGAAAAGAAAAGCTCGGCCAACCTTCACTAGCAGAGCTAGAAAATTCTGACACCACAATATGATCACGTTAGCTGTAGGGTGAATGGATTTTCGAAAATCAAATATGTTCATGGGAAGAAAGTTGGGTAGTTGTATTAAGAGTACAGACACGAAAAGTAATTCTTTTAACAAGCATCAATTTTGGAGAAAAATGTTTTAAAATAGCATCTAATAAAAACTGGAAAAAAGGTCAAACGATTATTTACATCTAGAAAAATATAAACAATTAAAAAACGTTGCAGATTCTGTTTGACAATATGTAACAGTACTTGCTTTAAAATAAGTGCAAAGTCGTAACCTAGTTGTTGGCGTCAATAGTTACTATAACTTAAGGGTTGATTAGGTGCAGAAACGTATATATACTTTGGCCCCACCATTTCTCTGCATCCTCTCTCAGTCTTTTTCTATAAATACTATTATGGTATGTGCTCTTAAGAATTGTCTGTTCTATTCCCTGCTTTTGTTCTAGCTTGTTGGTCTAGTGGTCTCCATCAATTCGCTACTTTTATATATCATCGTAATACAGCTTCCTATTCCAATAGATGAGTTCCAAGAAATTCAAACTTGTTGAACTCTCTTCCTGCTTACTTTTTTCCACCTACCTATAGCCTTGGTCTTTTCATAACTAAGGCCAATAGGCATCTTTGGGTTCATGAAAATCCTATTTCGCTCTTGTTAGCTCTTTATATCAAGTGGCTTCATGTGTTTGGACAGATTTCCATTAAAATAAATGTTGTTTTTTTTAATAACAATACGTATATCTCTCTGCATGGACATAGTTGATAGAAATGAGTTGTAAATACAACGAGCTTAGATACCCATCTATTTTGTACCAATTATTCTCAGTGCGGGGAGCATTGGAAATACTAGAAGTACGTACACACCTAAACATATTTATCAAAAAAATTGAATAGTGAACATCGACTGTAATTGAGTGCTTTTTTTTTTTTTTTCAAAATACCGAAATGTTTGAATCGATACAAAAACTGGGAATGAATTTGTATTAGATACCAAGAGATACTTGACATTTGTATCTAACTGAAAGTCATGGGTACCAAACAAATTGCAAGACTTTGGGGTGAAATTGGGTATTGTTAGTCAATTACAAAAAAAGCAAAAGTCATCACTAGATTCGTGAAGACATTTCGTGCCATGCTGTACGTTCTGCGGATCTAACTATACGAAGTTCGATACCACCACCGGCTACGAGGTTCTTGTTGAAGGGTTATTACGGGTTCGTCATCGACAAGATGTTTGGGAGACTTTCTTAAAAGGCAAAAGCAAATGGCAAGTACAAAACAGATAATCGCTGCGACAATAATTACAATAGGCAATGTTAACCCTAGAATGTGATCCCCTGCAGAGATGGTCGTTTTCGATGTGCTACTTAGTGGTGTGTTGGTGTTCGACTTGTCTTTTTCATGATCTTTGCGAAGGTCGTCAACTAATTCATCCTGATCAGAGATTGTCGTTATGCAATTTGTATTCGAGACGACCTTGTCGTTTTTCTCGTCGTCGGATAAAGTTGTTGCAGGGCAAGACTCTTGTAGCTTCGATGTGACACGGTGTATAGGTTGTTTCGTTGTAAGTAACGACTCCACATAATCGGATTGCTTCGTCTCCTTCTCATTATTATTATCATTATTATTATTATATTTTGGCTGTCCGCTGTTTCCACCAACTGTTAACCGTAAGACTAACAAAATTAACAAGCGTGTTGGCAAATGCATTATTAAAGAGCGGGTAAAATGAATGGCGGACTGATCGAAGCAAGAACGATATTTATAATACAAATACGAAAAACGCAAACTTTATGAATAATTTATTGTCCAATTACGGATGAAAATAAATAACACAATAAATTTTATAAATATTTTATTGCCCAATAAAATGTCGGATAATTTTATTAACGACTCGTATTTGCATATTTACTTTCATTAAGTAGCGTTAACATTGGACATCATCACTTTTGTGTTTATTTTTTTGTTTTATTACAAACAGGCGATGTCCGGAAACCAATAAATACTTATGTTTTCTCATATTTCCAGACCTGAACACCATCTCATCATTTTTAATCTATTTTATTTCCATTTATATAATTACCAATTTTCCAGTTTTTTTTTTATTTGTCGACTTGTTTGTCTAGTTAAATAAATACATATTTAACATGTTTTATTTGGCACAAAAACGAATTATGATATTAAAATATGAAGGAGCCTCTAATATATTAAAAAACAATGTCAAAAAAAAAAAGTATAGTTTAGTATATTTTTTTTCTTTCATCAAAGCATAGAGGTTGTGGGGCGACGTTATATTGGACATGTCGTTGCCTCGGATAATAGCATGTAGATGCACTGGAACATCTAAGCGATCTATGGGGAGTCGTTCGTCTTATTGCATACCAACCTCTAATGTCTCGTATGTATCATACTGTATCGGGACCGCTGACACCTTACGTGTCGACTGAGATATGCTGAAAAAAATTATGTTACAGGGCTGTATTTGTCGTTTTTTTTCGGGTTTCTGCTCAGGTGTCAAGCCTAAAATATGTCTTTTTGGTCGTTGCGGATTCTGGGGTGCCTCAGGTATAATTGATCCGGCAGCTGTATTTTAGTTTCTTCTTAATCCTGCGAACTGAGCTGTCACCCGTCCATTGTTCCGTATCGGGACCGAGTACAACCGACATGTTCACTGAAATTGGCTAACAAATAAAAAAAATATCGGTTTGAGAGCAGGGATTAATTATACTTGAGGTACCCCAGAATTAGCAACGCGTAAAAGAACACATTTTGGCTCAACGCCGGTTTTTTTACTCTCGGTTGAATTACATTGCCTTCGCAGATTTTTTTTAGTGAAAAAAAAGTTTTATTTAACGATGGGAATGTTTTGTTTATAATTAAAAAGGAAGTATAACAAACGGTTTCAAGCCAAAATATGTACTTTTGGTCGTTGCTGGTTCTGCAGTGCCTCCAATATAATTGATCGGGGAGATGTATTTGTCATTTCTTGTTTGTGCTAACTGTGTTGCGGTACCCAGGTTGATAACGGATTCCGCAATTCTGGTGGACGTAAAACGGTCATAACAGGTGGCGGCCTATATTCGTGACTTTCTGGCTCGAAAAGTTTCAGGTTATAAATGAAATGATATAAAGTAAAAAGTTGTATATGATGTGTATGGCTGTCAGGGACGAACGCAGACCCTATGATTTTATCATTAAACCCTTTTAATGCGAGAATATTTTGTGAAGTGTTATTATAGGGGTTTTTTTTCAATTGTCTTCTCTGAAAACGCGACAGACACAGACACTACAAATATTGTACAGATTTATTTATGTATCCCTCAATGGACATTTTAACAAAACTAATGAATAGACAATCACGTTTCAAAATTAATAATTGAAAAAGAAATTAAAAAAAAATATATACAAATATTACATTCTTTTCTTTTGTGTTTATACTTCTGATCTTTTTAAACAAAACGAAGCCACCTTTAGTACGTTCAGATTATTTAGATATCTCACATAAAAGCTCAAAATACTCTCCATAGACATTATCTATTCCATGAAGACAAAATCGGTCAATTCTATTTTAAAACAACTAGGCGCTGTTGGATGAGATATCCCGGGTACACCTGCTCCGTCCGCTGAGCCATAATTTTTTTTTTTAATAATGTTATCTAGTTTTAAAGCTTTTCTTATTTATCTACTCCATCATCTTACTCTCTTCTCTCACTATACTGTTGCGATGGCCACAATGATTACGATTTCAGCATTTTCTCTTTCTTTTTTACGTTATGTATTTATTTACGTAACTCTCTTACTGTCTTCTCTTTCTGTACTGTTGCGATGACTACAACGATTATCGATTTTAGCATTTCTTGTTTACGTCATTTATTTATTAACGTTAGATTCATACTCTCTTCTCTTACTGTACTGTTACGATTACTACAACGATTATCGATTTTAGTATTTTCTATTTCTTTTTTATTCACGTTATTTATTTATTTAAGAGACTCCTTTTATCGGTTCTCTTACTCTACTGTTGCGATTACTACAACGATGATCGATTTTAGTATTGTTTATTTCTTTTTTATTCACGTTATTTATTTATTTATTTATTTAAGAGACTCCTTTAATCGGTTATCTTACTCTACTGTTGCGATTACTACAACGATGATCGATTTTAGTATTGTTTATTTCTTTTTTATTCACGTTATTTATTTATTTATTTAAGAGACTCCTTTAATCGGTTATCTTACTCTACTGTTGCGATTACTACAACGATGATCGATTTTAGTATTGTTTATTTCTTTTTTATTCACGTTATTTATTTATTTATTTATTTATTTAAGAGACTCCTTTAATCGGTTCTCTTACTCTACTGTTGCGATTACTACAACGATGATCGATTTTAGTATTGTTTATTTCTTTTTTATTCACGTTATTTATTTATTTAATCGGTTATCTTACTCTACTGTTGCGATTACTACAACGATGATCGATTTTAGTATTGTTTATTTCTTTTTTATTCACGTTATTTATTTATTTATTTAAGAGACTCCTTTAATCGGTTCTCTTACTCTACTGTTGCGATTACTACAACGATGATCGATTTTAGTATTGTTTATTTCTTTTTTATTCACGTTATTTATTTATTTAATCGGTTCTCTTACTCTACTGTTGCGATTACTACAACGATGATCGATTTTAGTATTGTTTATTTCTTTTTTATTCACGTCATTTATTTATTTAAGAGACTCCTTTAATCGGTTCTCTTACACTACTGTTGCGATTACTACAACGATGATCGATTTTAGTATTGTTTATTTCTTTTTTATTCACGTTATTTATTTATTTATTTATTTAAGAGACTCCTTTAATCGGTTATCTTACTCTACTGTTGCGATTACTACAACGATGATCGATTTTAGTATTGTTTATTTCTTTTTTATTCACGTTATTTATTTATTTAATCGGTTATCTTACTCTATTGTTGCGATTACTACAACGATGATCGATTTTAGTATTGTTTATTTCTTTTTTATTCACGTTATTTATTTATTTAATCGGTTATCTTACTCTATTGTTGCGATTACTACAACGATGATCGATTTTAGTATTGTTTATTTCTTTTTTATTCACGTTATTTATTTATTTAATCGGTTATCTTACTCTATTGTTGCGATTACTACAACGATGATCGATTTTAGTATTGTTTATTTCTTTTTTATTCGCGTTATTTATTTATTTAATCGGTTATCTTACTCTATTGTTGCGATTACTACAACGATGATCGATTTTAGTATTGTTTATTTCTTTTTTATTCACGTTATTTATTTATTTAATCGGTTATCTTACTCTATTGTTGCGATTACTACAACGATGATCGATTTTAGTATTGTTTATTTCTTTTTTATTCACGTTATTTATTTATTTAATCGGTTATCTTACTCTATTGTTGCGATTACTACAACGATGATCGATTTTAGTATTGTTTATTTCTTTTTTATTCACGTTATTTATTTATTTAATCGGTTATCTTACTCTATTGTTGCGATTACTACAACGATGATCGATTTTAGTATTGTTTATTTCTTTTTTATTCACGTTATTTATTTATTTAATCGGTTATCTTACTCTACTGTTGCGATTACTACAACGATGATCGATTTTAGTATTGTTTATTTCTTTTTTATTCACGTTATTTATTTATTTAATCGGTTATCTTACTCTACTGTTGCGATTACTACAACGATGATCGATTTTAGTATTGTTTATTTCTTTTTTATTCACGTTATTTATTTATTTAATCGGTTATCTTACTCTACTGTTGCGATTACTACAACGATGATCGATTTTAGTATTGTTTATTTCTTTTTTATTCACGTTATTTATTTATTTAATCGGTTCTCTTACTCTACTGTTGCGATTACTACAACGATGATCGATTTTAGTATTGTTTATTTCTTTTTTATTCACGTCATTTATTTATTTAATCGGTTATCTTACTCTACTGTTGCGATTACTACAACGATGATCGATTTTAGTATTGTTTATTTCTTTTTTATTCACGTTATTTATTTATTTAAGAGACTCCTTTAATCGGTTCTCTTACTCTACTGTTGCGATTACTACAACGATGATCGATTTTAGTATTGTTTATTTCTTTTTTATTCACGTTATTTATTTATTTATTTAAGAGACTCCTTTAATCGGTTATCTTACTCTACTGTTGCGATTACTACAACGATGATCGATTTTAGTATTGTTTATTTCTTTTTTATTCACGTTATTTATTTATTTAATCGGTTATCTTACTCTACTGTTGCGATTACTACAACGATGATCGATTTTAGTATTGTTTATTTCTTTTTTATTCACTTTATTTATTTATTTAAGAGACTCCTTTAATCGGTTATCTTACTCTACTGTTGCGATTACTACAACGATGATCGATTTTAGTATTGTTTATTTCTTTTTTATTCACTTTATTTATTTATTTATTTATTTAAGAGACTCCTTTAATCGGTTATCTTACTCTACTGTTGCGATTACTACAACGATGATCGATTTTAGTATTGTTTATTTCTTTTTTATTCACTTTATTTATTTATTTATTTATTTAAGAGACTCCTTTAATCGGTTATCTTACTCTACTGTTGCGATTACTACAACGATGATCGATTGTAGTATTTTCTATGTCTTTTTTATGTCGTTTATTAACGTGACTCTCTTCTCTTACTCTACTATTGCGATTATTGATGTTAGTTGTTTTTTGTTTTTTTTAATTTGCGTCATATATTTATTTATGTAATTATCTTACTCTCTGTTCTTACCTTATTGGTGCGATTGCTACAACGATTACGATTCTATTCCTTCTGTTTTCGTCTTTATTCATCGATTTACGTTACTGTCTTACTGTCTTCTCTTACTCTACTGTTTCGATTTCTACTACGATTATGATTTCAGCACTTTCTATTTCTTTATTTATTAACGTAATTTAGTTACGTCACTCTGTTACGTTCTTTTCTTACGCTTCTTCTGTTTCTACTACGCCAACTCCTTTTACTTCTTAAACCGACGTCTCCATCTTCTCGGTCGCGTTTCGCAATTACTTTTTGTATCATTCTTGTATCGCTCTGTCTATCTAAAACAGGGGTGGGCTAACTACGGCCCGCGGGCCGCATGCGGCCCGGCAATGTAATTCATGCGGCCCTTCAAAATGCTAGTAAATGAAAAATGATTGCATTTTCGCTTTGCAATCCACATATTTCGGTTATTTCAGATATCATTTATATTGGAAAATATACTATGCGGCCCAGTAATTTTTTTTTTTTTAATGTGGCCCTTGCTCTGAAAAGTTTGCCCACCCCTGATCTAAAACGTGGAATGTGCAAACAACTAATAGTATACGAATGTTGCATTGTATAAAACGCGACTACCACCAGTACGTCTACATTATTTTAGATATCTTATATAAAAAAAGCTCCCAATACAATCCATGCGAATGATTGACATCCTGAAGAAGAAATCAGTAACTTTTATTTTAAAACAAGTATGCGTTGATGAGCGAAAGCCTTCTGGCCCTCCTGCTTCGTCCGTTGAACGCTATTTTTTTTATTTACGTTATTTATTTATTTACGTCGTTCTCTTATTCTCTGTTCTTTCTTTGCTGTTGGAACTACTAATACTGTTTTGACTCTAGTGCTTTCTTTTTCTTTTGTTACGTTATTTATTAATTAATTTCCTTATGCTACTACTATGTCTTCTCGTTCTGGTCCCATCTTCAAACCACTTTTCTTTCTTTTAGTCATTTTCCCACTATTTATTACATCATTTGCCGTTGCGCGATCCATCTAAAACATTAAATTAGCGTACACGATTAACAGAAATTAAGTATTATTTAAAACTAGAGTAACCAGTGTAACAACGTCGCCGGTTAAATTCAATAATAGAAATAAACACTTTCTTCCACCCAATATAATTAGTTATAATTATTTTTTTAATTATCTATAAGTATATATATATATATATATATATTCATGTTATTTTTTAAATTTAATTTATAGACAATAATCTTCTTTATTCATAAGTTAGAATGATCATCCTAGCAGCAACGTTCGTACATAGTAAGGAGTTTTTTTCTGTATCATTAAATGTTATTTTTAATATGTAGGTATCTAGAATTAAGGTACTACTTTATAAGATTACATTTATTTGTAAATACATTACTTTTCTAAGTATTATTTTAAAGATCAGTATACGATTACAAGAGTAAGCGAATATGTATAAAAAACGATTCTGTATTTGAATTAGTAAAATATCAATTAAATATCAATTAAATTTAAATTTAAAAATTGAAAGGAAGTAATTGTATTTAAAAAATGAACTTTTGAATGTTCGTATCATATATTACATCTAACAATGGATATCCTCGCATCAACGCACGGAGGTAGGGCGATGAGCCTTTTGTGTTTTAAAAAATTGGGAATAAGTTTAAATAATAGTATCTATACACAAACACTGGAAGATAATACTATTTTACATGAATAAATGTATTTGTGCATACGCTAATTTTTCTAAGCATTATATTTAAAAAGGTCGACTATTAAGCCGAAAGATAGCTTGCGTGAACAAAATAATCTCGGTTCCTATGAGATGTACCTGTTAGAGATGCAACTATCTCGAGTGTTGTGACGCAGAAACTGCGCCTAACCTAGTTACTATGAAAACGGACGTGTTAGAGATGCAACTATCTCGTGTTGTGACGCAGAAACTGCGCTTAACCTAGTTACTATGAAAACGGACCTGTTAGAAATGCAACTATCTCGAGTGTTGTGACGCAGAAACTGCGACTAACCTAGTTTCTATTGAAAACGGACCTGTTAGAACTAGTATGGCATCGTTCGGGGCGAAAATAGAAACTATCTTTTATTACGGTAAAATGGCTCCCTTACCTGATTTATACACAATATAAATTAATGTGAAAAATAAAATATTTACTACTTTGTTGTAAATAAAAATGTTATATATTTGTGTATGGATTGCGTTTGTATGTTTTGTGATTTGTTGTCCTCCACACGTTCTTTTCGCCATATGCAATCCATAAATTTGGCAGTAGTTATACGAATATACACAAGAAAGTAATAATACTGCATAATACTTATTAATTTTTTATTTAAAAACAAAGAATTGATGTTTAATTTAAAAACAAAGAAATAATTTTTAATTAAAAAACAAAGAAATATTGAATTATATAATAAAACATTATATATATTTTCAAATAATCTTCTCCGCAATGAATATGTTTGGATTTTTTGTACAATTTGTTAGCAGAAACGAAACATGGGATTAGTTTTGTTTATTAGCCGCTTAATCGTTAGTCGGCGTAGTGATTAATAAGAATTTATCTAACGCATGTTGTAATTGAGAACATTTACTCTATACATATTTCTAGTGTGTTAAAGGATGAGGCCTTATGAGTGTGCTGGGATAATCACTCCTACTTTCGTTCTGGAATCAGTCTTCACAGAGAATTCGTCTAATATGATTTAACATAAAAAGTAAAGAATTCGAACAAAACTATTTTAATCAAAACTCGTATCAATAATTGTCCTAAATCGTCTATGAAGCAGATTCCTATATGTAGCTTTTGTTTAGAAAGCTATACAAGTCAATCTTATCGAGGAAAATGTAACTTTAATTTATATATGAGATTATGCTATAAACAGTCAAGATATTTCCTCACAACTTGTTTCAATAATTAATTACCCTGTCAGAAAAGATGCGCACTGTGATCTCTCGTAGAAAGTCGAAATTCCATTCTAAATTAGAGAAAATAGCTTTTAATGTAATGTCTCTTGTACTTAAATTTTTTATCATTTGTATTTGTTTATATGTAAACACATTCATCAATTTATCGCGTTTATAAATAACACGTCAATTGCTATTTCTAATGGAGATTAAATATATGTGGGTCTGCAACCGAAACTATACTATTATTCATTGATTGTACTATCTATTAACTCAATTGTTTACTACAATGCTTCAGACACATGTGCTATCTTTTAATTACCAATTCATGGGATGGGAATTAGTGTAGTATTTGTACTGTTTGCAGTGTAGTATCTGTCCGTATGCCATGATACAATCCTCTCAAGCTGCAAAGGGCAGTCGATTCTATTGAACACAAATGTTGTATATGTTTCTTTTATTAGATTACTATGAAATTAACAATACATTAATCCATTATTCTTGTCAGTTTATTAGAAAACTATCACACTAATTTAAAATTATTATTTAATTTCGAAGTTTCTTGCTGGTACAATATTAAATAACTACGGAATGTGGAGACTATTTAAGGCAGTAATTGTGACTGCTCAAAGTGCGAATGAAGTGTACCAGTGAATGAAGTGTACCAGTGAATGAAGTGTATCAGTGAATATGTTTGGATGTTAAATGGAAAAATTAACATTTTGTAGTATTACACATTCTACTGTAAACTAGTGGAATGCTGTGGAAATTTCATGGTGATTTCTTCATTAATCTGTATAACTGTTTAATTTACTGTCAATAATAATATTCATTTTTTAGTTACTAAATCCCTGTCAGGGTCAATACTGTTAAAAATACTCTTTTTATTGTAGAAGAAATTGCATATTATTTTAATGCATTTGTGGCATTATAGGAGAAATGATTTTCTAGCTGTCTGTCTGAAACAAATCTATATTATTACTCCGATTAAGTTATCTATCTATAAACTCTCGATTCAGTTTACTATAATATTTCAGACGAATATACAATCTGTCAATGCGCAATTCAAAGTATATCATCTCTTGTACTGAGATCAACTTTCCAAATATTACCTCGTCTTTTGCGTGGATATGAGAGTATAATTTATTTCGTCCTGATACCGTCATCTTAGGCATTACCACCCCCTTTTTATTGGAGGATAGTGTAGTGTGTGTTGTGTGGTCATGATACTATCCTGCCATGCATCGCCTCCGTTCCAGGACGTAGGTTAGTGTAGTATATGTTTTGTTGTCGTGAGAACATTTTCCTCGGTATTGACACCTCCTCTGAGGGATAGTGTACTATATGTTTCATCGTCATGATACCATCGCCCAGACATTACCTTTGTCAGGCAGTGTAGTATATGTTTGTTTGCCATGATTGTTTTATAAACTTAAATTTAAATTAATCTCAAACAAGACACATTGTCAGTGAAACGTAAGTGGCTACTGTGAAATAGGGGACCTACATACAGGGGCCTCTTAAGTGAAGAGTTATGCAGCGAGATGTTTGTTCACATTACATTTGAATGGCTGCATTTTGGTACAGTCTGAAAAAAAAAACAATGGCGAGCAGTACGATGGAAAAAAATCTATTAAAGTAGTAAGCATTGCGACATCTGGAGACTTCTACATTGAAGGGTGGGATTTTGCTGATTGTATAAAAAAAATAATACGATCGAAACGAACACATTTAAATATCGGTGTTTTTAATGGGCTCGTTTTACAATATAGAAAAAAGTATCTATTAGATGTAGTGATAATTCTATCGGATGTTTTTAAAATACATTTATGGCATTATAAGAGACGTTATTTGATGCATAAAATGTAACTATTTATAATACCCAAACCCTGGTAATCTTGCTAACTCATTATGAATCTATTTAGTGTTTGTGTGATTTAGGTTATTCGGACTACTGTTCGCATTTTGGGTGTTATTCGCACAATGGTTCGGTCAGTGTAACCCCATACTCTCAACAAGCCCATCTTGTCGGACTCGGGAATCTGCACGGCATTTCGAACGGAACCATTTATTAAATCAACGGAAGTAGCTTACTCTCGTTCCGCTAGCCATCAAATTATCAATCATCTTAAAACAATTTAAAATATACTATATATTACTGTGATTATTACGAGCAAAAATATGCGCCCTCTGGTAGCATATTTCTGCTAGTTTGGTACCATGAAAACAGAGCAAGTACTACCCCCAAAGGAAGAAATAATGCCTGGGAGGATGAAGATAAAAGTGCAAAGTAAAATAATCTCATATTTTGTCATCCGAAATATTTAATTCCAAACATGTTTACGAAACAGATTCGTCGATGGTTGAAAGCTTAAAATATCAGGTAATCCCAGAAATTCTGTCCATATTATAATTCTTTAAAATTTAATGTGGGAATATTTAATGGAAATATTTATATATCATTATTTGAACACTTCAGTTTTAATTTTATTATGAGAGAAAACATAATTTTAGTGTTGAAAGCCATTAAAATATCAGCATATATAGAGAGCATTTGAAATGCCAAATACTTAGGAGTTTGAAAAGGTCACTGTCTGCCGAATTAACCCAAATATTTAAGTATGGAGTTGCATGAGAGGTGGACGAGCGCATTAACAACCTGACTGGATCAAGTTCGAATCCAGTTGCAGGATTTGCTAAATGTTGGCAAACTCTGTGTGGTTCCTCCTGTAAATATTTGATCCCGGTAAAAAAAATCGAGGAAACCAATGCCATCAAGCTGTTCAAAAAAGTGGTACTTATAAAGTGTACGGACCGCATTAAAGCCGACGATTCGTCGGCACATTTCGGCATGTTATGTAAACCGCCAGAAGGTGCCGAAACGCTTAGCCAATGAAATTGCAGCAGCCGAAAGTTGCCAAACGCGATAAAAAATATAGCGGAAAATTCAACAATTTTTTGAAAGTTGGTTAAAGTCGGCATGAATCTAATCGAGTTGCGACAAACGCTTCGGTCTCCTGAAGCAATTATTTACTTTAGACAAAAACAGGAAACTGCTAGGCGAAAAGAAGAGTTGCCGAACGCATGCACATACAAGCAAATTGAAAAGAAAAATGATTTGAAGGTACACAGCTTGCTTCCACTTCCTCTAATTTCTTTTGTTGTATGTCAACACAAAATCTGCGAACGAAATATTCTTACCCTAACAGAAAAACACCCTTAACCTTGTCGGTAGGGTTGAAAAAAGAAAAAAAAATGTTTGCTATCAGTTTGAGCACTGTATTTTTATTCACTAAAAAATAAATATTCATTCATGAAACTTACCATATTTTTTCCGTTGAAATTAACATACGATGAGTATTTTTTCTTTATTTAAATGTTTTTTTCCGTAATTATTTCTAATTGCTAGGGTTTTAACATTGGCCAGCGTTTCAAACACAAAGTTTTCGTTGGGCACCTTCCGGCTGTTTACGTAACGTGCCGGCGATAACCGGTCCGTAAACTGCATAAGTATCAAAAAGTCGAACCATGCAAATTTATACTAATTTACTTTGTTATAGAGGAGACTGCCCGAAAGTTATGCGCGCAGAAGATGGTTTACAAACTGAAGAAATAAAAACTTCGTTCTCAAAATTAAAGACGGACCCCGACTTCCAGTAAACTTGAAGAACTTGTATTACTTAAAAAAACAAAAAAAACTGCTGTATCATTAGGAGAATTGCCAAGGAAACTTTCCCCTCAAACCATACAACTGTTTATCGTCATTTTTAATTTCCAAATTCTATTTAAGTTGTTATTCCGTATTTAAGGGTAGTGTTATTCTTCAGGTGTTTTGCGTGGTACCTTGTACTTTCAGCTCTCTTGGATTCGTGTAGTGTTCTCTCAATATTTTTGTTCCATTTCAACTTACCCGTGATAGTTGACGTTCACTTAGATGAGATGGTTCCCGCACTCGAGGAGTTTCCTTAAGTTATATTTACTCTACTAAACTCATCGGATTAGAACCATGAAATGTTGGTTTGACAATATTTTTTTTAATATTTAAAATTCTATACAAGTTTCCATTTTTGAGTTTATGTCAAATTAAAATGAAATCCAAATTGTAAGAAAAACAATACAAAATAGCTCTGTTACTTTTCCAGACAAAATTCTCGAATCAGCATGTCAGGAAAATCCACGATATAAATCACGTTACTATTGTGAATATGATAGATATTTGAATTTCGAGTAACAAATATCCCGATGGGAAGAATGTTTTGTAACATTGAGACTATCGAAACGGAAGATTAATTTAACTTGCACCAATTTTGGAACAAGTTTTATAGAATCACGAGTCTCCAACCCGGTGGTGTTTGCTGAAAAGAAACGCAGTTGTTTAACCCCAACACTAAATTCGAAGTACAAGATCAACCCCCCAAATCTATGGTACTTTTAACGAATGGGTATTTAAAGAATTCCAGTACTTACGGAGTCATTCCCGAATATTGACAGAGAATCCATACTCTGTCCCGAAAATGGCTGACGTAGTTAACGATTTGAAAGCTACTTTTTCTTTTAGGTAATGTTCAAATGTTGAGGTTAAATGTTTGTGTACCCGAGTTAGACGCTTCGTGTCATCGGCCTTTACACATTTTTTCCTCGGCTTTTAAATAAAGATGTTATGAAAATTATCAAACCCTATTCTACACACAAAAGGTTAATTGATTTCACAGATCGTTATGACTCGTGCCATTTTTTGCATTGAAAATCCCATTATCTTCTCGCAAGTACTATACAGCTTCTTCCCTGAGCTACATCCGTTTTGGCATCCACAAAATAACATCGCTGACGCTTTCATCCTGAACCCTCCAGAGCTGGTTTTCTGACCAAGGCTAAAAGAATAACCAGATTTAGGGGAGGTATAACCTTAAACATTAAGAACGTTGTTTTTGTTGAGAAAAAAGTTTTGGTCGTTTAGTTATTACGTCAAGGCTCGGAACTGACTCCGTAAATACTGGAATCATCTGGATACTTATAAGTACCGAATCTAAAATAGTTGTAAAATTAATTTTAATCAGTATTGAGTAGTGTTTAACAGTCCAAAATATGTAGGGAAACAGAACGGTGTAGAGCTTACGTAGATTGTATAAAAATATTAAGTGGTGTAAATATCGTCTAATAATAACTAGAAAACAATGAGAGTTGGTTTTAATTTTTTAATACAAAATTCGAATATTTTCTAACCAAGTTTTAGTTACACTCGCAGAGTTAGGTAGCAATTGATACAACATTTGAAAGTCCATCTCTTGCAGCTAAGATATTTACATTTAAACGAAAATAGGGTGCTTCTGTATTATTGGGGCAGATGTAATTTTCATTTTAGTCAGTTGAAAGGAGATAATTCCAACTTTTGTAACAACCCATTAGTAAGAAAATTAAATAATGGTGGCATGCATAAGTCATGGTCGCAAAATGTTACGTCATGACATTTCCATCGGTGTAAAAATGGCCGCTGTTAGTTTCGCCTAATAAGCAAAATTACTTTTTCATTTAGTTTTATTGTTGATAAACTTGTATTAAATATTAAAAAAGTTTATCCGGCAGTATTCTGTATTTGATACGTTTAAATATTCATTTGACCTCGTAAAATTGTAATACAATTTAAATCTTGAAAAAAAAAAAAAAAAAAAAAGTTGGGGACACCATATTATTTGGCCCTATCACCGGTGTTTAGAGTAAGGTTTGGCCGCCATTATGGAGCGCAGTTATGCAAAATGACCAAAATTGAAAATAAAAATAGTTTAGGTTAAATAAGGAAAACTAACGATTTATGTATAGAACTTAAAGTCATAAGAACCGGTCAAATCTCGAAACTTTTTGGGGAGGAGGATATTGTTTATTACAAAGGAAGCATTCGTTAGTGTTTTTGAATTATTCAAATCCGTTTTTAAATGCAGCAAAAAAATGTTTTACTATCTGCATGTGCCTAGTATCAGAATGCTTATGGTAGAGCTCCTCGACAGTGGAACACATCGCTGCAGGATTGTTTCCATGATAATACAACTTGGTAGACTTCGAATCTAACGACAAATTATTGTTCAATAAACAATCAGATTATTCCATTGCTCAATTGAAATACTCCCATAGTGTTCCTTATCTTTCGGCTGGCAACTATTTCAACCTCATTAACCCTGATCCACGAACGGTCCTTGACCTTGCAAGTGGTGATCCAATAAGTACAGAGTCTATTAACGATACCTTGCACAGCTAAGACTAGTGTTGTACCAATACATGTGTAAGCGGTATTTTTTTGGGGGGGGGGGGTCACGGTACCTGACAGTTTCACTTCCCATAGAAACGTGGTGTACTAATATTGTTCTTTTTAAAATTACATGTTATTTTTACTATTAGAGTCACTCAGCAAGATCAAGAGCCACTTTCTGACGAGTGTTTAGGCGAGAGCGTATCCCAGCCTAAAGATTATTCACTCTGTGGGAGTCCTAACATTGATCACTACAATACAAACTGCGCTCGGTTGCTTATTGGCCATTGTAACAATGGCTTTCGTTGGCTTGTTTCAGGCAGAAGCGCGGTCAGATGAAATATTACCTGGCGCTAAGTTAATGTGAAGGAAATATTTGTTCGACCTGATGAGTAAAGTTCTGTGATATCTCATAAGCTTAGCAAGAGCAATTTCCATACAAATAACGAGTAGAGGTTTGTTAATATGCGTTGGTTTCCGCACTCGAGGATTTTTCTTCATTTGTCCACTATTAAAATTGGAGAAATATAAAATGGCATAGAAAGGTTAAAATATTCATAGGAATAGTTTCATTCTGAATCGAATTCTCGAATGAAGTGCCAATCGAAAGCTAAATGAAATCCGGATTAAAACAGCGGCTACACTTTTACTAGCAGAGACATTACATTCTCTAGACAGTATGCTAGTAAAGCCCACAATATAATTACATTACTGATAGGCTGGTAATTTTGTCACATTTCGAGTATCAAATATGTTCATGTGAGGAAAGTAGGTAATAGTATTGGGATTTAAAACTTGTCATTTTGTGAAGCAATTTTTTCTGAAAGATCCTCTAATAAGGACTGGAAAACAATGTAATAAAAATATTTACATCTACAGAAAAATATAAAAGGTAAAAACATTGCAGTTGTTTTGACAATATTTAAAACTATTTGTACCAAAATTGAAAGTTTGGACCCAGTTTTGGGGGTCCAATGCCACTTTTCTAATATGCATAATTCTTTGCATGGACATAGTTGCTTTAAGTTGTAAATCCCAGATATACATCAATTTGTAAAAAAAAATATATACCACAAGATGAGAAACGTTTAAAATGTTTATAGGAACACGTGTGAATGTTAACATGAGAACATTCGAAGACTAAACATTTGTTCTGAAAATCCCGAAATGATTGAATCAAAGATGTAAAAAAAGTGAAAATAGTAAAAGTCATAAGTACTAAGTGAAACTTGCGATTTGTATATAGAACTTACAGTCAAGGGAATCTGACAAATCGCGATATTTTTTTTTTGGGGGGGGGGGGGGTTGTTGTCAATTGCAAAAATTGACAGCCATCACTGGATGACTGAAGACGCTTCGTCTATGTCTACGGCTTCTGAAGATTTAACTGTATCTAGAAGTCTATACCACCACTGGCTACGTGACCCCTGTTTGAAGTAGACAACTGGCTCGTTTTCCTCAGGACGTTTTGGAAACTTTCTCATAATGCAAATGCAAATGGCAAAAGCAATCGTGGCAAACGCTACAACAATAATTACAATACGTAGCGCCAGAGAAGGCTCCTCGGGGGTGATGGTAGTTTCCGCTGTGCTAGTTTCCGGCGTATAAGTTTCCGGCTCGTCTACTTCATGTTCCTTGATATGGTCGTCAAAATATTTCTCACTTGATTCTCTGTCTTCCTGGGTTGTTGGGTAATTTGTGGTTTGCATTATCTTGTCAGTTTCATCGTCGGCGGAGGAAGTTGTTGGCGCGCAAGACTCTTGCACATCTGATGTGCCACGGGTTTCAGGCTGTTTCGTTGTAAGCAGCGACTCCACATTATCCGATTGCTTCGCCTCTACATCACTATTATTTGGCGGTCCGCTCTTTTCACTAACTGTCAACAGAACAGATGACAAAATGAACAATAGTGTTGGCAAATGCATTATCAAAGTCCGGATAGGATAATGTTCAAATTGAGCACGAAACGAATACCGCACACAGAAAGAAAAATCATTTTAAACATTTTATTGACCAATGAAATGTCGGATAATTTTCTAAGCAATCGTATTTGCATATTTAGTCTTATTGAACAACGTTCACTTTGCAAACGATCAATTCTGTGTTTTATTTTTGTAATTAGCAGGGTTTTAAGGTGTTGTACGGGAATTAATACGGACCACCGCCATGAATACCATCTTAGCATTTAAAAAAATGTTTGTTTTAATTCATATCATTTTCAATTTCTAAGGTTCTTTTTATTCTTTTAGACTTGACTGTTTGTTTGATAAATATATTTCACATATATTTTAATTCGAATAAAAACAAGAATGTGGATATCAAAATATGAAGAATCTCTACTATTTTGAAGCGCAATGTACGAGAGAAGAAATAAATGTTATGTTTCAGGAATCTGTATGGGATTTAGAATGAAACTTAAGTAATTCTTAATTGTATTTCATTTTGACTGGGTGTCACTTAGAACTGAATAATACTTAGCACTTTTATCTGTTACGCTAGCGAACCAACGCAAATTTACCCCATTAATTATATGAAGGGTTCCATAAGAATT
This sequence comes from Sepiola atlantica, assembly GCA_963556195.1. Lineage (NCBI taxonomy): Eukaryota > Metazoa > Mollusca > Cephalopoda > Sepiida > Sepiolidae > Sepiola > Sepiola atlantica. The sequence continues at coordinate 34,414,803 of OY744528.1, forward strand.
TCAGTACAGATTTGTGAGTTCGAGAAGGCTTAACCTACGAAGTTCAGAGGTTGTATCGGCCGAGAAGTTATTAAAAAATATTCAAGATCAGAAAAATAGTCAGAATAATAAAAATAATACAAGAAATAAATGGTTATTTTTGAAACAGTCAAGACCCAGAAACAATGCAGATGTTCTTATTGATAAATGAATTTATTTAAAGTCAACTAAGTTCCGACGTCTTTACATCTTATGAGGAATAAAAACAATATGTTCTCTTTTTTTTTCATGGCATGTTGTTACTAGAAAAATCCGTATGTTGTCTTACGGTGATTTTTTTTAAAATCTAAGCCCTCAGGTTAGCACTGGAACGTTTATATAAGTTAGAAATAGTGCCTTAGTGTAGAAGCATTGCGTTTTTTAAAAATTAAACATTAAAACCAAGAGAAAATTCAAATTTTTATTAAATAAATCAATTTATTTAATGTTAACTAAATTGTTTTGCTACCATATTAGGTTGTCTTACGATACCAGCTTCCTGACTCAAAATGCACAAAACATTGATGATATTGGTTTTATTTCCTTTCTCTTTGCAAAACTCAATCGTGTTCTGCAAAGCAAAAAAAAACATTTTTCCTCTATAAAAAACAAAAGGAAACACCATGAATAAATACTTGAACATATAAAAAACTTGAAGCATTAAAACTTTTACCAAACTGACTGGATACGGCATTAAATAACTCGAAAAGTGTTGATATGCCGTAAAACAAAACAACCAAACTAAATCATTAAGACTTATATGTATCGCTGGGTCGTTATAATGTAAATTTCGTTGCCTCAAATGAGAGCTAGTGAGATGTTCTGTTACTGTCTTTGTAGGGTCTTTCCTGGAAGTGGCTAACATCCGTCCAATGCATCGTATGAATCGTGCAGTATCGCGATCACAGATACTTTAACTTTTTGACAGAGATACGCTGACAAAAATCAAACTGTCGATTAGGGAGTTGTATTTGTCATTTCTTTCTAGATTCGACAAACTGAGCTGCAATGCTGTGGTTGACAACAATTAAGCAAGGGTCGGACCAGATGGCATCCAATATTAATGACACCTCGGCTCGGAAAATGTCAGATTATGAATGAAATGATATAAAATCAAACGTTTTTTATGTTTATGTTCATGGATGTTATTCACGAACGGAGACCCAAACATTTTATCGAAAAAAAACCAACCTTTTACAAATTTTACTCGAGAATATTTTGTTTGATGTTATCATCAGACCTTGTTTTCGATTGTATCCCCGGAAAAAATAAGACAGAGATGCTTAAAATACAGTTTAAAGTTATTAATGTATGCTTAAATAGACAATTCAACGAAAACAATGCAGAAGTAAGTGGATCGTCAATCACATTAACAGATTTAATAATTAAAAATAAATAGACAATCACATTTCAAGTTTTAATAATTTAAAATAAATAGACAATCACATTTCATGTTTTAATAATTTAAAATAAATAGACAATCGGATTTCAAGTTTTAATAATTTAAAATAAATATACAATCACATTTCACGTTTTAATAATTTAAAATAAATAGACAATCGCATTTCAAGTTTTAATAATTTAAAATAAATAGACAATCACAATTAAAGTTTTAATAATTTAAAATGGATAGACAATCACAATTAAAATTGTAATAATTTAAAATAAATAGATAATCGCATTTCAAGTTTAATAATAAATTTAAATGATCGAAAATAGATACAAATATTTCATTATGTTTGTTGTTTGTTCAATAGGTACCTTAAAATGCATGAAAGAATCGGTGACGTCATCATTATTAGCGTACTTTACATAAGATGGTTAAATGCGTTTTCAATTCTTTGTTTTCAAATCTCAAAAACTAAAGTTGAGCCCTATATCTTAATTTTGATAATTTCCTTTCATTTTAAAACGGTCCTCTGCTTTGCCTTCTTTTTTCTTCTTTATTTGTGTCATTTATTTACGCCATTCTTTTACCCCTTTTTTCTCATGCTTCGTTTGCGAATACTACTGCGACTGCTCCTGATATATTTTTCTTCCAACTACTTCTCTTTATTTACGTTATTTATTTATTCATGCCGTCTTCTTGAATCTAATTATTTTTTCTTCTTTAGTTGCTACTACTACGTTTACCTCTTCTCGTCCGTACGTCCAACCACTCTCCCTTCCTCGATTCGATTTTCCATCATCTCTTGTATTGTTTGCGTTCCGCTATTCATCTAAAACCTGAATTTGTGCAAAGAAGCAATCAAACAACATTACCAGAGTTTATTATAATATAAAATTAGCGCGACCTGTGAGCCAAATATAAGTAGTTTTAATTATTTTTTATGTAATCTAAATGAATAAATGCAAAAAGGGGTACTAGTATTTAAATCAATAATACAACATAATTCTGTATATATAGTACAGACAAAAGACTGAAAGCCCACTATGCATCATGAATTAATATTTCCTGCTGTTCATTTGTAATTTTATTACCTTATTTCCTATACACCCATACACACACACACACACACATATATATATATATATATATATATATATATATATATAGTCATCCACATACAGAGTGTTTCGCTGCATCATGGCTCATTAGCGCGGCTAGACCAGTTAGTGCCTAAAGCCGAGATTGAGCTGAATGTAAGTAATCGAATTAGTTGGCGATATCTTACAAATAAGCCCTACCCAGGGAGAGAGTTTCATATAGCCATCCACATACAGACTGTTTCGCTAGACCAGTTAGTGCCTCAAGCCGGGATTGAAACTCAACTGACGGTCGGCGATCCTACTCCTGCTCTATCATACGACACTGACTGAATGTAAGTAATATCTCAATGTAAACATTGCAAGTGCTAGGAGCTCGAATTGGTTTTACCTAATGAGCTATATATATATATATATATATATATATATATATATATATATATATATGCAATAATTTTCTCGACATTAACAGCCCTCGTTTTAATATGAAAGGATAAATTACTAAAACCTTTTTGTGTAATATTAGTTGATTAATTTCCAATGGAAACAATTTAAATAAAACTAACATCGCTAGCTCGAAAGACATACCGACGAGAGATAAGAGAGAAGAGTTCGTAGACATGAAAAAGGTGCATAGCTTGCTTGCTCGCTTTCTTTCTCTCTCCTCCATATCTGTCTTCCTCCCGTTAGCGACAACACATCTTCATTTTTTATGATTGTTGTGACCCGTGGGTAAACGCTTCGCATTTGTCTTTAAATGTTTACTTCCGGCATTTTCTTTCCGGATTCATTTCAGGCAGAAGATAAGTAATTCATTACTGAAATATACTTCTCATAATAACTGAATATGATAAGAAAGTTTATAGCATATAGTTTTATTTAAACTTCGATATGGGCGCCTGTATACACCAGCAGCTACACATACCGCATGGGAACCGTATCAACTGATTTCACAATGAACCCTATCAGAGGCAACTTCGTAAGTGGTGCTTCCCTCATGTTTTTTATAGACCTCACATTCCATGTGCGATGTTTGTGACAATGGGAAAGAGAGAATTGCTCTTCTTTTGAGTGGGTGGTATGTGGAGATGTTCCATAATAATATTTATCATTATGCAACTTTTAATCTAGTAACCACATTAAGCTTTATCCTTGAGTGTTTTTAGTGACTCATTATGAAAAGTAGAAAAAAAATTAATAAATAAAAAATTATGTGTTAAAACAGATATAAATGTATATTACTTGAATTATTCGGACTACTATTCTCATATTTGTTGTTATTTTCATAACGTTTCGGCCGATGTATTATCCGATCATATTCATGGGTATTTATATCTATTCATGAACATACAACTGTCAATGTATGCATCTCATATATCTTTATCTTCGAGTTTTTTTTAGGTTTGATAAATTGTGACTCACTTTAGAAAAAATGTTGTTCCGAAGGTGTCGGCGAATGCTGGCGTCCATATTGAATTCTAAATGAACCCCCATGCTATACACTTTCTGATCGCATAATTCGTGGTAAGAATTATATTTCCGTAATAAATGACAAGACCTTAATAATATGGAGTTACTTTCTAGTCACTCTGTATAAGCATAACTTACGTGCGTGGTCCCCTTTGTATGTAACTCGATGTGGCGAGTGTAAAATGCAATAAATTTGACCAATTTGGGGAATTTTTTTACCCCCCTTTGACCCCCTGGGGGCGCGAACCAGATTTTTTTCAGGTCAAGGATGTTTATTTTATATCCAGAACAATTGCCTCTACAGTTTTGCCAATTTTCAGAAAAATTGAATAGATGGATCAAACGTTATGGGAGAAAAGGGTAATTTTTTGCCATTTTGGGGTTTTTGAACCCCTGAGGGCGCGAACCAGATTTTCCCAAGGTCAGCGATAGTTATTTTCTATTAGGAACAATTGCCTCTACATTTTGGCCAAGTTTCAGAGAAATTGAATAGATGGATGAAAAGTTATGGGGCAAAAAATGTCATTTTTTTCCATTTCGGAGCCTTTTGACCCCCGGGGGGGGGGGCTAACCAGATTTTTTTTCAAAAATCGGAGAATGTCACTTTCTAACCTGACCAAAGTTACAACTTCATGCAAAATTTAACAGAAATTCAATGGATGGTTGCGGAGAAAAATCCGGACGGACAGACGGACGGAAATGTCTCAAAACATAGGTCCCCCGATTTTATAAATTAGGGGACCAATAAAACAGTATGGTTTCAGTTAGAATCTAGTTGGACCCGTGACAGTTTTCACGGGTTAATTAAAATATAATTTTCACAATGTTGCTAACTGAAAGTGATTTTCTTATAGAAGCAAAGCTTATTATTTGATACAGTGACCAGGGTTACGGAGTCGGAAGGTATAAGGAATGACTCCGACTGGCTTCTTATTGCTTATTTTAAATAGTCAGACTGTCTTTTAATTCTTCCGAGATAAAAAAGAAAAATGTCTCTGATTCCGATCTATAAAATTCATAAGCATCGGACCCTTTAAAAAATTTCGCCTGCCTTCAACTCCGACCCTATAATCGTGACTGAAAGAGTTTTGCTTACAAATCACGTGAACTATACCCGCTTCAAGTTATTATTATTTTAATATGTATTACTTACTCACGAACGGTTCTGAAATGTTATGACGTCATCTATTTCGAACATTACGAAATATGAACTATTTATTTTTAATCTTTACATTATCTCTTGTAGCTGGACTATGGGCGATGGCGACGACGACGAAGATGATGATGATGATGATGATGATGATGATGATGATGATGATGATGATGATGATGATGATGATGATGATGATGATGATGATTTTTGTTGTTATACAGCAAGTCGAAGTTCTGCATAGAGCGCACGTACTTCATGATTGTCTGGTCTGCATGAAGACCGCCTCGTTAGATGCAGCTAGTTGCAATATTTGAGAAGCAAGACTCAACGGTTGCATGCAAAGTCAACGAAAGTTTGGCCTTAAACAAGCAAGGCAATGGCGCAGAAGAAACATTGCCACTTTCACTCCATTGATTTACGGCTCCGTCCCTGATACCTCTTTGCTAGCATCATGGAGATGGTATTGACGACCAGAGGATGACGGATCCTGATACCAATTCCACCTGAATTTTGACAAGAGCCATGTTAGCCGTGGAGCTCTGGCACTCCGACGTTACCACCCTCCCCATATCACAGTGAAGAAGTGTTGGACTTTAGGCGAGGAGGAGGAGGATAGGGATAATGATGATGATGATGATGATGATGATGATGATGATGATGATGACGACGACGACGACGACGACGACGACGACGACGACGACAAAAAAACACGACGACGACGACGAAAACCATGACGACGACGGCTATATCGCCTGGATTTTGTTGACGCTAGAAAAAAACTTCACGAGTTGCTGTGAATATATTAAAATTAACATAGACGAATGATTACGACAAGTTGTTATTTCATAATATACTAGTACGGTAGAGGAAGAGAGACAACCTCAGTTTGTTTTTATGGTACTCTTATAGATGACGCACCATGTTTCCGTGACTTCGCGTCGTCAATGTTCGGGCAGGTTAAGGAAGCACCCGCGAGTTGATCAGGTTGAAAACTGGCAGCCGATAAATTATGACGAAGAAAATCAAACTAAAATACATATATCAGAATAAAGAACGGACAAACCATATCTAAACAACTGTTAGTAATTAGATGTGTATTTTTGCTTGTTTGTTTTTTGTTTTGTTTTTGTCAAAGAAACTGTTGTTAATCAAATGTTTTTAAATAAAATGTTATTTTGTTTCTGCACCGGAAAGGTTCAAATAATGATTTTGTTTGATTTGTTAAGCAAATATTATTGTTTTTTGTCGTGTATTTTTTCAATGTTTTTTTTCGTTTTTTTTCAATGTTTTTTTTATACATTTTTTGACAAATTTGTATTCTTGCTAAAATTAATGTTACTTAGCCCTGTCCTGCGTGGACCGCGGCAGTTCTCTTAAATCACTTAAACAATTAGTTACAGTCCCAAAAACGTATGTGCTACATAGTCCTTGGAAAGGGGCGCGGCACCAAAAGGTATATGTTGCATAGCCGCCCTCAAAACCAGACATTTGTTACGTTATCAATGATGAAAATCATCGCCACGAAGGTCTATTAAGCGCTTCTACAAAACACGAAAGCAATACGAAAGTTTATAAAAAGTCTAGAAGCGTTTTCAACCTTTGTTTAACACATTTCTTAAGAGGCACTTTTAAACACATTTTTAAGGGGCCTTTTTAACACGCATTTTTAGCCTTTAAAATGTCAGTCCTGTTACACATTACTTTTTTAAACACTTCTCGTTATTAAAACATTTTTCTTTTTAAACATAGTTGTTTTTAAATTCTTATCTCATTAAACACAGTTCATTAAACATTGTATTTCATTTAAACATTTTACATTAATCACTTTAAACATTGTTCGTTAAGCATATCAAATAAAGCATGGCGCACTCTTTCTTACTGTTTTAGTTCTTTCAGTTTTACAGATTAAGACCAAATAAAATGTGATGCACAAAAAGTTACTTCACACTTTCTTTCGTCGTCTGGTTGTGATCGCCGTTGGTGCCGTTGATTTCCATTGCGTATCTCTGGCCGTGATCGATGTTGGTTATCTTTGATCTGTTTTACATACAGGCAGAAGACAAACGCGGTGACAATTTTTCCTCAGAGAGATTCAAGTCTTTTATTCTGGACTTCATTGTGGAAGGGTTTTTTTTCAATTCATTCGCTCGACTCTCATTCATCCTTCTCGCTGGGGGATGCGACTATGCACGTGAAATTACTGCTGGATCTCGAGGAGATCCAGCCATTACGACGCACGTCTACATTGTCGACCTTACGCTCTCACTTCCAGAGCCCTTCTCTTTCATTTGAGAACCCACAGAGAGGTCGACCGTTCGGCTCGCTGCCAAACTCGTAACTGTTTTAAAAACTTTAGTTTCTCACGAAAGAAAGAGTGACGCCATGGTCCTTTGTCCTGTCATCCAGATTATAACCAGAATTGGCGTGATCTTTATTGAACCCCAACCTTTGAAGTTGACCAGGTTTCACCAGTTGTTATGACTTCTTAGGATTGCTCATTCCGAGGACAAATCTATTTGTCCCAAAATGGATGTCCCTTCGACCTGCACTAAACTCGGACAAAGTTCACCCCTCTCAGAATCAAAACTAGTGGGCCTACTCGCTTTTAGGCATAAATATAATATAACATTAACATCGCAATTTTGTTTGTTTTGTTTTCTTATTTTAATCATAACAAACTGTTTACAAGACATTGTTTCTTAGTTAATAGTTTCGTCAACTCTCGGGCGCTTCCGACACTTGAACGAGCGTTGACGACGCGAAGTCACGGAAACATGGTGCGTCAACTATAAGAATACGGCTTTGATTATTTGTTTTTTAAACTTAATACAATATACGATGATGTTACTACTGACGTGATCTTTACTTTCGCTTTCACAGTTCACACGCTTATAAAAGCTGACCTTCTGATCTAGACAGACAACCACTCCCTAAGGTTGTTGTTGTATGAATGTGAATCGAATATAGTAATATTTAATTATGAGTTGACATAAATTCTAATTTGCTAAACACTTGGAATATTGGAGGGTTATCAAGTTTCTTGTTTTGTACCGAGTAAACTCTCCAGGCAAAAGTAAATTCGTATGGTTCAGCATGGTACAACTTGGTTGACCGGCTTGATTCTGTTGTTGGCATTCTTGCACGCGGAGGTTGCAAACATACTTAAGTCAAAATGATACTATAGAACCGAATGGATTCGGACTTAGAACAGCGAGGTCGTTACTCCGTATAGTTGTACAATAAACCACTGTAACATCCCTGAATAAACACCAACAGCAAATCATAAAAAGCATTGCTGGATTTTCTTCTCAAATTCAAAAGAAACATTTAAAACCTTGATGCCATTTTAATAAAAACAGATACTGTAAAATTTCAAGTAAGATCTTTGAATAAAAATAATCATTATAGATCTTTTAATTTCCAGGTATTTTTTAAATATTTCTTTTATGAAAATCGCTCTAGACAAGGCATGATGCCACTTGATGTAAGGAGCAAAAAGCAAATACTACTTCAAGGTCAACGATAAGTGTTAGATGGATGGATTCCGACCCAGCAATACTTGCCCCTTTGTCAGAAACATCGCTCATTGAATGTGAGGACTAAAGGACAAAATAAGGAAAGCGAGAGTTACGATGCTGTCTAAGTAAAGCCATGGTTCACTTTCTAAATGTCTACGTTTTCTTGCCGAAAACAGTGCATACAAATTTTGCCGTTGATTAGGTTAGCTGTAGAGAGAGGAAATAATGATATACTTCTCGCCCAATAAGTAACTAAGAGTTAAGTGGTCGATTATAGTCAAGAGCGACCTGAAGGCTCTCCTTTATTCGCTACTACAGCAATACTCCACTTACCCTTGATCGCCATTTGATAATGTTGAGTGTTTAGCAAGAGAGCATCAAGTACTATTTTTAGTCTTTGGTATGAGTCGACCGAGGATTGAACCCTGTCTACCGGCTCGTTAGCAAACACTCTGACCATTACGCCAAATGGACCTTATAAGATTGTTTTTTACTGATGGATCACCGCTTATCATTTTTGTTTTTGCTGTTTACCGTTGTGTATATATCCGGCCGTCATCGACGAACCATGAACGTCGGATTTCGTTTTTAAAGGTTTTATTAAACATAAATTGACTGTATTGTGTACGAGAGGCAGAGAGGTTAGGATGAATTGTGAAGATATACCATAACCACTTTGCTCACCTGTGTCCATTGCCCCGTTACCAGGGGTTTTCTGGACGATCAGCTCTCACGTCTGTTCATATAGGCTGTCAACAGCGAAGAGAGAGAATCTACTCCGAGCGGAAGTGACGTAATTTCTGACTTTCGCTTAGGCTCTTCCTTTCTCTTGGAATGGCCTCCTTCCGGCTCTCCTTTATCTAACAGTCAAGTCTCGGAGGCCACTTTAGTATAAGGGTTGAAATGATTATTGGTTGGACGATGATCGCCATCACGTGGAATGGACCGAAGATTAGTTAAGAGTATTTGATTTTTCCAAGAATACAGCTCGACAAGTATTTGCTATCATTAGATTTAAAGACGGCCATACTGTAGTCGGTTGATAAGAAGACTCGTTGTTTTTTTTCCCACAGATGGGATGTTCTAGGAAATAAACTTTATTCTTGGAATTTCCATTTAGTCATTTGTATAGAGATGGGGGAATTTTTTTACTGTGGTTGTAGCCAGACGAGTTCTTGCTGTGAATGTATACGTCATATTCTATAATGTTTATAGAAGTAAAGATAAAGTTACATAAGAAATGAACGAATGCCAAAAGGTGTTATTCAATAGAAGTTCATGTTGTAATTCTTCCGAAATTGAGATTTAAGTTAAGATTTACTGTTTCTTCACTAGTGCATGCTAGACTACTGTTTGTTCAGAGTTAGCCCATTCGTACTTTTTACGTCTTTGTGGACATTTTAAGAATTCCTTAGAGTATCCAACATAAGAAAATAATAGATGAAAAAAACAACAAATATTTAACAAATAACTGTTACTACACACAAGAAATGTTACTTTTCTACCTACTTTCCTCATTTTTGTGTGTTTTAATCGTTTTATTTACATGTTTTATCGCTACCGTCTCGTAATTTTAATTAATAAATGTTGCTGGAAGTTTCTATGTGAAAACGCAGGTCGTATGAACAACTCCAAAACAAATCGAAAATTACAAAGTACAGGTAATAAAACTATACAGTTCAGTTGAACATTAAATTTTCGCAGTCATTAGCTGTATTTTTGTTTAATTTTCGATTTTTGAGTTATTTTCGACGCACAGATGGTTTCTTCTCGACGGCATCTTGAATACGTAGATTCTACGACGCCCCGAAGTCAACGATATAATATGTAAATATAAGCGCTTAAAAGAATTTCAAACACTAAATATATATGCAGGTAGGTAGAAAAGTTACTTTAATTATCCATGGTTTGATTTATTTTTTAGTATTTGTTTGTTTTTCTCACCCTTTTTTCTTTCTTTCGTTTGGTACTCAAGGAAAACCCCGACATTTTTTTTCAGTTCCATTTTTAATATTTTGGCTCTATTTGGGTTGTCTGAAAATTATCTTAAATTTCTTCTACTAGAAACAGTTGTATGTTATATTTGTCCATGAATTTCGAACAAAGTACGTTTAGTGTTTAATAGATTAGAAAATACCAGTAATTGTAGTCAATAATCTTAAGAAGAGCAAACATCTGTAGATCTGTGTATCTCATCTAATCTATGCCTTAGTTTTGGTGACTATTGAGGCGCCAAAGATTACCTGGCGACCAGCTTTCTCCAATTTCCTCGATCTTCTGATTTCCTGAGCGTGCTACTCAGAATCAGCATATCCACTTTCGGATATTGTCCTCCCATATTGTTTTGTATCTACTCGCCTTCAGAGAACTAAACAGGGCGAAATCTTTGAATGCACCCTGCTATTTGTGTTCGAATGTAAGGCCAACAATAATTAGATTTGGTGATTAAATCAAAGAAATGAGAGATTACACATGTTGTGTCCGTATACAAATTCCGTATTATAAACATGGATATTAATTATCTACAAAGCTGAATATAGAAAATATCCGAAAATAAGCGCGATTTTTTTATCCACGATGTTTGACAGAAATGTATTCTAGCATAAAGAAAGACTTCTGCTAGACGCAGTCGTGTCTTATTTTTTATGTATGGACTTTTAACAGAACAGTATTTTTTTAGAGTATGTTTCGAAAAATTTGTTAGATGTATATTAATAAATTGTATTATTTGGATTACTGTTATCATCTTAGTTGTTATACTTACTACGTTTTGGCCGATGTAGCCTCCAACTTTCTTCAGCTGCATTTTGTTGAACTCGGGAATCTGTACGGAATATCGAACGAAATCTTATTTTATCCATGGGGGTTGCTTGCTCTCGTTCTGTCAAACATGACCGGATAGAAGTAGTAATTCGTTATTGTATTCTTAGTATCGCTGGCATTGAAGATTGAACCTCAAACCTCCAGAAGACTCACTTAGAACCTATTATAACTTAGAACTCATATCTGTTACGCCACAGGTCCTTGCAATGACCTCTGGCGTAACGGACATGAGTGTAAAGGTTCAATCCTCAATGCAGGCGATATTTAAAATACAGAAAATTCCAGAGTTTGACAAGTTACAGCTGAAAACAGTTACATCGGTCGAAACGTTGTGAGGATAACATCCAAGCTGACAAAAGTAGTTTGAATAACCCAAATAATAGAGTCGAGATTATTTTTATCAAACACAAAATGCGTTGTCATAAAACCATGAAACCTCAAAATTTATTTCTGACTACGAACTTGTATCAGTGATAAACATTGGCATTTCTTTCCTCTAGCGGAGAGCAGCCCCAGCGAGGTGGTTTGGTCACACGATGACCAATCAGACTCCAGAGGGTAGTTATTTCGACCGGATCTTTTAGAGGCTCCACTCTGAGTCATTCAAGGTATTGCAGGACCGGCAGCGATCTTCAAAGCACCCACGAAGAAAGACGTTGACACTCTCCCCTGCCCACTTCACACCAATTAAAGCTATCTTAACTTGAAGATATACTTTCGGCATTTATTATTACGTTTTTGACCTTCGTCGTTTTAACCTCTGGCAACCTACACCCAACGGTGTAGGTCACTTAAATAGATATATAATTAGTCAGTTATAGAACCCTTATTAGTTGATCTTACAGTTTATATCAAGACTACCTCTTATACGCAGTTTATGATCATAGGTAGTATTTAACTAGAGCACATGTGACCCGTTGGGTAAGTATATATATATATATATATATATATATATATATATATATATATATATATATATATATATATATATATATCTACTTGAAAATGAATTCCATCACAGTGAGCTTTAGTTTCTGAAAAATCGTCAAAAGTTTTCATCGATTGCATATATAAATATATATATATATATATATATATATATATATATGTATAGTATAATATGGTAGTTTGGTTTGGTAGTTTTGTTTTACGGCATATCAACCCTTTTTGGGTTATTTAATGCCGAATCTGGTCATTATAGTAAAAGTTTTTATGCTTCAAGTTCTTTATATCTTCAAATGTTTAATCATCGTTTTTGGTTTGGTAGTTTTGTTTTACGGCATATCAACCCTTTTTGGGTTATTTAATGCCGAATCTGGTCATTATAGTAAAAGTTTTTATGCTTCAAGTTCTTTATATCTTCAAATGTTTAATCATCGTTTTTGGTTTGGTAGTTTTGTTTTACGGCATATCAACCCTTTTTGGGTTATTTAATGCCGAATCTGGTCATTATAGTAAAAGATTTATGCTTCAAGTTCTAAAAATAAAATAAAAAAGGGGAGGAAGAAAGGGAGAGGGGCTGTTGTTTTTGGTTTTGTAGAACATAATTAAGTTTTACAAAAAAAAAAAAAAAAAAAAAAAAAACGTCAATGTAGGTGAATTTCGTCTCAGGGAGCCACAGGGCTGCCTGATCTGGTATCACCAGTATAGTATAATATAATGTATATGACGAAATAAGCTTAGTAAGAGTACGATATATTTTTTATATTACTATACAATTATATAGTGATTAACTGTGCATATAAATATATAGATATATAAATATATAGCTAATAAACAACTTTTTTGTACTAATGAATCATCGTTGATCAAGGCCAAAATGCCACTCGAGGATAAGGGTTAATGAGCTTGTTAGGCGGACAGCGGGACAACCCTTGCTTGTTTGAAATTGGTCATAATTGTATTAAGACAGCTCAACAATAATTTGTTAACATTGAATTTGAAAACGAGCATGCTGTAGTCAGTTGGGAAGCAGCATCATGGTATTGTGTTCCACAAAAAAAATGCTCACTGAAGTTCCGTTTAGCTCCAGATACACTGAGGGATAAAGGAAAATATTTGGTTGGATTGAAGATCCTTACTCTCAAGTAAAGCGGACATGTTTCACGACTAATGTCTATTTTTCGTAGCGGTGATAAGTCAGATAATTTTTTTGTTTCTCCTTCGATATGCTTTTTTTCGTTTTCTTTTTAGAAGGGCTATTCAGAAAGAGACTAGCTTGTAAAAGCTTGTCTCTTTTCGTTAGGCTTGCTCCTTTTATCTTTGTATTGCTTAATTTTCTGGTTATTGAGTTTTTTTTTAAATAATTTTTGCGGATTTCTTTTAATTCTTCTATTTTGCAAAAATCCCGAATTATGATTAAGGATTAGCCTGCATTAAACCTACCACTAACCCAAATTCCGGGTAACAAGCCCCGCCACTCGGAAAAAAAATGAAAAAGATGAAATTCTAAAGTAAAATAATCAGTCATCCTTAGTAACTTTAAATATTTTATGTCAAACATGTGTACAACAGATACCCAGAGTAGTTGAAAGCTTAAAATACCATGCCATCGCAGAAGTTATGTCCATATTAAAAGTTACAAATTTATGTGGAAAGGTACAATGTAACTAATATTTATATATAATTTGGACAGATTTAACTTTAAACTTTACTTTACAGGCGAAACTAAAATTTCACTATTAAGAGCTCTTAAAACATTCTACAATGACACGTAGCGCACCGAATAAAAATGCCCAGTTATAATCAGTTCTAAACGACACTCTTCTAAAAGTTAAAGATTCAATCCTCAGTTCGGGCGATGCTGAGAATAAAAATACGAATTACTTCTACTCAGTCACGGCTAACCGAACAAGAGGAAGCTGTCCGTTGATTAAATAAAGACTTTCGTTCAACATTCAGTACAGATTCTGAAGCTCAAATCAGATCAAATTTATTTGGCAAAAAAAAATAAAAAATAGCATAGTGTAACAAGTCATGTGTAAGACATGTGGAAGTTATTCACATGTTTATAAAGTAGGAATGTTTGTCCTAAACTGCTTGTCGCTCGGGTTAAAAACTCCAAAAAGGTAGATTTACATTGTCTTGATAAATTGTGACTCATTAGTAAATTTACAAAAAAAGACAAATGTCCTCTTGAGCTTGGAGAGAAAGCAAAAGTCACACGGTGCAAGTTTTGATGATTATAGAAGTTGTTCCAAAATTATTTTTTTAATAATTTATTTTGTGCTTGTTCATCGTTTCTTCCTAAATACGCTCGGCCCACCCGACTAACAGCAAAATTCTCTCCCGCGTTAACTGTGGCGCTCCCTAGATGCCAGAGGATTTTTTTAAAATATTTACAAAATAGGCTTACTGTACCAATAACTTGGGTCCGGGGGTGATTTCCAGTCAGATATGGGCAAGATTTTTCTTGTTTTATTCAAGTCCGAAATGAGCGGGCACCAAATTTTTTTTTTTTTTTAAATCGCCATCGTCTTTGAAGGAATCGGTAAAGTGAAATTTACGACACAAATTTTTAAAACAAAGCTTACAAAAAGTTTAAAACCTACAGGTCGTAAAATATAAAATTTTCTAGCGTTTGGTAACAGTAATTTATTTTGTGATTTTTATACCCCTTTTTTCTTATTAACTATGCTGCACAATCGTCGATGTAGTATAATGCCAGAAGGTGGGGAGTATAAGCCAGCGCACAAAAGATGGTGCCCTCTGGTCCCTTCACAATTGCAAGAGCAGCTCTGTTAGCATTCGCTAGTGATGACTCCTCAGACAGTTTTCTATGAACTAACTCCTTCCCAAAGTGATAAGGCAAAGCAAAGCCTGAGGGGGTCAACTCCTAAAGATGAATAGAACATATACAGCAGCCCAAGAGAAACAAGGTACAATCTCGGTTGGACCGATTGCCGAAGACCTATCCTCGCCTGGTGTGCTTGGTGTAAGAAAGTCGGACGGCTTTCTTCGCCACGTTATGAAGACTTCTTTGTATCCTGCTGGGAAAGTTGCTTTGACAATGAAACTTTTCTAAAACCATAGAAATGTTAATCGTCATCTTCAAGTCTTTGTTTAAGCTATTAATGATATATTCGTTACAGGTCATACTCAATCTATTGGGAAAATCGGATTCGTATATCATTTGGTTTACAAAAATGTTATTTCAAATATTTAGAAAAGTGTTTTTAATCGAATGCTAAAATAGTTGTATCAGTTGGAACGAAAAAATATATATATACATATATATGCCACTAGGAGAGCGAGATAGGGCGGTAATTTTATAGAATCAGCCCAGACTTGAATCGGGTAGTTTTATAGGCATTTAGAGTTCCCTAACTTACTTTTCGTTTTTAATGACATACGTCGGAAAAACGGGAATGATATATATATATATATATATATATATATATATACACAAACCAAAAATAAATTCTTAAAGGAGCATGCTAGGAAAATATAATTGCGTAACCTGTAAGGTACATTTTAAGTATCAAATATGTCTACGATAAGAAATGTGTATTAGTATTGAAATATGGACACGTATAGCTAAGATTTCCGACTTGTATCAAGTAGGTTTCTTTTCTTTTTAAGTAGTTTTAAATGTCTAATGAGCACTGGAAATGCAATGGTAATCGTTTAAAGTTAAAATAATGTTAACAATTTTGGGTAGAGTAGCCGTCAACACGAATTTTGAGAAGACCAGTCATTAGTTACGAAGATATTTGCATATATACGTAAAACAATCCAGTTCTTATCGACAGTAATGTTATGGTGTTTTTATAGGAGTGGGCGGAGGGCATATTGACCCAGACGTTTCCGATTGCAATTTATGGGAATAACCCGGAAGTGGCCGAAGCTATACTTGATTTAAAAGCTGCGAGTGAAAAACTAAAATTGATTCACTTGATTAGGAGAAAGTAAACCCATTCTTAACAGAGGGGAATAATTGACCTTCATCTTAAATAAAGGGGGGAAAAAATGGAAACTTTCATTTAATGTGTATACCATTTAACTGTTTGACAATTTCCGGTCTGTTCCGTAAATCAGAATCGTAACATTCAGGCCTATATAGGCCCCTTCCTATAGAAATACTAATCTGGTTGCCCAGAAATGGATGCAAGTCAATGATATAGTTTCCGCTGCCAGTACTTCTCTCACTGGATATGATACTGTCGAAAAAAAAAAAAAAAAAAAAAATTCTACAGGATTTGAACCGAATTTTATTTTATTTTTTATTTATTTTTTTTTTTTAACCTTAACCCAACCTTGCACTAAACCAAGCAAAGTTTAAGGTTCAGTTCGGTTAAAGTCGGTTCTAATTCTGTAGGAGCACCAAATAAAAATTAATATATTCTTTTTATTAGTCCATTTTGCAAGATACGTGGTTTTTAAGGTGGTGGAGGGGGTATATACGTTTATTTGTTTTCCTATTTTTAAGTTTCAATAGTCACCTTCAGGAGTTCGTCTGGCGTCGTCGTAAAAAAGAATTTCTTCGGCAAAATTAAATTGAGTACGCTATTATGATGCTTAATTTGGAACATATTTCAATTTCATCTATAACAAACAGATTTTATTTTATTCTGTAACCAAAAATATATAAAGAATACGGTGGATTACGTTTGCACCATCACCGCTTGGAAAATTAGACAAAACTAGCCGATAAATTTAGGCAGCCATTGCGAACTAACCCCTAACAGCTTCAGTATAAGCTATGCATTTTTTTTAAGCTGAATGACATCTTTTCTTTTTCAGTGTTTTGCAAACAGTATTTATCTTTTAATTTTAAATCTTGAAAAGCTTGAATTGATAACAGAAAAAGAAACGATGGTACTTTTACATAAGTTGACCTGAACGGTTCTAACCACAAAAGTTTTAGGTTAGCAAAAGTCGGTTATTCTCCGTTCAAATTCTGTAGACACACCAGAATAGAAGTAAAGTTATTAGCATTATAAATACCAAGAAATACTGACGATTTATATCATAGAACTGAAAGAGATGAGACCTTAACAGATAGCAATATTACTTTGAGGAGAGATGTTAATTACATTGAGTGACAAGTCATCACTCGGTTTTTGAAGACATTTCCTTTGTTGGTATGTCTTCTATAGATGAAACAGGAGTCAGTTTTCCAAAGAGCTTCCGGTCATAGGTGTCGAGATGGATGTGGAGTTCGGGTCTCTTTCGTCTCGGACGATGTTTGCGGTACAGCCTATAAGTATAACGGATCAGGTAACCGATAATTAGAAAGGCAACTGCCGTAAGCGCAATTACAATATCCTTTGTTTCTACTATAATGGAATCGTCTGAAGGAGTAGTAGTGTCCAGGGGGCTACTCTCTGGCGTAGTCGTTTGCGATGTGCTAGTCTCTGGCGTGGTAGTTTCCGACATGTTATTTTCAAATTCCTTGTAAAGGCTTTCAAGATATTTATCAATTAATAATTCGTCATCCAAAACTGCTTGATCTGTCGTTGCGGAGATGACATTGTCGTTTTCCCCGTTGGCAGAAACTGTTGTGTCCGGGCAAGACTCTTGCAAGTTTGATGTAACAGACTTTTCAGAATATTGCGTTGAAAGTAATGACTTCTCATCATTATTATTTGGCGGTTCGTTGTTTCCTCCAATTCCTAAAAGAGTCGGTAACACAATAAACAAGAGTGTTAGCAAATGCATGTTTGACGCCCGGACTAAATGAATAGCAGAAAACAACATTTATATAGTCCAATGAAATGTAGGATAGCTTTCGTGGCCAACGTATTTGCATATTAAGTGTTATTAAACAAAGTTTGCTATGAAAATCTTCATGCCTGTTTATTTTATTTATTTATTTAACAGTGAGCGGTGTATTCTTAAAAATTACTAGCAGAGCTACCCGGTGTTGCCCAGGTTAGAGTGTAGAATAGTATCATATGCAACATCATAGTAAGGAGAGTTTACTTTAACAGCAACCTTGATGCTGTCAGCTAGATAGCTTACTCACCGAGCTATTCAGATATATGTTAATACTCTTAAACTATCGCTAATAAATAGATTAATTTCATTGTGTAACATGTTTGAAAATTGTCATTAGCTTCTTTAAGGGGAAGCCAGAGACGCAAAAATACTTCTATTATGTTCACATGCAAATTGTGAATACAATTATATTGAAAGTACATTTCGTAGTATGTATTCGTGTTTCGGGACATGCACAGACAGAAAGATGTTCTCTTTGATATATATATATATATATATATATATATATATATATATATATATATATATCATTTGAATCAAAGGGAAAACAGTTTTCAGTGGAGGGATTGTGCTCCCTTAATATTATCAAAATTTGCTGAAATTTTGGAAATGAACATAATTTTTTTATTATTTACCTATGGTTTAAATTTCATTTGAATCAAAGGGAAAACAGTTTTCAGGGAGGGAGTTGTGCCCCGGTGGCCTTCTTAATATAATCAAAATTTGCTGAAATTTAGGGAATATACATAATTTTTGGTCGTTTACCTGTGGTTTAACTTTTATTTTAATCTAAGGGAAACAGTTTTCAATAGGGACTTGTGCTTCCTCGGGGATCTCCAGCGTTGAAGTGATATATTTCTTATATAGCCTATAACCTTCGCTTAAAGGTCAGTAGTCAACATGCCAATTTTCTAGCAATTCTGTTCAGCGGTTTGGGTGAACATATTACACAAAGATCAGGCGGACACATACACACACAGTGTTACTATTTTATATATATAGATAGATGGGAGGGCATTACTTTACTTAACTTTTTATTTTACTTTCTTTTTTGGTGTATGTACTTTTGAACTACTCCTTATCACGTTTAAATCTAAGTATATATTGTTTGTAAATAAAAACCATTTTAAAACCGTAGCGTAGCCTGTAAAGTAAAATCGATATTATGGTGGTAGTCAGATTATTACTTTCACAATTTAATGACCCCTTAATCTCCTAAACTTTTTTGGCCTGTGTGCTTCATTTGTGATAGGTGTTTAAATATTTATGTTGCAATTAAATACATTTGTTTGTTTTTACTATTTAAGCGTTACCCGGGAATAAGCTAAATACTGCTACACGACTGAAACCCCATATTATCTTTATTATAACTTTTTAAAAAATGTTGTATAATTTTCAAATTAGAACTCATATGTAGTAATGAAAACGTTGTTTTTATTGTTTATGTGTGTTCAAACGCAGAACCCACGTTATTATTTTTAAACCTTCTAACACAAATTTTACTGGGAAAAAATGTATTTTTATCATGTTATAGGATTTCGTTTTCAATTGATGGAAGCTAGACGTTGCCTTGGTCCGAATAATGACCATTTTAAATCTTTCTTTTATTTAATTTTTCATAATTTTAAATAATCAGGCTATTAATGATAGGAAATAAATCAAAACCTTGAACGCAGATCTCAACATATAATACAGATTTCACTGGAGAAAATTGTGTTTGGTTGTGACAAAGATGATGAATCTGAACTTGGATGTGTTTACTGCAATGCAATAGCCAATCTTTCTGTTTCTCCTATGCAGTGAGTTTGATCTTAACAAGTAACTAATTATTTCGACATTGCCTTGATTTCCGAACTACATGAAAGACAAAGACGATTCTTTTTTATGGCGGGGATAAGACAAGTCATGACCACTTGCACTGCTTGACTAAGTTTCAGCCTCACTACATCAACCGCATTAGTGTAATTATATAGCTGTGATTTTAATTCCATCACCGAACATCACAACAAACAGATACAGTAAAAAAGATAGTATCGATTTATTAATATCTCTGACAACTTGTCCGCAACAGTGCTAATCCACTGCTTTATCTCCGCTGAGATCTCTCGATCACTCGGTTGTCTCAATTAAGATCAAAACAAAGTACAATAAAACTTCTTATGCTCCTTTCAATCGCAGAGTGTATCAGTACTCGATGGCGTACTGGAACAGCCTCACGTCTTTCATATCAGAAATTCCGATGAATTCCATTTTTGAAAAGAATATGTCCTGTATTACATCGCATTGAACTGATTAGTTAATCGTCAGTATTAAAAGGTTGGTACCCTCCAAGACATTTCACTAGGAAGTAAACAGCCAGCCGTGATACACCCCTAAATGTGACGCCGCTATTGCTAACAGAAATCACTATTTCAATTATTCTCAACTAAATAGATGTTCTGAAACACACGTCTCCTTTGGGATAGCCCGCAACCACTGAATAAATGGTTATGCAAAACGTGAGAGAGTCATATGTACTAACCGTTAAATCTAGAGTATCTGAAAAGAGGCTTGGTTTCCCCGAGTTTTGGGGGAATGGCAAACAGGGTTTTGAACAGTTATAAGACCTCAATTCAAACCAGCATAAATTGTCTAAGGTGATTTCCTCAACATCTGATAAAGCCAAATGTTTTGCAAACAACGTTGCATCAAATTCAACCATTTTGTTATCAGGCCTGCCTACATCCTTTACCTCCTATTTATGACTGTAAACACTCTGAACGACATCCATATATCTGTCCGGGATGTTGTTAAATTATCAAGAACCTTGATGCCAACAACTGGTCCTGTGGACACTCTAATAATAATGCTTAATAAACCTACACCTGAACTAGCTTTTATTCTAACAAGGCTTCCGAATCGTTGCTTAGAGGACAGATACTTCCCATCACCTTGGAAAATTTCCCCAGTTTGCCTAGTATTTAGAAATACTTGAGATTGGTCTTCTGAATCTCAATAAAGACCAGTGCGTCTATTGTGTGTTACGAGTAAGGTGTTTGAATCTGTAATAAATCAAGAAGTTCCCAATCACCTCAGCAAAATAAATCTACTCAGTTACAAGCAATATGGATTTCGTTCTGCAAGATCAACAGCTGATGTGTTAACAGTGATATCACAAAGGATCAGTGAATCTATTCACACGGGTCTCGTTTTAAGAGCAATAGCTCTTGGCATATCAAAGGCTTTTGGTAGTTTGGAACACAAACTTGCTCCCTATGGAATATCTGGGAATACCTTCTTAACCATGAAATCCTTTCTCATTGATAGGTTCTTAAAAGTAGTTACTGATGTACAGAAGTATAAACGCCGGTATGCTTCAAAGATCAATTTTAAGTCCAACCCTCTTCCTGGTCCTCATCAATGATCTTCCAAATTACATTTATGCAGATGAAATAAATATCTATGACAACACCTCGAAAAGCATTAATGATGATTTTTTTCTGATTCGCTCTCTTCCGACTTGGACCAGGTCGTGCAATGGAGAAGGGGGAGCTGGTTACTTTTAATAGTCTAAAACCAAGCTTCTCTCCTTTCGCCACCAACGCTCAGATCCTGTCGTTGCCCAAATTTAAATGAATGTATCTCCCCTTGAGGAGTCCCCCTGCCTTTAAAAGCTTCTAGGACTGACCTTCACTCTAGACTTGAAATGGAAGACATTAAATGTGTTGCTAAGGACGCTTGGAAAATTGTTGGGTCATTCTACTGCTCCACAAAATATCTCACTTTTTATGCAATCTTCTACCTGTATAAGAATCAAGTACGCCCTAAGATGGAGTACTGTTTCCACGCCTGAGGAGGTGCCGTTCAGAGCAACTTTTGTATGCTTTGCAGAGTACAAAACCGACTTCGAAATCTAGTAGGCGATGTCCTCTTCTCTTCCCTACATCTTCTTCCTCATCGAAGAGATGTTACTCGTCCCTCTGTAAGCTATCGTTTTTTTATGGTAGGTGTTCGACTCATCTCCAATATATGGTTCTTCCTGGAAAACATTCACAACAAAAACTCGTTTAACTACAACCACTGCAAATAAGTTTCCCTTCATTCTTTGTTAACGTAAAACTAGATGAAACGTTCATGATCAAAGCTTATTTCAAACTACCATTGCTGAACACAACATGGTCGTTTTCAAGTCCAATGTTAACAAATTCTTTTTGAGCCGTCCTCTCTAATAATCAATATCTTCCCAGTTCCAACCATCGTTATCCATCCTCACGGTACTGTCTCACCGGCCACCTGACGAATTCAGTAACCCTTATTCTCGAGTGGCTTTTGGATCTTGATAAGCGGTGACCCGTTAGTACAGAAAATACGCGTGTCTAAATAGATTTAAATCAAGACAATGAGGATGACAACAAATAGAGAATAATCACATTTCAAGATTAGGAATAACAAAATTTAAATGATAAGAAATACGTACAAATATTTCTGTTATTTTTCTGTTCAGCAAGTTCAGATCTTTCTAAATATCTCATCTGAAAGATTTCAATACTCTCCATATAATTCACCATTAAGATCATGAAGATGAAACCAGTCAATACTATTCTACAACCAAAAAAAATTCGCACCGGGCGTTGATAAAAGAAGAAAATTTGATAATTCATGCTCCCAGCCCTGAACACTATATTAGCACGTTCATAGTGTTCTGTGATTTTCAAGTTTTTTTTCTTACTTTGATTACGTCATTTATTTATTTACATCATTGTTTTGCTCTCTTATGTTTTCTGCTGATATGACTACAACTATTATTAAGACTTTAGTCTATTTATTTCGTCCTCCTAGTCCCCTTTTTTATGGTTGTTATGTTACTAGCACGCCTATTCCCATCCTTCAATTAATCCTTTATTCCCTTTTCAACCCACTTTTCTTATAATTCGTCGTTCGTCATCCAATCTAAACATGCAATGTGCAAACAAAAACTTAATCAAGATAATCAGCATTCTAGTATTATATATAACTTACGCTAAATACATGTCAGACATTTCCCAACAACTTATATATATATATATATATATATATATATATATATATATATATATATATATATATATATAGTCTCAGAAGTTTCTCAACCATTAAAAATAAAAAATTAAAAACATTTTTTTTCTTAAAACCCTTAAGTCCCAAGTCGTTCAGTGGAAAATCACTCATGTAAGTCAATTTAGTTTTTACAGTTATTATTTTAGTTTGCTTCTAACATTATTTAAGGGATCATCAGTTGTTTACCATGAAAAACTGTTTCGGGAATTTAAAAACACATATATATATATATATATATATATATATATATATATATATATATATATATACTTCAGATTTCCAATGAGAAACGGTCGGAGTACTCATTTCTATAGGGGAATATTAAGCACTACCCCCTCTTAATATCATTAAGAAGATAACATTCTTCAGCAACGAGTTCAAGAAAAGAATTAGTCTCTCAGTAAAGATGAGTACTGTTATTTTTCGTGACCCCTCAAAATTCCATGCTTAATGAAAATAAAAAAAGATTTTTTTAAATTATTTTTCATGTACATATTGTATTTTATTATTTTTGTTTGTTTACATATAAATACATCCATACATTTATATAGATTATAACTATCAATATACAATACGGTGATTTATGCAGGTAGATTTAAATATCGATTAATATCAGGATGACCCGACGTTGCTCGGGATAAAATGAAGATCAATAATATGTACTTTTTCACTATGATCATAACACTGTGTTACTTTCTTTTTGAGAGGTGACGGTAGTTAAGTTGATAACAACACGGACTGAAGACCTGGGTGTTCCAAGTTCGAATCCAGTCGGTTCCACAGTATTACTTTCACTTAGGGATGTTGGCAACCTTCTCGTGGTCCTTCCCGTTAGTACCCGATGTCTTTCCATAAAGTGTTCTAACTAGAAAAATATCAAGGAAACTAATGCCAACACTAGAATCATTTGATTCACACGAAAGAAGAAGACTTTCTTTGTTTTTACTGCTCCCTATCCACCCGTTTCGCCTCATAAATAATCCGAAATAAGCTGAAATGTTGGAAAATTCTCCAAATCATCATTAAAATTGGATATACGTACTTGAAGTTTTAAGAAGGTTATGTAACCATGGGTCACTTAGAGGTGGGGACACGTAGATATTCTGCGTATAGAGGGTAGCGATTATGAACCACTTCAGTTGTCATCCTAATAGAATTTTATACATATGATATAAATTTCATTGAATACATATATATTTTAGGTTTTAAGGGAGTTTTGACTTCATAGCGGTGCACTTATATTTTAAATAAGAATGCACTTTTAGATTCTATGTAGATTATCTAAAATTTCGTTCTATAGGATACACACAAACATCACACACAGACATTGAGTTTTATATATATATATATATATATATATATATATATATATATATATATATATATATATATACTGAGAGAGATACTTACTGGGATAATCTTCCATGATTTTGAATTTTATCTTTTTGTATTTTATATTTAACTAACTTTGCAATAACAGTTAAATACTTTAACACGAGGCTAATAGTTGACTTAACGGGTCACATTTTTTGGAAGTATGATATAAAATCTCTGATAATCGTGCTTGCTTCGGTCGATGTAAACTCCGACCTTATTCATGTGCAACTTTTCGAATTTATGAATCTTTATGTCCAACTTGCCAGGCTATGTACAAAATTATGAACTGAACCATTTATTTAGTCCACGTGGGTAGATTCTCCTTGTTCCATCAGTCATGACCGGGTTGAAGTGTAAATATTTTATCTCATACTTAGTATAATATGTACTAAAGATTGAACTTTCAACCTTCAGAAGACTATCAATTAGAAGTTATTGTAAATCAATGCCTTTAACCGTTACGTCAGGTGTTTCTGTTAATAATCCTAGTATACATTTGTGAATCTTTAAACTTTTTCGAGTGCGACATAAAGAATTACAAGTTTGAAAAATCTACATAAAGAAGGTCGGAGATTATATCGGTCGCAACGTTATGGAAATAACAACCAAGATGGGAATAGTAGTCTGAATAATCCCAATAATACAAATTATCAATTCTCAACTCAAAATTAAGAAACATACTAATTAACTGTGCTTAATGTTTATGATGTCAACAATTTCAAGTATTTTAAAATGCAATTTTTTGTTTAAACTTCACATTATCTTTGATTACCTGTCCTGAAACATTTTGGCGTTAATTTTAATAAATTAACACGAAAACCTCTTTTATCTTTTCATGGCACCATGGAGGGAAAGCGACAACCTCAGTTATATAAAACTACTCACTCTAAGATCACATTGTACATCTTGTTATCGACTCGCTTCCTGTCGATTACTCACTACTAAAATAGTCTCCCATTCGCCTATAATACACACCTTAAGTGATCCTTACTTCTGTTTTAACAATACACACGCTTGTCAAACCTGACCTTCTAGCCATGACAGACAATCACTCGTTAAGGTTTTCCTTGAATTGCTCAAAGCCTTTACCCCGATATGCGACACTATACTTAGGTCAAATGTGACTGCTTTTGCTCCACCAGTTCTTCTATGCATTGGAATCAAACATCTCAGCATTTCATTATCATCTGACATCAATTCAAATTTGCTTTAAATTGTTATTCGGAGTTTACACGTTTTATGTTTATACTGAAGTTAACACTGATAGCAAATCAATATAGAATAAGGAAATTGCTGGGTTTACTGGCAAGTTATCCTGAAAGAATTTCAAAAATGCACCAATTCACTTTAAACTGTTACTGTAACATTTCAAGTACGTTTTTCCAATAAAAAATAATGATAGTAAATCTTTTCGTTTTCAGGTGTGAATGGGAATCATATACTTCCCTTCTGGTCGGAAACAGTTGGTGCATTTTGCTGTTGATTAGGTTAGGAAAGAAACAGAAAAAAATAAAAACGTACGTTCGACGTTAGAGGAATACCACATATTGCATACTGTACAACGAATTGAAAATAAAAAGTTATAAGCAACAAAGATAACGAAAAAATTGGAAAATAATTTATTTAAAGCAAGCTAACTTACGTTGTAAATGTTCTACAATTGAGATAGAATCATGGATTTTACCGTTTCTCCAATACTGCTTTCAAAATGGCTGTTCAGAAATAGTTTAACGTCGATTTGATTAGGTGTGAAAGGGAGCAATGCAACTCATGTATATACTTATGATGTTAAAATAATCTTTCATCTATACTCCATGCATGGGCGAATGGTTGCTTTGTAGAGATATAAGATACTAGTTTTCTAGCCCGATAGAGGGGCCCTAGCTTCTGTGCAGCAAGCTTGGCAGTATCTTCTATGTATTTATTCCAATTCATTTTGCCTGTGAATATTAAGCCAAGGAGTTTGAACGTTAGACTATCGGGAATGGTGCTATCGGCCATGGGACTCTGTGGTTACAAAAGTTTATCATAATTGTTGAGAGAAATGCGCTTTGTCATAGCAGCATTAAATGTGACCATCCATTTTGACCCCTATTCATACTGGGCTCCGTGATTCTATTAATTAATGGATTTTCAACAAAAATACTGAATTTTAATTTTTTTTAAACTCAGAGCTAATATGTACCAATCCTCTAAATGTTATATAAAAAAACTTGTTACTCAGTGAGTTGCCGACATTATATGTTCCAAAATTGATAACGATCGGTTTCTAAAAATGTCAATGAATTCAAATGAAAACTGTATATATATGCACCCCCTAATTTTAAAGATTTACAAAAGAGAACTAAAATCCGTTAGGTTTTCCTGACTGTGCACGATCTGTTTATTACTAAAAAGAATGTGTTACTAGATAACCCGTAACTCCTTCGGTCAGTACTATATATATAAGTTAAATAATTAACTAATTATTATTACATTATATATATATATATATATATATATATATATATATATATATATATATATATATATATATATATAGATATATATATATATATAACAACGGAAGCTGAAGAGAGCCGGATGGCTAAGTTCTTCTGTGCTTTAAACCGACGGTACTAATGTTGTACTAATTCTTCTGTACTAATTTATATATATATATATATATATATATATATATATATATATAATATTTTACTTAACAGTGGATGTCTTCCAACGATGAGCTTTATTGTTTAAAGCTGTCAAAAGGTTTCATTAATTTATAACGACATCCATTGTTAAGTAAATATATATATATATATATATATATATATAATAAACTGAAAGCGATTTGCCCTGTTTACATTCAGACATTCTAGCTCTGTAAACTTAAGCTATATACAGAATTCAACTATGCTCACGCCTTAAGCCGATTCTTGATGTGTGTTTTCGGAAAATATGCACCCGTATTACTCGCTTTCAGTTAGCCTTACAATCCTAAAACAGTCATACATGAACGGAAAATCGGAGTAACTTTTACTTTTACACAAAAAATCTACTGACACTAACACCATCATCTTACATCGGGACATAATCTTCATGGTATATCTTGTCTTGATACCGCCGTCATTATTTCATTTTTTCTGACTTACAATTACTCTTTCCTGCTATATTTTATGACATAAGTACTGGTCGCTCCTTTCTGCTTTTGTAGGGGATTTGATTGGATATTACAGAGCCTTTTTATATATTCTAGAATTGTCACATTCACAGAATGACATGATTTTTTGTTACCAGCTTCCTTCATTATTCGCTACTGTTCGCATACATTTTCTTACTTTCTTTTCTAGTGTTTCTCTTATACAATTACTTTAACAATTTCCTTCCCGGGTATCGCCGGGTACATTCGGTTCCCTACATTTGTGTTTTCATGTCACCATTTTCGTGTATTTACACAGTTTCCAAGTGATATATACTTCCCTATTCTAGAATACAAGAATACGCTTAAGAACAGAAACATACACATTGGTAGTTCAAACATGGCGGTTATATATTTTTTGATTTTGTCATTCTATTTTTCTTTACAATTGTTTTTCCTATATTTCACAACAAATGAAAACGTTGCCGTTTAGTAATATTTTTGTTACATCTAAACCTATCATTCCCGGATCCCGCTAGATAGATAAAGTTATTTACATCTGGCTTAGTCGTGTTATATCTATTTACGTTCGATTACACTATTCCGCCGTAATACCTAATTTTCTATTTTCGGATAATCAAATGCTATTGAAGATCAAAAACAAAAACAAACACTTCTACTTCTACTATAGCGATGAATATTTTTTCTTGTTATCGCTTTAAAGAGTGGACCCATTTTCTAGACTATTTAAAAGGTATTATTATTAGTAAACACAATCCACCTTATTTTCCTCTAAGAAATACACTTTGGATATCAGTCAGAAATAATTTCTTGCTTTATCTACCTATTTTTACCTATTTGCTTTATATCTCAGGGCGACAGAAACAAAGCCGTTGCCAATATTTCTAATAAACAATGTTTGTTTTTATTTTCAGTTTATTACAAAACATACTCTCTTTAAAACCCATCACAAACCCTAAGTCAATGTGACAAAAAGCAACCATCCCAACGAACCGAGAAACATACTCTAAATTAGATCTACCACTAACCCTTAGTCCGCGTGACAAAATACAACGTTCCTAACATATCGAGAAATAAAAAGAGAAGGTTCTACAATAAACAGTCTACATTAGACCTACCACAAACCCTAAGTCTGCGTGACAAAAAACAACCTCCCAAAGAACCGAGAAACATACTCTAAATTAGATCTACCACTAACCCTTAGTCCGCGTGACAAAATACAACGTACCTAACGAACAGGAAAATAAAGAGAGTAGGTTTTACAATAAACAGTCTACATTAGACCTACCACAAACCCTAAGTCTGTGTGACAAAATACCTCCCAACGAACCGAGAAACATACTCTAAATTTGACCTACCACTAACCCTTAGTCCGCGTGACAAAATACAACCTTCCTAACGAACAGGAAAATAAAGAGAGTAGGTTTTACAATAAACAGTCTACATTAGACCTACCACAAACCCTAAGTCTGCGTGACAAAATACCTCCCAACGAACCGAGAAACATACTCTAAATTAGACCTACCACTAACCCTTAGTCCGCGTGACAAAATACAACCTTCCTAACGAACCGGGAAATAAAGAGTAGGTTCTACAATAAACATAGTCTACATTAAACCTACCACTAACCCTAAGTCTTTGTGACAAAATACAACCTCCTTACGAACCGAGAAATGACGAAAGAGGGTAGTTTCCGCCAAGACTTAGAGGTAGTGGTAGAGTTTAGAGAGTTTTTCTTTGTCTGAAAAACGCGTATCTCTACTCATATTTCATGATATTTTCACAATAAATATGAAATAGAACGCAAAACAAATAAAACGATTATTTACAAATACGCATTAATATAATTTTATCCACAAATTCCATAAAACTAATCAGTGTTACCGACAACATTTTTGTAAAGGAAATAGACTTGGGACTTTAGTCAAAAACAATGTTTTGCTATAACTATTCATTTGTTAACTATTTGCATTAAAATAATTACTATTTAATAGAAGTAATGAGCCTTTTGAGTTTGTGTAAATATCATTTTTGAGTAAAGTAGCCATCTTTTTTTTTGCGTTACTGACTAAACAAACAAGGCTACTTTGTTCAGAATCGGTGTTTACACGGACTTAAAACGCTCATTACTTCTATTAAATAGTAATTCTAAACGCAAATGTGTCACAACTGCGTAAGTAAACAAAATTAATACTTTTAAAATGATTTTACAAGTGTGTTTCCTTTGAAATAATTTATGTCGGTAATAGTAATTATTATCCAAAACAAAATTAATATTTGCAAAACAAATGAAGGTAACATCAGCACAATTCAGACAGCAAATCAATAAGGTGCACTATTTTGCACCGTCGCTGCTTGCAAAGTCATACTAAACTAATCGCTAAAATATGCAAGTCATTTTCAAAGCTAGTCGCTTGAATATAACTTATCTACTGTTAGTTTTATTGGTACTTAATAGTATTATATTGGTACTTATTAATATTATTACTAGTAGTAGTAGTAGTAGTAGTAGTAGTAGTAGTAGTAATTTCTAAAGCAATTTTTACGCCCTAAATTTTTTCAGGATGTTCGCAGATAATGAACTAAAAATAAGTAGCCTCTCTTTGATGGGGAGGGAGAGGGGTTTATTTAGTTGACGATGTTATTTACACTAAACATGTGTAATCCGCTTAAATTTCTTTCCTAAAATAATTATTCCGGCAAAGAAGATTATTATAATGGAGACACTTTTAAATTATGTCCCAACCCCTCTAAATGTAAGGGAGATAAGAAATGTGAAATACGCAAAACGAATTATGTACACCTATAACCTAAATGTCTACTAGGTTGATGGTTATATTTAATGCTACCAAGACAAAACTCTTATATGTTAACAATTGTAAGAGACCTTTCCAACCATTGATTGGCATAGCTGATAGCACCCTTGCCGAGAGTCCAACATTAAAACTATTCGGCCTAACAGTCACAGGTAACATGAATTTGAATAAATACATAGAATATAATACAAAGGTGGCTCCCTCTACTGAGCTAAGAAAACTCATTACATCTGCCAGTATTCTATATCTGTAGAAAAACACTATTCGTTCATATATGAAGTGTCGTTTCCACGTCTAGGCTGATGGATCGACCACTAGTCTTTCCCTCTTCGACAAGGTCCCAAAAGAGTTTCTAATTCAGTGTTTCTCAACCTTTTTTACTCTCGACTTACTTACGATCACATGAAACTGTCGCGACACTTAATAATTTTAAATATTGTATAATAAAATAGTAAAACAAATTAAAAATACATACATAGACTTGTCTCATACAGTTTATTATGTTAATATCCACAAATTGTCAGTTACCTAGTGTGAAACAAACTTGTGCCTGGTGTTTTTATGACTTCTTGAATATTTGGTCGCATGTGAGATAAGCAAACTGTCATTTCTTCTTCAGTGGAACATAGTCTTTCTCTCTTATTATTTTTTTAATATTATTTAAGGTTGAAAATCCCAATTCACACAAATAAGAAGTAGAGAATTGTAAAAAAACTAATAGGGCCTTTTCAGATAATGTGGGAAATCTAAAATGTGTTGATATCTACCCCAGAATGCTTTATTTTAAGACGGTGGTCACTTGAAATGGTAGCCAATAACTCTTCTTCGCATAAATTAAACCCAATATTAGAAGGAACATCTACAAAAAGATTATGTACCCAGTAGTGGTGGCAATTGTAAGAAACATACCAAACTCGCCCAACTTTGCTCTGTTTTTACAAATGACAATTTTTAGAGTAACCAACTTATCTGTCGAAGTTAGAATATCTTCGTTTCGACCTTGCATACTACTGTTCACAATATTTTCGTTAAATATTTAATTTTGGCTATCAAAAATTCTTCTCGAATATATTTACAGAATATTTCCTGATTTTCTTTATCAAAAACTATTATTTATTTCTTCTGTAATTCATGAATGCGAGTTAACACTTTACCTTTTGACAGCCATCGAACGTCGGTTTGCATGAGTAGGCGAACATATTGAGAATCCATTGATTTGCATAATTCTTCGAATAATCTCGATTTATAGGTCTGCTTTTAATGCAATTAACAATTTCAACTACTTGATTTAACACTTGCTTCAAATCTTCTTGTGATACTTTTGAAACTAAAACTTCTGTATGTAAAAATCAATGAATACCAACAAGATTTGAATTTTATTTTTGTGCTAGTGATGCAAAACTTTTAATACAGCCTACCATAAACGGTGCAACATCATTACAAATGCCAACACAAATTCACGTCAAATTTATTCTTTTAAAAGATAGACTGTTTTCATGTTTCCTCTAGTAGTTGTTGGCATTTCTTTACAGCACAAAAACTGATTGATTATTACATCATGAACCGAACAAATACAAGCAATTGAGCTATGTTACTGATATCGGTCGATTCATCGACTATTAAAGCAAATTTAGATCCTTCAAGTTTTTTCTGAACATTTATTTCAATGTTTTTAGGTAAATCTACAATTCTCCCGTGTATTATATTATTTTAAAGCGGAATTTTACTTATTTCTTTTTAGCTGTCTCACCTAGCATGAATTTCATCATCTTTTTGCAAGCGGGAAAGATAACTGACTCAGCAAGAATGTGGGATTTGGATTTCATTGCTATCATTTCAGCGACTTCAATTGAAACGAGTTGAGCTCGTTCAGACACATTCATTGTTTTTTGAAAATATTGCGTTGCTTTGATTGTTGTTGTAACAGTCTTAGAAAATAATTAAGATCTTTATCTTGTAGGTAAGAATGTTTAGTAGTGAAATGTCTTTGTAATTTATTTGGTATCATGGATGTATTAGCCATTTTATCTCCACAAACTATATATAATATGCATGGTTGAGCAACATCTCATGTCCAAGAAAGTCCAAACTCCAAATAATCATCACAATACTGTCTATTATGACGAATTTTGTAGGATTCATCGTATGTTCTGTTTTAATCTCACACTCGTGACTAACATCCTTTATTTTAACAAATTGTATCTATTGTAAATGCGAAATTATAATGAATTAACACGCGCGTACTCTAACCAACAATCGTAAGGAACAGACAGTGTTAAACTAATTCCTGAGTGAACGGTCAACCTCCTGTGTCAAACTGGAATATTAAGTAGTGTTCAATTTTTTTTTTACTTAATCACCTTTTGAAATATATGAAAATGTTAATCTTTATTCTACCAAGACAATAACAAAAACAGAATAAACTTATTTAATTAATGCACCATATAAGTTAACTCAAGTATTGCGAGCTAAAAACAATAGTTTGAAAGTACGTAAACAACATTGATTCTAAGCTAAAAGATTGAAAAATAGGCAAACACAGAAAACAGCGTTGAACTCCAGTTATGATTCCATGAAAAATGCCAGTATACTGAAATCATATGCCTTAATAGGGTTGAAATCAAAATTCATATACATTAAATGTACAAAAGCAAGGAAATTCCCAAATGTTTACACTTTTATTGTCATTAAGGGTATGCGAGCACAACAGGGCTATGTTTTTTACTGGTAGGTATTTTTCTTCAGCACACCTCACACACTTCATCCACTTATGCATAGAGATGTATACTGTAGTGATGTGATAATGAAATGGTTTGGTTGATATGTAGTCATACCCTTAATGACAATAAAAGTGTACAAATTTGGGAATTTCCTTGCTTTTGTACATTTAGTGTATATGAATTTTCATCTTAACCCTATTAAGGGCATATGATTTCAGTATACTAGCATTTTTCATGGAATGGCACTACTTTTGTAAAGGCTATGCCTCAATACAATGCCTTCTCATAAGGTTTTTTGGGATTTCTGGAAAACAAAGGTATATGGTAAACTGAAATTAAAACCTCTATATCTGCCAAAAATCAACTGAATCGATCAAATAGTTGATGAGATACAAGGTGGTACGTACGTACGTACGTACGTACACACAGATAACAGGATTTCTCGCGCCCCCCTTGATTAGTCACAAGCTAGTTTTTGTTTAAAATCATCTTTAATTCAGAGATTAAAATTAAGTGTCTAGTACGATTAAGTTCCGCGTAAGCAACTTGTAAACACTTTTGGCACTGCTCTAGTAAAGTTGTGAAGCAGAATTTATTTGTTTTTAATTTTGAAGAGTTACATTCAAGACAGCGTGTTGTCGCTTACGCCTCAGTGGCAGTGTGTCTTGTTTGTGATGAATAGATGTAAAAAAAAACATTTAAATATGAATAGAAAGAAAAAAAGAATACAGACAAATAGCATAATCGGTTGATAGTTTAAAACAATTTTAAGTCTTTCAACTTGCCGCGACGCCCAATTGCTTATGATTGCGGCACGTAAAGACGGGGTTGTGAGTTCGATTCTCGATATGGTCGTATTTATTTTTCACTCATTTTGTGCAGCTTTTGAAGTCAATTATTTCAAATTGAAATATTAAGCGATGATTTATTGTTTTCTATATTTAACTTAACTTGCAGGAATTAGGAATCTCACTGCGTCAGGATAAAGCTTAGTCATCCGCACTGAAGATCCGGTTCTAAGCCTCTTATCTATCACTAACAGAAATTTGGTGTGTCTGTCTGAAACCAAAACTATACTATTATTTCAAAATCTTAAGCCGAAACTATACTATTACTATTTTTAATGAGCAATTAAGTGACAATATTATTTCAGACTAATATACTACCTTTCAATGCAAGAGTAGTGTATTATATGTTCTATTGTCATGATACAATTCTCCCAGACATCACTTCCTCCTTTTGTTGTAGGCAGAGTAGTATCAGTTCGTTCGTCATATATACTAGAAAAGATATGAGCCGTCAGGGACCAACATTTTGGTAGTTTATTAAAAGGTCAAGAGTAAAATATACACAATTCGAAAGTGATTTGTAAACAAAAGGGAATATAAAACTAAAAATAACAAAGTCGATCCATAACAAAATAAATCAATTTTTATTGACGATAAGCAAATTTAGAGAAATGGCCAAATATACAGTTACTGGTAAGAAATAGTCTCGTGCGAACCCTGAACATAAGAATGGCGATTTGATATTAATAGCAGCTCCTAAGACAGTGATGTGCGCAGTTAGCAGTAAATGGGAAGTCTAAATCTGTTGCTGTCGCTGAAAAATATCTGTTGGACTTAGCTTAACCTACAATTCCATGGCGCCAATATCCCATTGTCTATTTTGTAGAACGTGCAAAAATGTTGTTTTTTTCAATTTCGATTGGCTGAAATTAAATTTCAGTATAAAGACTCTTACCCAATCAAAAATTGATATTATCAAACAAATATTCGTTTTCTGTTAATGGTTTCATAGATTTAAATTTTAACGTTTCATACGAGGTCAGACAGTTTTTAAATTAATAATATTCAGTAACTCAATTTTTACGGCCAATGCAAAAAATAAATTATAAATACGTCCAGGCAACAACGGATCGGGACAGCTAGTATACATATATTCTATATATAAATATAAAATAGTAACTGTGTGTGTGTCCGCCTGATCTTTGTGTTTTATGTTTCCCCAAACCGCTGGACACAATTATTTGAAAATTGGCATGTTGATTACGCTGGTGTCCACGGGGGGGGGGGGTGCACCCCTCTCTCATTTAAAACGGTTTTCCCTTAGATTTAAATGAAATTTAAACCATAGGTAAATGACCAAAAATGATGTCTACCTTCAAAATCTCAGGAAATTTTGATAATATTAAGATGGTCCCCGGGGTCACAACCCCTCCACTGAAAACTGTTTTTCCTTTGATTCAAATGAAATATATATATATATATATATATATATAATCAAAGAGCACACCTTTCTGGCTGTGCATGTCTGCCCCTACAAACGAAGGTTTACTAGGAAGTGTACTTCTAATATAATTGTATTCGCATGCGCAATTTGCATTTGAACATAATGGAAGTATTTTTTGCATTTCTGACTTCCCCTTTAAAGAAGCTAATGACAATGTTCAAACATGTTACACAATGAAATTAATCTATTTATTAGCGTTAGTTTAATAGTATTAACATATATCTGAATAACTTGGTGAGTAAGATATCTAGCTAACAGCATCTAGGTTGCTGTTAAAGTAAACTCTCCCTACAATAATGTTGCATATGATTATATCTAACACTCTTACTTGGGCAACAGCGGACAGCTCTGCTAGTATATTATACATTTTATTAAGTTCCCAATTTTATGTAGTAGCTCAATAATGTACAATACAACAATATTTAATATTATCATATAACCATAGTATTTTTGTACTAATACTTTTGAAAAGCAAATGTTTTGGGGAGTAAATGTACAACATGTATATAATTAGTCCATTTGGGGTTGTTTTCTGAAATTTTGTCAGATCGTGCAAAAATATAATGTGTTCTAACTAACGGTATGAATATTGGTAAAATTCTTGAGGTGGTGAGACATAAGTCATCATTAGGCCTCTTCAATAAAAAAAACAAACATATTTTCAAGGTAAAAGGTGGTAAGCAGTTCCAACATACATAATAACAGCAATACGTACTTGAGAGATTTATATGTGTAGCTACCGCTACTATAACAAGAAAAATACAGAACATCCCCATAAAATATAGACTAGGTGAAATATAGACTAACCCTAACCCTAACATCCCCATAAAATATCGACAAGGCGAAAAATAGACTAACCCTAACATCCTCATAACATATAGACTAGGCGAAATATAGACTAACCCTAACCCTAACATCCCTAAAAATATAGACTAGGCGAAATATAGACTAACCGGAACATCCCCATAAAATATAGACTAGGCGAAATATAGACTAACCCTAACATACCCATAAAATATAGACTAGGCGAAATATAGACTAAGCATAACATCCAAAAAAATATAGACTAGGCGAAATATAGACTAACTCTAACATCCCCATACAGTATAGACTAGACGAAATATAGACTAACACACAAATGTTATAAACACAAGCTCTCTCAAGCAACAATTCTTCCTATGATTCCATATCTCTTGAATATAGCACCACGTCATAAATACAAGCCTATTTAAATTAGAGACCATTCTCGTCTAAGTGGAGCCGAATCGGTCCTCATACTCCTAAAATCTGAGGTGACCCGTTATGTTTTACCTTAGAAAGTAATTGATTTTTTTAAACTCTCAGTGATGTCTTAAATCAAACTTTATAACACTTAAGTAGAGTTTACTTTCTTACTAAGTTCTTTTTATTAACAGAAATAGGAGATGAGACAACTTTATAAACAAAAATCCAGCAAGTCATCCAGTAGCAGTTAATAAAGCTGGTAACTCCAGAAAAGGGAGTATAGGAATGGTGCTTTTCAGTTTTAGACCTTGCTAAAGATGATGCAACTCAAAGTCGGTATCGCATCTACCATTAATATTTTGGGTTATGGTGAAATAAAAGAAATCTGCGAGTTAATCCATTATGCTACACTCCACACATATTTTTAAATTGTTATTGCGGTATACATTTCTTTTCTGAAAGCTTCGTCTGAATGTTTAGATAGTCCTCCGCTATAGCAAACTCTAAATCCGTGCGGAACATGAATATCAAGCTCATATTGGCTTTATTGCTTATGTATGTAGAAAATTCAAACATAAACTAATTAACCAATCATTAGAATGTTGCAACACAGCTGCTTGCCGTAAGGGTCTAAATGTGGACTATATTTAGTTTAATACTAAAGGGGATAAAATGGGTGGAAGCATTTACTTTAATTTTAGATACCTCTGATTATTATTGAATTTTAACCAGACGTGTTGGACATAATTTGTTAAATTTTCCCATAATTTTAGTTTCTGTGCAGCATGTTTAAATAGTTCTGGGGGCATGATATAGGTAGAATCTCCAATTTGAAAATTAAAATATATCAGATTTACATTAAGTTCGATCTATAGTCATTAGACACTATTATGCAAGATTCCTTGGATTTCTTAATAAGACTCCTTATATTTTCAACATTTTCAAGAATCAGATCATGCAATCGAGTTCGATCTAAATTGAAATAAAGATCCTCGATATGCTGCTTAGTAAAATTTTGTTGATTCTTGATATTCGTGAAGGGACATAAAGGCGGTAATAAATTGTTCTCTACGGGGAATTCATTTTAGAAGTTACGGTGAAAGGAAAATAAACTCATCATTTTTCACTCGAAATCTTTAATTTCAAACAAAGTTACAAAAACAATTCGTCTAAAACTTAATGTCCGAATTGTAATGTGTAGGAACGTCACAGGAACTAAAAAATGTTATCCGATAATCTAGACAGTCATGCGGTGTTTCTCTTTACAAACAGCAAGTCGCTTATGTGGGAGACGACTTGTATCCACACTTTTTGCCCCCTTGTCCCTAATAGAACCGGCAACAAACCCTCTTTATTTATCCTCATTATTTACATCAAGATGTAA
This sequence comes from Sepiola atlantica, assembly GCA_963556195.1. Taxonomy (NCBI): domain Eukaryota; kingdom Metazoa; phylum Mollusca; class Cephalopoda; order Sepiida; family Sepiolidae; genus Sepiola; species Sepiola atlantica. Next base: position 34,453,023 of record OY744528.1, read on the forward strand.
AAATAAAAGATATGGCACAAGGCAATACACCCTGAACATGAATCTGCGTCAGCAGAAGAATGCAGGAAATCAAAAAGAAGTCATCACTGAGTTTTCAAAGACATTTCGTTCATTTGAAGGGTTAGAGGAGCAATTGACACAAATCTTTAGAATCTCAGTCCTTAGTTTCGAAGATTTCTTACAAAAGAGGTTCTACAGAATTCGAACTAAACTAAACCAACTTTTGCTGAATTATATATACGTAAACAGCCAGAAAAAGGTCAAAAGTTCGAGGCAAACGGAACCGTCGCCAAACAGTCAAAATTTAAAAACACACCTAAATGTATTTTTCTTCATGTAGAAGGATTTATTTCGGACGAAGGTAAAGAATAAAAAAAAAACTTCCATTCCTACCACCCTGAGAATATTTTAATAAAAATAACACTCCTTCATTTTGTTGTTGTGTAAAAGGGGCTCGGTTGTCGGCAAATTGTCAATTAGTACATTGGTCAGGGTTGGTTAAATATTCTTTAGAGTTAGAAAATAGGCGTACTCTGTAATGTAGGATTTTACCTTCCGATGTAATGAGGGTACGGGACGTGGAAACTCGACGAAAAGATCAAATAGTTTAGTGGCAACTAATTGCCTCGCTGCTTACAAGCGAATTCCGCCCTTGTAATCTTGAAGGTGCCAATTAAATAAAACGGTAACATACAAAACACCCAAGTCGGTATAAAACGACTTTTTTCATTGTTAAGTCTACTTAAGGGGGCAAACAATGTCTTCATTTACAACATATCCATCATAGCATCATCCAATTAAAAATGCAAATAGTTACATATGTCAGCGACGCCACACAGAATTCCATCGCTTCCCCCCTTCATATCGAACTTGGGCAAATAAAATTCCCAATATTTTTTGCTTTCATATATTTGACTTTCTTTTGAAAAAAAAATCAATTACTCATTCGGGAGATTGAATAGCCTGTGTAAATGCGGTAAAATGTATTTTAGGTTTGATGCCGTCTTTAATTGTCTTCTACCAGAAATTTATTTCGGTGCTTATTCGTATACTGCTTCGTTTGTTTCCGGAAATCTGCTTCGGTCAGAATCGGTTCAGTTTGTAAAATTACCGTTGAAAAAGTGTGTATCTAGTTTTTATTTAACAATCTTTCAAACTAATATCCGCTAAATATGTAAATTCATAATCTAGGGTTGTTTGTCCATATTCACCATACCTATATATTTTAAAGTTGTAATAAAAATAAACGGCAATCTACCCTAGTTACCCGCCCATTTTCTAACAATTATTCTCACGATAATGGCGGAAGGATTTAAAATGTAGCAAGTGTGTTATCCTAAACATCTTTTGACCCAATCTTTATAAAATTCTAATGATAGTTATCGAATTATGTCTTTTTCATCCCCGAAGGTTTAAAAAAATAAAAATTGGTCTGAAAAAAAAAAAAAAAAAAAAATTAAATAAGTAAATAAAAAAAGATATTCAAATACCCACTGGTTGAAACAATTTTTTATTTATCACGATTTTTATTTAACAAAAACAATGCTTTAGTTTCAGCACATTGAAGACTAATTTTTATCACAGACACTCTGAGTTATAAAAACAAATCCAAACCAAAGAAAGTATGAAGCTAAATCCTAGTTGAAACGCGAAAAAAAAAAAAAAAAAAAAAAAAAAAAAAAAAAAAAAAAAAAGTTGAAGATGGTAAAAAAAATGAATAAGAGTTTAGCCCTATAAAATGAAGACCCATCCGAACGTCTAGTCGAGTTTCAAGAATAGCACTTTCCATCACTTAAAGAATATGCTGCTGTGTCAGTTGAAGAATTGGCGATAAGGCTTCCTTAGAACCATACATTTTATTGTTATCAAATCCTTGTTTAAGCTATTGACGATACATATCGTATATAAGGCTAGTGATGTGTCACTTATTTTTGGAATCCGGGTATATCTTATAGTTTCTGATCCCTGCGATTCGTCTAGTTTGTTTATGTATATGTTGTCCTATTTCATGCGGTTGCTTTGTGTTCGCCGTTTTGGTTTCCGTTCTTCAGATGTGTTTACTTTATATATACACTATTGAATAGATGTATTCGAATAATAAAATGTCAGTTTACAAAATTCCTTATTTAAAATTATTTCTAGAAAAGTGTCCTTTTTGAATAGAATGCTATATTTTAAAATACCAAGCGAAACAGAAAAAGAATCTGGCAAATTTTGCTAACCGAACTTTAATATTCTCGAAGCAGCATCTGTGGAATGTAATATAATCGCGTTACAAGTATGGTGGGTAGATCAGATTTTTTTTTATATCTTACCCATCGGATTTTAAAAGTAAAAATTAGATTCTGTGACAAACTTTGTTTACAGCTCAACTTTCAGTGAAGATATAAAAGCTTTTTCCAGTTCTTATTCGACAATCTTAAGATTAATTGAGCATAGATAGGTGAAATGTTATTATCTAGCTTTTTGGTGTCAGTACTGAGCATACCAATATTTCTCTTCGTGGGCATTAGACTTTCAAAAGAATCGATCCTCCATCAGCTGTCGTGACGTTCGACTCGGAAGCGTTCGACAGTTCTACACAAACGGCCGAGAGTTGCCGAGCCGAAGCAGCCGACATTTGATACTGTGCTGTGTCCTATGATAATAATGTTTTGCTTGTTTTTTTTGGGGGGGGGGGATTTTTTAGGGTTACGGTTAGGGTTTACTAATTATCTTTGAAATAGTTCCAGAAAACTGATATAACTTTCTAGAGATGTTCAAAGTTCATTTAAAACTCTACTGAATTGACGTTAGCCGCCATCAGAATAGGTCATGTTAATATTTTCAGATAAAATACATTTTCTTTTGAGATGAACTATTGCTATAATGTTTCAAACACCAAATTTGAAACCGAAACTAATAATCAGATATGATTGATCCGTTTAAAACAGTCCGTATAAGCCACACCTTTTTGCATATTGCTAAAAAAAAAACAAATAAAACCAGCTAACAATTTGCTGAGGGAATTATTTATAAAAATTTCGAAGTAAAAGGCCATAATTATTTGAAAGTCGCTGGATAAAAAAGTTTTTAAAAAGTGGCTTTCGAATCGTAAACTATTTCGGGCATTTCCGGAACAAACTCTGGCTTCCTCAAAATACTGAAAGTCTCTGGATACCCATTTATTACAAGTACCAACAATTTAGAAATACGAGCGCTAACTATATTGGAACAAAATTAACAGTTAACACTGATGACAATAAAGTCTTGTTTTTGAAATTCCGAAAGGTTTAAAATTGATGAAATAAAATTAAAATGGGAATAAAATGGTATTGGTATTAAAAACCAGCTGAGAAAATAGGTTTGCATACAGAACTGAAGTCAAAGGAATCTTACAAATCGCACGGTTTGTATTGAAAATTGGTTGTCAGTAATGTTGTTTAATGACAAAAAAAAAGGGATAAAAAAAAACATCACTCAGTTTTCGAAGACATTACGTTCATTGACGTGCATTCTGGAGAACTAGGTGGAGACAAATTTCGAAAGACCCACCGCTTACCAATTTCTACTCGGATGTTGGGAGCGGGCGTCTTTCGTTTCGGGTGATATTTCCGGTAGTTCTTATAAATATAACGTAGGAGGTAGAGTATAATCAAAATAAAGATGACCATCGTCACCGTAAGTAGAATAGTCTTTGTCGACATTAGAACGGAATCCTCTATGGGGTTGGTAGTTTGCGGGGTGCTAGTTCCTGACGGGTCCGTTTCCGACTTGTCTTTTGCATGTTCCTCGCCAAAGTCGTCTCGATATTTATCCAAGGATTCATCGTCGTCTCGCGTTGTTGGCCCTTTTGTGGTCGAGATGACATCGTCATTTTCCCCGTTTGCGAAGGGAGTTTCTACCGGGCAAGATATTTGGACACTATGTTCAGGGGTTTTCGTTGTAAGTACTGGCTCCTCGTTATTATTTGGCGTTCCACCAATTCCCAACAGAGTTGATAACAAAATAGCCAATAGTGTTAGCAAATGCATGATTGACGCTCAGATGAAGTGAATGACACAATAAGCATTTATGAACATTTTATTGTCCAATGAAATGCCGGACAATTTTTTAACCAATCGTATTTGGAGATTTAATTTTATGGAATAATGTTTATTTTTGGAAAACTTTACTTCTGCTTATTTTATTTAGTTTCTAGCATGGAAGTCAGGCGGAACCCGGGATTGTATAAGGACTCCTTGTTTACTCTTGCTACCAGACGCGAACATATTACTATTTTGATCTAGTTTGTATATAAATGTATATAGTTATCAGATCATTTGTGTTGTTTCAGCACTCCCACCACAAACGCAGACCCTACGGTGTAACTGTAAATCACTTTAATACTAATGTTGATCGAAATAGTTGTTTGATGCTAGTAGAAGGCTTTATTCTCAATCAAAATTCACTGACAACACCACATTCATTGTGTTTGTTTGCTTGTGTCTAACGACGTTTCAATTATTATAATGTAATCCCAGGTCAAACAGTTTCTGTTTTTAGAATAAGACAGTTGTTACCATGTGAACTTACATCTTTTCTTAAGGTGTGTGTAGAGTGTTGGATTAAACTATTCATAAAGTATGATTGATTTTGTTTGATGTTTAAATTTATTTTTTTGTTCCTTTTAGGTTCTTTAAGATATTATTTGTGCCGTTCTTTTGACGAGGGGTTTTCAAATTGTTTGCTTGGTAACATGATAATTAATATGTCTATGCAAATTAATTGGTATTTGTGTCTTGATAGATAATATTTTATTCATACAGAATTTTAAAAAAACAATTACATATGTCTGTAGAAATTGGTTTCTTTAAGAACCCCTATTATTTGGAAAAAGACAGATACACAAAATATAGATACACTGCAGAAGGAAATGAATGCACAACTACATTTTAACGTTAATAATAAAAGAATGGAATGTTAAAAGGTAGATACAAATATTTCATTATCTTTATTTGTGTTTCTACTTCTTATTCCTCTATCAAATCGGCTTGCAACTTCTTCGTGTGTCGCGACGCGGCGACTCCTTTTGATGCAGTTCCCATGACAACGAACCTGTTAAACCTACACGTTCATAGCTCGGAGATCCGAAACTAACGAACTGTTACTACCATGAGATGACACTTTCTGATTTATCATCAATTTTGGAAGTATGATGGAAGCACTATTGTGGCACATGTACTAAAGAGGGGTCTGATTTATTCCCTGCTTCATTTGTAGGAGCTTGTTTGACTCATTGGTCTATTGGTCTTCTTTCAATTTGCTGTTAGACAACTTCGTTATAATACATTTCAGTAGCTTATTTTCAAGAATTGCAGGCTTGTAGAACTATCTTCCTGCTGACTGTTTTCCTCCTACCTATAGTCTTGGTATTTTTGTTAAGATTAAGGTCAATAGAAGTCTTCTTTCTTTGCGTTAATTTTATTTAGTTCTTTTTAGCTCCTTACATCAAGTAGCTTCATGCCTTGCCTGGAGGGACGTCCATAGAAACTATGTAATAGTTCTTTTTTTACTTTTGTAATTCTATACACCGTAAACAAAGCACATATCCGCTGAAACATAAAGGGGATACAGTGAATTAGGGACCATATTTGAAGGGGCATCCCAATAGGGAGTTGAGAAGCGAAATTTCTGTTCACATTACATGTAAATTCTTGCATATTAGTACATTTAGGAAAGCAAGAAAAAGGGGAAAATTCCAAAGGCTTGCAGTTCAAGAGGAGAAACTATTAAAGTAAAAAGCTTTCCCACATCTAGGGACTTCTGCAGTGAAGGGGTAGGATTTTGCTGCTTGTCGGGTTGGTCGGGGGTATTTACGTCGAGGAGGCATCAATGCTGCAAGTTCCTTGGGGCACATTCAATTGAAGTACTTGTAAAACAAGCACACGGGTGCAACATTGTGGCAATAGGACAGGGGTTGAATCTTGGTTGACAGTACGGGACCTATAAAAATGAAGACTTTTTGGGCCCTGTCTAATAGGGAGATAAAAGTGGTTGATGCTCCAGACGATATTTGCCAACAATACTCAATGCATGGGCGAATGGTGGCTTTGTAGAAATATAGGGTACTGCCAGGTGTGAGAAATTTCCTAGCTCGGTAGACGGAGCCCACCTTCCATGCAGCAGTCTTGGTAATCTCCTTTACGTATTTGTATAAATCCATGTTGGCTGTGAATGTTATGCCGAGGAGTTTTAATGATGAACTCTCAGACAATGCTATTACCTATGGCAATTGGTGGTTAGAAAATGTTTCTTATAATTGTTAAAGGAAACGAGCTTTGTTTTAAGAGTATTAAATGTTACCATTCATTTACGTCTCCATTCTACTCCAGACTGGAAGTTATTTTCTAAGGATTCCGACAGCGCTTTCAATATGCGTGAGTTCGTTTTGCCCATATGTCTAGAATAGAGCATGGTGTAATCAGCAAATATATCCATCTCGGACACAATTTCATCAGGAAGATCGATTATAAATATCAATGATAATAAAGATCAAAAGAGTGACCCCTGCGGCGCACACGCATTAATGTCATGTTGTTTAGATGTACGGCCATTGAAGGCAACATTCATCATATATTAAATATCTGTCCAGTAATACTGTTCGATTTAATTTTTATGATATTCTCATACCAGACCTTGTCAAAGCCTATGGATATATCAAGCGAAACGCCCTAACGTCACCTGCGTTGTGTTATGCATGGTATATGCGTTCAGAGATGACTGTTAGGATATCTGCTTTACAACGGGCTTTCCTTAATCGGTCAGGGAGAAGTTTAGCATTTACGAGCTGATGGACTATCGCTACATTGATTTACAATTCAAAGATTTTAGCGAAGAGGGAGCAGACTAATGGGGCGATACTTAAGCGGGTCAGTTCTTTTCCCCACACATCCTGAACACTGGTACTATAGAATCAATTTGTCAGCTTTGCGGAAAGTAAGATTCAGATAGTTTGGAGAAGACAGGGTCTAGCTCACCAGGGCATTTCTTTATTAATATAGCGGGGAGGTGTGTACGTTTGTAATGATATCCCAGACATAGGAAGAGGTGATGATCAGACCATCGAGTGTGGCTACTGTTCGCAGTAGGACATTTTGGAGGAAGTGGTGTGTGGGGTTTAAAGTAGAGTTTAAGGCAGGACCGCTGAACAAGCTATTCGACCTACTCCGTTGCCGTGCAAGCGATATCATTGTGATTGGATAGTGGGGTAATTGTTGATTGCCAATTAATCATCACATTGGTATAAATTTTCCGGAAACTTCTGCCACTCAATTCGTTTTCTTGTCATAACTGTATACCTTCTCGTTGCGAATATTTCACTCTTACAGTGATTTCTAGATGATACAAAGTTTTGCCTATTTGTATCTGAATTCTGGCCGCTGAATCAGCGAAACGCTACTTGCTTATGTGAATATAGCAGCAACACAGGTTGGGGTGAACCATTCGGGAGAGTAGAGCTTTTTATAGAATTTCCGCGTGGGGACATGTGCTAAAGTGTCTGCTTTGATCCATTGAGTTGCCTCATTTACGCACTGTTCAGCAAGAAGAATATATTTTACTCTATGGGCCGTCTCTGATGTGATCTCTGATGGATTCCTAATCAGCCCTTTTAAAGTATGACATCATTTTGAGTAACGGCTCTTCAGCTTGGGGTCAAAAGTTTAGTTTGATATCTATCATTATCACAAGGTGATCAGCGTTCACGAGCGGGCTATGGGCATTGGTTACACAAGCATCTGGCACTGGAGTACATCAATAAGTGAGGCTTGCTGATGATCACGATCTGGGAGACAGGTCGGAAAGGTGACAGTCTGTGAGATAAAGAGAAACTATACGTACTTTTACCAGCTGCGTCTGTATAGCCCGAGAAACAAATCTAATTACTAGAGTGAACATTACAATCCTAAATACATATATTTAGGCGCTCGGATCTAAAGAGCGTGCTGCCTCAATACTATCAGAGACATACCGAGCCGGGTACAGTCCTGTATCGAATGATAATGGTAGAGGAAATATTAGTAACAAACGCTGTGTTTTAAACTTAATCTAAAGCGTATGTAGGCCTTTTCATCTGATACTAGCTTGGGTTCTCTAGTCATAGGGACAATATTACAACTATAGATTCTAAGTCCGTGCATGTGTTTGTTTGAGACCTTACAGCTGAGTGGGAGGTATATAGTCATTAGGGGAGGTCGATTTTGAAACTGTAAATTATCGCACTCGAAGAAAGTTGCCAAATAATGTCAAAAGTTACCACAAGAAATATTTTTCTTCAAAATTTTGTATTTATTTGAGCATTGCAACTTTAAGATCAAATAAATCGAGATTTTTTCTCACTGCCGAGATTTCACCGGCAGATGTGTCGCCTTAAATTAAACCCGGGTTTTAACAAAAAAAAAGTAATACATTACTTAATAATAAATATTTTAAAGTTTATTATTATTTTTCTTAAGAAATTAAATGTACATATTCAAATTAAAAAGGAATAAAACACTATGATATTTAATGTTATATATAAATAATTATTTGTTTACATAGGCGTTTTATTTATTGGATATTTTTTATGGTATTCACCGGTTGAAAATTCATCGGGCGAATTTGACTTCCCGTGTTGATTGTCTGTTTAATTATCACACATATATATTGAATTGTCGAGCGCTGGCTTATCTAATCCCACTTTCCCGACCTTTTGTCACACCTTACCTTGTGGGAGTTAGATAAATAAAAACTAGTTCAGCCAGGGGGTTTTACCCCACCAAATAAACCGGTATCGTCCGGGCCTTTGGGTCTGGATTCACGCCCGTCTATTGGGGCTTGTCCGTCCTGTGCAGTTCTAGGAGGTGCACCTCCCAGGTTTTGCCTTCCCTCTTTGGGGAGGAGTAAGTTTATTGCTTACTGTCTGAGGCGGCCCTACCGGGGAATGCCGACGAAGCTGCCCAGGCAATTTTTAAATGGCCAGAGTGCTCACCTCTCGAGCACTGGCTTTCTCATCCCACTTTCCTGACCTTTTGTCAATCTTACCTTGTTGGGGGTAGATAAATAAAATCTAGTTCAGCCAGGGGTTTTTACCCCACCAAATAAACCGGTATCGTCCGGGCCTTTGGGTCTGGATTTACGCCCGTCTATTGGGGCTTGTCCGTCCTGTGCAATTCTAGGAGGTGCATCCTCCCAGGCTTTGCCTTTCCTCTTTGGGGAGGAGTAAGTTTATTGCTAACTGTCTGAGGCGCCCCTACAGGGGAATGCCGACGGGGCTGCCCAGTCAATTTTTTAATGGCCAGAGTGCTCACCTCTATAGCGCAGGGTTATCTAATCCCACTTTCCTGACCTTGTGTCACATCTTACCTTGTTGGAGGTAGATAAATAAAACTATTTCAGCCTGGAGTTTTTACCCCACCTAAAATATATGTATTGGAGTTGATGGGAGAATGGATAAGGACACATTGATGTATAAGGAAATTGTGGATGAAAATAGACAGAGAATTATGAAAAAAACTAAGGGACCAGAACACCATTTAACTTTTACAAAAGAAACACCATGTGAAAGTAAATATCTGACACATAGAGTTCTTCCGAATAGTGGTGCAACAGGTGCTGTTCATGCAGATCAAGTGGTGGATGTTTTGCATGAATTCCACAGTGAGAACAGTATCAAGGCTATACTTTTTAAAACTCTTCACACAATTGGTTGCTCTTTGCATCATAATGAACTACCTTTCAGAGCCCTTTTTAAAAACATAGATGGTTGCGCAAAGGGCCCTACAACATTCAGTAGCCCTCTGGGGAAATTATGCTCAAATGATTGATATGATTTACCCCAAATATCATTTTCCACTATTAGCAATCCTCTAGAGTCAATTTTTAAAATTGATGAAATACATGATCTTAGTTCTGACCAAAGACTCCTTTATTAATACACAGTAGGTATTTCTAGAGGTAAGGTTGACTCTAGATATGCCTCCTGGAAAATTGGTCCTTTAAACCAAGCAAGATGGTTAACTTTGGCCATCAGGCTTATGTGTTTATGGACTCGTGGTGCATACCCACAAAGGCACACAACAAAACTACACTATGTAGTAAATTTTATTGTAAATGTGTATGCCACTTTTTGGTTTGAAATTAAAAGAAATAGTAAATTCCACAATCAGTAAGTGCACATTTTTAATATGACCCAGAGGATTAAGGAGAAGCCTCAGGAAATCCAAGATATCACATTTAGAAATATACAAGGTAATACATTTTGTTTACTGCCTGAAAACTTTCTATATTCCATGGTTAAATCTGAGGAGATTGAAGTAAGAGAAGAAGCTTTAAAAAGAATTTTGGCCATTAGGTAAGTAATATTTATTCATATATCTCTGACTCAATTATTTATTCCAATTTATAGAATGATTTTTAAAGATTTTATCTAATTTCACCATAATTATTAAAGCAGTACAGATTGGAATTTTTTAATAATTCAATTAATTAATTTGTTCTTTCAGGAGTGAGGAGTCAACCAGAAAAAGATTAAAAAGAATACTACCTATTAATTTTAATGCCACACATTGGACACAATTAATAGATTTAAAATTATGCGGCATTTTTGAACCACCAATGACGGAAGATTTTACTGAATCTGAACTTCGAGAATCGTTGATGAATGGAACCAAGCTTGACTTGCCAGATTTGCCCTCACATTCTCAGGGTGTGGAACGGGCAGTTAAGTTAATAACAGAAGCTTCACAAACTGTATATGGTTTTGAAGCAAGGCATCAACACATTACAGCCAAAGTTTTGAGTCAGAAATTGAGACCAGCATTTTTGTCTAAGGGGTCTTATATGGAGCAATTTGACTCTCTATATTAAGCTTCATTAAAATAGTGTTAGGTTTTTCCTTATTTCTTTGCTTGTTATATTTTCACTAATAACAGAAAAAATCATTTTTTTAGGTATTCAAATATTACTGTTTAATTCATAACGTTAAAAGGTAGTTTACAAAAGCAGATACTGAAAATGAGGGGGGGGGGGCAAATTTTCAATTTGAAGATTTCTTTAATTCATATCATTTTTATAAAATAAAAGGACATTCCCTGCTTTTAAATGCTAAAATTATTTGGTTTTCACACCAATATTCAAGCAAATCTTGCAAAAACGAGGAATTTTCAGTATATTCTTGTCTACGATCTTTGATACCAAACGCTCAAAAAACCGCTGAAGTTTTTGATCTAATTTTTTGCATGAGTATTTAATAGGTCTATATACAACTTTCGGAACGTGCCTTTTTTTAATATTTAAAAAAAAGTGTAAAATCGACCTACCCTAATAGTCATGTATAAGTGATTAGACGAGATCGGGGAGTATACGTTTGTTTCACTTAGTGCTAGGATATCCGTGAAAATTTACTTGGAGAAATGATTCTACATCATAGAGATTAGTTTTAAGCCCTCTGATATTTATGAATGCGAGCCTCAAGAGAGAAGGCGAATTAATTTTATTAAGGTGGTTTGAAAGTTACAGAGAAAATGTAACTTCATCTTATTTGTAGGCTTACGTGATATATATTCCAGACATTTTCCTGCAACTTGTTCAAGTAAAGAATTACCCTATCATTAAAAATGTGTCCTGTGATCTCTCATGACCTGTCTAACCTGTATTACAATGTAGTCGTATGATTCCCTTGCCAACCACTTGGAGAATAGGAAGAGTGCTCGAGCGAGCCTTACTCCCGACTGGCTGGTCGTAAGCGAAGAGCCTCGCCCGCCTGACACAAATACGAAGAGAGGAGGAAGACGTATGTGAACAACAGTGACCACGGCGTGATTAGCCCTTTCTTTTACTTTTCATCCCCCCGTAGTTGAGACCGGGTGTACTTTGAAACTACCAGCCCGGGAAAGGGATAAAATAAAACAATAGATAAGGATACGAATGACCATAGCGTACAGTATGCAAATTCCCGGTTCAAAACAAGTGCGGGGAATTAAAGGATGTTAATAAGAAGTCAGTTAGAGAAAATATTCTGAAAAGTTCGCTCGATCGAGAAAGACCTCTTACGAAAAACTCGGATTCTTTGCTAACCAGATTTAAAGACGGGATAATCCTTTCGTGTCTACTAACGTGGGATTTAATAAAAACAAGTAGGATATCGACGTATCCCCTAGCTAAGTAAGGAACCTCTGTCATCTCTCTCCATACATATCTGCACATTGTCCAACGAACTTTTTTTCTATTTTCATGATGACACACACATCGCATCACATTTCGTTTAAACAATAATGTATATTACCTATTCTTCGAGGACCGCATTTCTAAAATAAACTTTCTTCAGTTCTATATATCTTTGTTTGTGCTTCTTTCACTGTATGTTGTGTTTCGTGTTTTTGTTTATCAGTTCCTGTCTGACATACGACTCTCATAACCAACAAAACATCGTTAACTAGACCAACGAGTTAGAAAAAGGGCCAGAAATCAAGGGAGGCGCGAGAGCGCTCTATCCCTTAATAGACCACACGAATGGCCTATGCTGGAAATCTCATTTCTTTGATCAATCATAACTCAAAAACCAATAAACCAAATTAGTTAAAACTTATTACAAATTTTTTATTTGATAGGTTATATAAGTATGTAGAATGTCAGCATCATTAGTCAAGGCAACCCAGAGATCCAGAAAGTTCGAGCATGAAATCATGTTGTCTGTGTGTACGTACGTACGCACGTATGTGCCACCCTGTATCTCATCAACTATTTGATGGATTCAGCTGATTTTTGGCAGAGATAGAGGTTCTAGGGTCTAGTTGATGGGGTTTTAATTTCAGTTTTCCATATACCTTAGTTTTCCAGAAAATTCCCAAAAACCTTTAAAATGACCAGTATCCATACACTTTATTCTATATCCTATCGCCATTTGATGGATTCAGCTGATTTTTGGCTAATATAGAGGTTCTAGTGTCTAGTTGATGGCATTTTAATTTCAGTTTACCATATACCTTGATTAGTAAAACTACCAACTATATCAGTTATTAGAAGGCATTGTATGGAGGCATAGCCTTTACAAAAGTAGTGACATTCCATGAAAAATGCCAGTATACTGAAATCATATGCCCTTAATAGAGTTAAGATGAAAATACATATACACTAAATGTAGAAAAGCAAGGAAATTCCCAAATGTTTACACTTTTATTGTCATTAAGGGTATGCGAGCACAACAGGGCTATGTATATACTGTAGTGATGTGATAATGAAATTGTTTGGTTGATATGTAGTCATACCCTTAATGACAATAAAAGTGTAAACATTTGGGAATTTCCTTGCTTTTGTACATTTAGTGTATAGGAATTTTCATCTTAACCCTATTAAGGGCATATGATTCCAGTATAATGGCATTTTTCATGGAATATAAATATATTTAGTCACAAATACGGATCGGGGCACATGGTATATGCAATAAAAATAGGTTTTCATTATTTCTTATAATATTTAATTAATTTTATTTGTTTCAATTTCTCTCTCTTAAAGCTTCTCCCTACTTTCGTCGATGAAGTCGCTCTTCCATTGATCTGGGTTTCCGCTTTTACAGCTTGCCAAAGATGAGCTCCAGTCCAGGTATTACTTCAACGATGTGATGCAGGAATGGCTTAAGTGAAGGCATCTTTAATCTTATTAGGATTATTTGATTTCGAGATTGTTTTCACCTTGTCCAGTCCAGGTCGAATCAGCTTTCATTCTACTGATGCGTGTATGAATTGGGATCCAACATAGCAATATTTTTTTGTTAGTTAACATCATTGTAATTTGCTTAAAATTGTTATTATTATCGTGTTATAAAGCTTTTGGTTTCGTGCTGAAGTTAAACACCAAAGCAAGTAAATTAAACTGCAATCGCTTGATTTACTTACAAGTTCAACACAAATAATTTAAAAGCTGCACGTGATTTCAATTATAACTTATACTGGAAAATTTAAGGTAGTTTTTAGAATGTATAAATAAAAGACATTTAGTAGTTGTCTGGATGAAGCCGAAACTATACTATAACTTCTACTGATGTCACTATTGTACTTATATTATTAATCGGGATTTGGTATCTGTCTGAAACGGAAATTAGACTATTACTTCTATTAATGTATAGTACTTCTATTCATATACGATTGTACTATCTTTAAATAAATGCTCAATTCAGTGTTGGGGGGGGGGCGATCTTAGTGTAGTATCGATCTTGTTGTCATGAAGCCATCCTCTCAACTATTACCTTCTCCTTTGAAGGAATGTGGTTAGTGTAATATCTGTTCTGTGGTCATGATAGCATCATCCCAGGCATTACCTCTTTTTTTAGGTTGAAAGAATACTGTAGTATTTTCTGTTGTCCTGAGACCATTCCACAGGCATTACCTCCTCCTGTATTGGGGGTGAGTAGCGTACGCTATCAAGAAAGGTTCACACTAGTCTGTTTAGTAGCAAACTGAACATTTACATTATACACACACGCAAAAATAATAAGTGTAGATTTTTTTTTTTTTGAAGTCTGAAGTAGAATTACAAACTTCGTTCTGGTCGGAAACACTTAGTGAACAAACGTTGTATTTGATTCAGTTAAGAGGAAAAAATGCAACTTTAGCTCAAACGTAATGTTCACTCAATTCTTTTTGTATTTATATATAAAATATACTTCCATCCCGTAACGCAAAAGTTAACGAGTAATACGTTATTGTTCAAGTACTCGGAGGAAACCATTTCAAGTGGTCGGGGAAGCGAGAAAACATAGCAAGTAAGATAACCACCTCAGACTTACCCCGCCGCTTGAAATGAATTTTTAAAAATCCTCTTCTATTAGAAAGAGTTAACGGTTGCAGGTGTTTTTAGGTTTTAATCAGAAATGTTATTTTACATGAAAAATTCCTGACGCAATTTTATGAATATTATTGTTATATATCTAGAATATAGTGCGAATATTTGCGAAGCGCGATTTTTCCGCGTGCTGTACACTCATATTGCATAATGTTCAAAGGACAGAGGTAATTGTGCAGTATAGTCATAAGCCGAGAAATCGAAAATATATATTCAATAAATATCTTTAACCGAACGCATTAAAATGTAAATTTCTACCTATCCGTTTACTTTTAATGTTCTGACACTGTTTAAGTTCGTTTTGTTTTTTTCAAAATTATATTTAACCATTGACTCCGAGCGATCCCTCTCCGTCCGAATTAGGATCTTGGTTTTTTTGTCTATCTTTTCATCCTGAAGTCGTGCGACCACAAATTACGCAATTTGTTTGTTTCTATAATTCAACGATAAAACTTAGAATTAGGTTGCACACACGCTATATTAAATTTGTTTAATTAGCAGTAAGAACAAAACTACGAAAATAATGTATTCAATGAAATCTAGCTGTTGTAATTCCCTCTGAAGTCGAGATTGAAGATTTTGCAATTTATCTAGTAACATTTGCAAGATTGCTGGCATCTATTTACATTTCACCATCGTTTCGTTACTGCAAGTAGAGTAACAACTAAAGAGAAATGGTAAGCTAACTGTATAGTTAACAGCAGATGAATCTATCACACAGACAACTTTCACCAAACGGCTTAAAATTAATTCCTACAGACCTGTGGACGTTCAATATTCTGAAACTTTAATTATCTTTTTTTTAGTACTTGGAAGTAAACTTAACGAGAATTATTTCAGTGTTCTCACTTGGAAAATTTACGGGTGGGTAGAAAATTATATTTGTATGCGTTTGGTGAATGTTATTGTAATTTCTTTTAGATTATTCACTATACCGAAAGAAAACTAAATAGTTCTTAAGTATTAACTGGTAGAAAAATGAAAATAAAAACTTTTAAAAAATAAAATGGAGTTTGAACAAAAACCAGTGGATAAAATGACGTCTCATGATAAATCCGGAATGTTTTTCTGACCAGATAGTATAAAGTGAAATCAGTTTTTTTTAAAGTCACGTCTCATTAGCAGGGCTAGAAAATCCTTGAGGCAACATGCTATTCACAATATCACATTACGAGTAGGGTGAATAGATCGTTAAATTTTGAATGTCTAATATTCAATGTGAAGAAAGTTGGTAGGATTGAGAGTACAATCATGAAAAACTACATTCCTTACTTGCACTAATTTTGGGAGCAAGCAGTTTTAAAGATCAATGAAAGAATAGTTAACAAACTTGTAATGAGTTTCTAAACATTTAGAAACCATTAACATAAGGCGGCGGGGAGCCTTTTAACTATTCTGTCCTTAAACCAGATTGTCTAAAAACTTAAATGTTTTGTTTTTTGTTTTTTTAAATTTTATATCAACTTATCATTGTTGGGTATTTCCAACATTAATTGCAGGCTTATTTCTGAAAGGCCAGTCCTTGTATTAAAGATATTTCCAATAAAGAAATTTTCCAAGTTCTTATTCGATAATCTTTAAGACAAATTGCTCAAAAATTGGTGCAAGTTTTCGGTGTCAGTACTCTTCATAGCAATACCGATATTTCTCTTTAGACATGACGCGTCAGAAAAAAAACGAAAAGAAACTAATCCAAAAGTTGATTGTCCACTTTCTAACACGAGTACCCCAAAGAAAAAGTATTTTAGTAGTGTAGTATTCTTTCGGGAATTAGAAAGAGGCACATTTACGAAAGGCAAAATGTTACCCTAATCGGTAATCTTGTATACTCGACAGCTGAGAAATCAAAAAAAAAAAAAAAAAAATTACGAATTACTTACAAAATACATTAAAATTTATGTTTAAACCGACCAGTATACATTTAAGTGTGCAAACTGTATGATTTATCTCAGACTTTGTGTTTAATTGTTAAATTAACTTATTGAATCACGAACAAAACAAAGGGCGCCCATAACAGTTAGAGACGGCGGTTTTTGATTAGTGTGACGAAAGAGTTTAACAATTCGCAAAGTTTCATGCTACGTTTTTAGTATACAGGAGCTTAGAAAAATTTATTATGGTTAAAGTTATTAGCTGTATTTTTTCTGGGATGTCAACTATACTGCGAGACTAGTCTCTAAACCGACCATTTGAGGCGGGAGTGATTCTATGAATTACCATTTTTTTTAATTTTAAAGCAGTTGAATTCACAATAACAGTATTAAAATGAGATACGAGTATAGTTTTTTTTTTTTTTTTAATACAAAGAGATTAAAACAGAACAGAAAATAATCAAGAGAACCAGACAAATCGCTAGATTTTGTCAGGGAACAATTATGATATAATTACAAAAATAAAGTTATCGCTGCGGTTTTGATGACATTTACTCGATTGGTATGCTATCTGATGTTCCTTGTCCATATAAAACCCGACGGACCCACCAATCATCCGGTCTTGTTACGAGGTTTGACCTATTGTGTTTCGGATAATATTTCCGGTACAGGTTATAATAATAACAGGAAAAACAAAAAACAACGCTAAGCATCGTAAGCGCAGTTATACAATATATTAGTTTCTTTAGAACCGGATCTATTGAAGGAGTCCTACGTTTCGGTGTGCGTGTTGCTTGTGTGACAGTTTGCGACTCGTCTTTTGCAGGTTGTTCCTGTAAATCTTCAAGATATTTCTCACTGAATTCCGACGTTGTTGGAACTCGTGAAGTGGAGACTTCCTCCTCGTTCTTCAAGCATGCAGAAGGTGTTGTCGGGCAAGAGTCCTGCGATTTAGATGCGCCATTGTTTTCAGGGCGTTTCGGTGTAAGTTCTGACGCTACATAATCTGATTGTACCGCTTGTGCCTCCTTATCATTATCTAAATTACCATTATTCGGTGGTTCAGTGGTTCCAGCAATCCATAAAAGAGACGATACCAAAATCAACAATAGTGTTGTCAAATGCATTCTCGGCGCATGGGTAAAATCGATAACAGAATAAAAGATTTATAAAGATTTTATTATCCAATGAAATATCGAGTTGGGGGAGGGGGAGTATAACCAATCATATTTGCATATCTAGTTTCATAAAAAAGAATTCACTTTGAATATCTTCACTTTTGTGTATTCTTTTATCTTGGTGGATACCATTCAGTCAAAAAGAATCCACCCACTCCCTTTTTCTGTTATAGGTTATCTCTCTATTTAATCTTGACAATATTTACAGTGAAAAATTGGCACAAGGCCAAAATGGGTATAGGGAAAATGGGGGTCGTGGGTCGTCCACCGGTCTAAGCCCTAAAACTAGTTCCGAACACCACAATACCACATTCACTCTATGAACTAAGCTACTTAAAATACACCCCAGGTGATGTTATAAGTTAAATCGTCCCCACTCCCACTTAAGAATTGACTTGGCTCTTGATACTATCGCGGTATTTATGCCGTTTACGAACCGGGCTGAAATGATAACGTTATTATTTAGAAAGCCATTCTTAACATGGGGAGGTAAGGGGTGATAAACTCTTATGTACTTTCATCGAACAATTTAATAAACAAAAGATACCGTAAAAATTGAATTTGACTTGAAAATCCTATGTAAAAAATAGCCCAGTCCGTAAACTGCATAAGCACCCAATCCACAAAACAATGAGCAGTTCATACTTGAGATAGTATTGGGGGGAGGCCTTCCTAACTCACCTTATTTAGCATTTTATTTAGTCATTTTATTTGTCATTAATCTTATTTCTCTTTATTCCGTATCTCACTTCCATCATTCATGAAATTGATAATATTACTGTAAATCAAAATTACAAAAACATTTGGGTAACTTTTAAGTAGAACAAATCCCATCCCAATCTTTCTGTCTTCTGCCCAATGACTTTTTTGCACTTTTGTATAAAAAGAATAAATAAAGACACCACCTATTTTCTAAAATCTTCCTACCCTTATTTTCTTTTTTTACCTCCTGTCTGAAATACCACTACAAGCCCATGCATAGAGTATTGTTGCCACATATGAGCTGGGTCATCATTCACTAGTGTCTCCCTCTTAGACAAGCTCCAAAAAAGAGTCGCCAACTTAATAGGTCCCTAACTATCCACCAAGCTCCAGCCCCTATCCCACCGCCGCAATGTTGCTTCCTTGTGCCTGTTTTACAAGTACTTCAATGGATTGTGCTCTGATGAACTTGCTGCTCTGGTGCCTCCACGACGTAGATTCACTAGACCAACCCGACAATCTGCTAAATCCCATCTATTCACTGTGGAGGTCCCCAGATGCCGAAGAGCTTTCTACTCCAAAAGCTTCTTTCCTCGTGCTGCTGGACTCTGCAACTCCCTCCCTGCTCCATGTTTTCTGACGGTACTAACATGCAGAAATTTAAAACTAATGTAAACAGACATCTCGCTGCATAGCTCCCAATTTAGGCTGACCCCCAAAAAAACTTTCACCCTTTTTCTTAGTAGCCCCTTACGTCTACAGTGGCGGACTGCCTTGTTTGGGTGAACTATGTTAACAAAATAGAAAAAAAGAGATCGACATGCTTCTTTTCGGGTTTTAAACAATCCGGAAAAGAATGGGTGGTCTAAACTTAAAAGGGTTTTAAAATTGTCTAGAAATGGGAAGTAAGTTAACATCTAAATAGCCAACACAGCGGCTGTCTAGCAAGCAGTCGAGAGAGAACTGAATAGAAGTGGTCTAGAGTTATGCATTACGCTGAATGACGGTTAGAAGGACCTTACTAACCTACTCCTTAGAATTTTATTTGTTTTTCTCTCCTTTACTTTATTTTCGGATGTATTAAGTTGACCCACTTCTGATTATAACAATGTGCGCTGGAGCAGTGATACACGCCTCGGCTACGGAGTCAAACATGACTTTCGTATCGGGGATTGTCTCTTCCCATACCTAGGATTGCATGTTTTGCATAAAACACTATTGTATATTATTTTTGAAAATAATATTTATTTATAAATAATTATTCAAAGCTCTCGCAAGATTAAGCACTTTAAGTTAAGTTGAAACAAGCCGTCATTCAGTTCTCTCTCGACTGCTTGCTAGATAGCCGCTGTGTTTGCTATTTATATGTTGACTTACTTCCCATTTCTAGACAATGCACGTTGTAGTAGTGGTACGCACCTCGGCCACTGAGTCAAAGATGACTTTCGTATAGGGGTAAGAGTCGTATTACCGGCGAGGATTGTCCTCTCCCATACTGACGATTGCAGGTTTGGCATGAAACACTAGGGTATATGGGTTTATTTTTAATATAATATATATATATATATATATATATATATATATATATATATATATATATATATATATATATGCACGAAGGGCGTTCAATAAGTAATACCCCTGACCCATTTCCCATAGCAGAAGATTAATGAAACTTGGCACAGTTATTAGTCTTTCTCTACATAGGAACCACCCAGAGATATGAATTTCTCCCATCGTTTGATGCAGCACTGGACACCGTTTTTGTAGAACACCCCATGTTGGTCCTCCAACCACGTCGTAACTTCAGAAATCAAGAGTCCATCATCTGTGAAACGCTTTCCTTTCCAAAACAACTTCATGGCTGGGAAGAGATGAAAGTCAGAAGGTGAAAGGTCAGGAGGGAAAGGGGATGGGGAGGATGTCATGGCCACACGCCCGTGTTTCTGATCTGGTGACATGCGAGTATTGTCCTGCAGGAGGAGGATACCTTTGCTGATCTTGCCCCGCCTCTTGATTTTGATAGCTTCTCTTAATTTCAAAAGTGAAGCGTAATAAGCTCCTGTAATTGTGGCACCCTTTGCAAGGAAATATGTCACCACTACTCCGTCCTGGTCCAGAAGAATGTGAACATGACCTTGTCAGCGGAGGGCTGCATCCTTGCCTTATTTGGAGGTGGTGAGTCCAAGTGTATCCACTGCATTGGTTGGGCTTTGGTCTCTGGATAATAGTGATGGACCCAAGTTTAATCCTGTGTAATCAGTCTTTTGAAAAACTTTGACTCATTTTCTTGACACATCTCCAAATTCATCCTCGAGCACTCGACGCATTCTAGCTTCTGGAAAGGTGCGAGCAACCTGGGAATCCATCTGGCAGACACCTTATGCATATGCAGATGGTCATGAATTATATTTTCAACAGACCCTGTATTAATCTTGACCTCTTGGGCTATTTCGTGAATAGTAATGCGTTGATCTTCCAAAATGGCAGCCTCAACTTGACAGACAGATGCCTCATCAATGGCAGAAGAAGGACGACCAGGTCTGTGAGCTGTTTCTACAGACTTCCGGCCATGTTTTAATTCACGATGCCAGCGTTTTACAAGGTCATGTGATGGGGCATCATCACCATAAGTTTCTTTCATTTTATCAAAAGTCTCATTTGGTGTGCATCTTTTCAAATATAAATGCGACACTCAACTGGCTCAATTTCACCCCTGACTCAGTTCAAACACCTGTAAATCAGAAACCACAATTAGTTCAGAGCTGTTGTTTGCAACATAACCCATACAGATATAAATCATTACACATGCAAAATTTCATCTCGATCAGACATCGAGAAGTGGGTCAGGGGCATTACTTATCGAACTCCCCTCGTATATATATATATATATATATATATATATATATATATATATATATATATATATAATTTCCAAATTATTGTGGATAGTTTAAGTAGTTTAATCGATAGAATAAATGTGATTATAGTGTCTAGATTAAGTGTTAGGCAATGAAATGACCCCTGACCACCATCCCAAACAATCATTGGTGTTAGTGCCTTATTTACAATATAAGTTATACGGCATAATCATGTTGACACACTGGTTCGTGTTAAATTAAAGAAGTTAAGTAATGTTAAGCCTGGTCAGTAACAGATGAGTGACCATTTGGGAATACCAGGCGCTGTATGTAGGAAGACACCACCCTAAATAAATAAAAATAAACAATCTTTTTGTTTTGTTTTTCATATAATAAAAAATAATGAATTAAAGTTTGCTTATTTTTATTTTTTTTAAATGATGACACAATACTGGTCATCTCTGATGATGTAATATTATTCCGAAATGAATAATATTAAACTAAAAAAAAATTAATCTTACATTGATAAAGACTTCTATTTTCAAGTTGAAAATACTGACCCACCAATGCTTTTAAGTGAACGGCCCATCTTCTTAAACTTTTAGCATGCGAATGCTGTCTTCGTTCTACAACAATAATTGTAATTCATAAAAGCCAACAACATCACCGCGGATAACACCCATAACATGGACATTATATCAAAAAACAAAAACAAACGTTTGTTTATTTTCATTTTTTAAAATAAATGGCACAGTACTGGTCAATTCTGATTATAGAATTTTATTCCGAAATTAATAAGATTAAAGTAAAAAAAATACTAATGAATTAATATTGCATTGATAAAGGCTTCTATTTTCAATTTTATAATATATATATATATATATATATATATATATATATATATATGTATGAGGATAAGATACACGATATATAATTAAATGAAATGTGGAGACAGAATGTATGTATGAAAGACAGAATGTAAAAACATTTAAACACAGAAACAAATCAAACGAACGTTTTCAGAAAAAATTAAAATTGAAAATTTATTGAAAAACATAAAAACATCGAGAAGGACACGCGAAACTTAATATTTTTGGCACGTGCGTAACTATTTGCAAAAATATGCGCACGTGCGAAAAAAACATCAATTGAGAAAGAAGGTAAGAGAAAGAGAAAGAGAAAGAGAAAAGGAAAAAAGGAAAAATGGATACATACCTAAATAGCAGTTAAAATAAGTAGTATGTTTCCGCAGGGGTGAGAGTTCATGATGAAGTGGCGAGGTATATTGCATTGTTTGAGTGCGATGTTTGCCAGGTGTGTAAAGAGGGAGTGAGAGCCGAGTCTAAGGCGTGCGTTAGATGATGATGAGAGAAGAATGGGAGCACTTTCGATGAATTCCCGTCGTGGAAGAGAAGATTCAGTCTTTAGGAGGGTGCAGTTTGCAAGGTTAAAATTTTAAGTAAAGTGTTCCTGCGTAGGACTAGTGCGTTAGTGGGAGTGTTGGCCCTGTTTATGTTCGTAAGTACGGGATATAATGTTATTGGCCGTCTTGTCGATATAAAACATCGATCATGAGTCACATTTTACTTTATAGATGCCGGCTTGAGAAGAAGTGTGCTTAAAAGGGTTGGTAGGGATGGGGTTTGGTGTTGAGTAAATCTTCAATTGTTTTAGAAGAGTATGTCACTATTTTTAGTTCAGTTTCTAATGTTGTTGTAATGAGGTGGGGATGAGGTTTTTGGGAGAAGACAATATATGATATTTATTTTAATCAATCTTGTCGGTTTTGATTTGTGCTGGTAGCGTTGTTGTGAGTGGGGTTAGGGTTAGGGTTAGGGTTAGGGTTAGGGTTAGGGTTAGGGTAGCGTTGTTGTGAGTGGAAATGTTTATAGTGTTAGTCTCTTTTTCATTGTAATTTTAAAATGTTTGCTTTTAGAATAATGGATGAAAAACAGTGAGGATATTTTAAAGCTCTGTATGTGTTCTCGATGTAGGTTACTTTATTGCGGAGGTAAGCGGGGCTGCAAATTCCACCCAAATAATTCAATCATGTCATTAATACAATTAGCATTAACACTTTTCTTTCAATGACATATTATACAAACAAAAAGTTGGTTTACCCATGGATCTTAGCGGAGTTCTTGATTGTCTTTTCCTGGAATTTTTAGAAAACACCTCTCTCAAATCAATCCTAACTCTAAAATCGCACTACTTTCGATATATAAATGGCACACCAATTATCTACCCACATCACATTGGCCTCCCTGACATTGTCGACAAACTCAATAAAAATTTTACACACTATTCCTTCACCTCCTAACTAGAAAGTAACCTTGATATTACTCTACACTACACCTCGAGCCACATAAAACATCTAAGTCTATAGAAAACACACAAATAAAAATGGCATAATACATTTCTACTCCGATCACAACAACAGAATAAAATCCTGAATTATATTAGGCTCGTTACCCAGAGCTCTTATAATTTGCAGCCCCGCTTATCTCCGCAAACCTACACCTGGAGCACATACAGAGATTTAAATTATCCTCACTTTTTCATCCACGATGCTAAACGCAAAGCTTTTAAAATCCACAAGAAAGAAACTAAAGCTACAAACATCTCCACCCACAACGATGTCACCAGTATAAATAACACCGACAAGATTGATAATAGTAAATCTTGCATAGTCATCCTCACAAACCTCATGCCCACCTCATTACAATGACATTTACAAAACTGACCTGAAAATAGTGACATCAACTTCAAAAATAATTCAGGATAAACTGAACAACATGCCCGCCTTTATATGCTCTTTAAGGACACTTCATCTCAAGCCGGCATCTATAAAATAAAATGTGACTCATATCCGATGTTTTATATTGGCGAGATGGCTATTACAATACAATAAACATGACCTCAAATACAACAATCCCACTAACGCACTAATCATAAACTGTATCCACTATTTCGACCTTACAAACCCCACCCTATTAAAGACTGGATCCTCATTCAATTCTCATCACCATCTAACGTGAACCTTTAGCTTTGCTCATTATTCCATAACAAAACATCTGACAAAAATCGTACTTTAACAATGAAATGTATTGTGCTGCTTCATCACGAACTCTGATCCCGATTAAATAATACTTCTTTTTATTGCTATTTATCTATGTATACTTTTTTATCTGTTCATTTTCTTCTTTTTTTTCTTTCTCTTTTCTTTTTTTCCAAATTAACGACTTTTTCGCACGAGCGAATATTTGTTAAAATAGTTACTCACCTGTCAAAAAGTTCACCTTGGGTTTACTTTCGGCAGCTTCGTAACTCTCGCTTCCCTTATTTTGACTTTTAGTCTTCGCATTCTATGAACGATGTTTCTGACATTGCTGTTTTCTGGGTCGAAATCTATCCATTTAACACTTATCGTTGGTTAGTGTTTACCTTAAACTAGTAATTCTTAGCTCCGTACATCAAGTGGATTCATGTCTTGTCTGGAGCGATTTTCATTTAAAAAATAACCTTTCGCGTCTTTTTTCCTATGTTTGCCGTTCTTTCCAAAAATGTTAAATGTCAACTTTTTCTGAAGACGTTTGTTAGCCATAACGAAACTGGTCTATCTCTCGTTTAAGTTTTCCTGTATTTAATTATTTTTCCTTTCTGTCTTCGATACATTATATATATATATATATATATATATATATGTATAGAAATATTTAATTATTTTTGACTACATACGCCGGCGTTTTGCTCTCATCAGTGCAGGAAATGGTAATTTCAGACGCTCACATGGCGCGAACCATTTTCACAGCGTCCACCAAGACTCCGCACGCTTTCGCTCTATCGCCAAAGCCATCGGAAATTATCACATGATACTGGAGAAAGTAAGTTTTATTCATTCCTAAGTACAGCGAGCAGTAAATCGCAGACAATCTAGAGGGTTCAACGAACCTTATCGGAATATTGCTTATAGCTAAGTCGCAGTCTGTTTTTTATATCTCCAAACAGTGCTGAACTTTAATTTCTTAAAGGGTTTTTATAACAATATTTATAAATAAAATTATTTATATATATATATATATATATTTATATATATATATATATATATATATATATATATATATATATATATACTTATTTGCAAAGTAAATATATACATATTAAACATAAGGCAAAAGGTCTAAAACGTGTAATATATTTAACTAAAAAGGGTACTCGTCCTATTTTAATTCTCTTAATAAAACAGCTTTTCACCACATTTATGCCCCCTTGCGAACATTACAATCAAGATATAATGATAGTAAACCTGGAATCCTTATTCTAATTTTGATCAAAGTCAATTAAATGATTTTAATTCTAGAACATATCTAAAATGTAAGGCCTAAAATGGGGTGTTAAGAAGAAAAGAACATTCAGTAATCTTGATTCATTGGTCTGTAATAAATATGGATCAAATTCAATGCAAATCCGATATATTTGAATTTTTGTAAAACCGTTTAAAATACTATAAAGAAAATGAAATTAGAAGAATATTTATTAATTGATATCTTATACTTATTGTAAATATTTCACAGGAATCAGACGTATATGAATATTTCCGAATGGCATTCACTCCTTTTTAGTCCCCGAAGTAAATAAAACTAAATATAGACTATATTTAAACTCTGACAACTAGCAGCTGTGTTCCAAAATTTATAACGATCAGTTAATTAGTTTAGAAGTGAATCCTCTATATATAAATATATAAACATACCTAACGTTATGAAAGTATAGATGTCGGACGGGTTTTAGATTAATTATATTTTCTCGTTTTTGATATTCTGTATGCCAAATGATGGAATTAAATGACAAAATAAAAAAATACATTTTCATTTACTTTTTAAAAGGTCTGGCTAATGAATCAAAACCAACGTAGATAGCTAACTTATGCGTGTAATATACGGTTACAATGCTAACATGTGATTTGATTTCAATTATAATTTTACAAAGTCAAAATATTCAGGCGTTAGCGAGATTATGTTTACGATTCAATATTGTTACTGAAGGTACTTGGCCATATCTGATATCAACAAATAAAAATGCGTGCTATTCCCGAAGTAAGATCAAGCCCTATATTATAAGTTAGCTGAAGGTTGATTTTACATGTGTGAAACGATGGCTTTCATTGACTGGCCAATCTTAGAAGAGCAGAAAATGTGAAAAAGTATGTGATTAATGAGAAAAAAAAAGAATAGTATTCTCAAGTGAAAATTCTCGATTGAAGAACTGGCTTTTTGAGATATTATTCAGCAGACAGAGAAAGGATGAGCGAGATAGAGAGATAAATCTGCGTCCGATAAGAAAGAGGACTAATAAAAGAATAAGAAGATTTATCTATAATTAGATATTCTCTAAGGGACAAAATCACAAATTAAATTTCCAAGATTTCAAACCAACACTTAGCACCGTTTATATTCCTAAACGTGTTTTTCTCCCCAGCAACGTAACGTTTCTGTTTTATTACATGTTTGCTACACACTTGTGTTCCAATAAAGATTTCTTATTGTTTTTAGCGAGGTTTTCTTGTTTTTAGATGACCACCAAATCCGATCATTTACCCAACTCTCCGACTAAGTTTCGTTATTAACCCTAAAAGAGGTATATTTCCGACCCAACCTTCCCGGTAAGAAACCCGTTACCGTCGTTTTCACGCTCAGACACTTCTATCACGCCGCTATTTACTGATGTGGCGTCGACGAATTTTGAGCTGTAATTAAGAAGCTGATGAAGTCAACTTTTTGGAAGCGGTTCCGCATGGGGTCGCTACGTCCTCGTCAGTCGGACAATATCTCCCGCCATGTTGTGTTTTGTCTAATCAGGAAACACAGACCGGCGTTGCCCGAGCGACTTCACAACGAAGGGAAGATAGGTACATGAAAAAATAAAAATTCATGATTAAATTAAGCAGGCTGGCCAATTCAAAAACACGATAACATTTTTGATTTGTGATTTAGATAATAATATGTATTCTTCGTCAAAACTGGTAAATACAGAGACTACAATCTTTCGTGGGTAGATGAGAGTAGTTGTGTATTTCTTGATAATAGCTTTGTGGATATTTAACTTCGACTTAGCGACTCGCAATTTAGTGGATGATTGATGCGAATCAACCAATTTCCAGTTTTTATTAGAAACGTTATCCGCACGATATCGTAGGGGTGGATAGGCGCGGACCTCTCTGTTCTGAACTATTCACACTTAAATCTCAGACTTTACTATGTTTAATTCGCTCTCCACACCGTTTTATATATCCATGCAAGATCACTCAGCATCGCCCGGATGAAATATACTTGCCTAGACAAGCACGCAATATTATTAGCTGCTGTTACATCGGCTCATCATCGGATGGCTGGACTTCTAATGTCAATAACTGACTCGTTTTTCTGCGGACTAAATTCTCATGCACCTAAATTTATCTCGCCTGACATCTATATGTGACAGATGTAACATTTGACCGGACTATTTAGTCGTTCATAAAGTTACACTTGCGAGTTTCAGTCGAATGACGTTTTACGAGGCCAAAAGTCTACATTCGATTCTCAAAAACTTGTATAAACAATAATTTAAATTCTCTAAATACAGTTTCTCAAATGCATACTAGCGAATTAATCGCTTCGTAGGTTACCAGCATTTTGTAATATATTGGCACTGAGACGTAAGAGGAGACTGTGATTAAGAGCCAGATTTACAGGGAGTATTCTACGTGAATAATTGTGCAGCAAGATGGTTGTTCACTGTTTTGTGTTTGGCAAATTATTTAAGATAATTTATATACATGAGGAGGTGTCCAGTATTTCAGCTTCTGAGTATGTTATTTCGTTGCATAACAGCTAAGATGAACAGCATTGGAGAGTGCGTTCTTCAAAAATGCATCTCTATATTCTCAACTCTGGCAGGTGTTCTTTTCTGCCGCCAGTTCCAGTCTAAATATTTACATTCTTTTCGCCATAAAGTGTATAATTTTGTTAGATCTTTTTGTGCATGCTTAAGCAGTCAGTTTTCCATGCTACAAGAAGGACACTAAAAGTAAACCATGCTCTATACCGAAATATATCGGTATTTATGGAAATGAAAGAGCACCAAATGAATCACTGGACATGATACCTTCCAATACGAATATTCCATAAACTGATCTTAAAGCTTGTAGAAACAGGATCGCTTAAGAGAAATTACAACAATCTGTGAATGAATGTCAAAGAGATAAATTACACCAGATTTGGCTAACTATTGATGGGTGGTATCCAGGCTAAAGGAAGACGAGAAGAGAAGGGGTTGTAGTAGCGAAACTCAGTATAAGACATGCATATACTACGTATACACATTTACTGGATGGTGAAAGTCTCCAATCTGTATTTTATGTCAACTATGATATAAAGTTAAGCATATACTAATGGACTATCACGATCTCCAATAAAGCCGTGATGAATACTATAAGTCAAATAACCTAAAGGACCTATTCAAAAACAGTAACCCCAGCAACATCTTGAACTTTATTAAATAATTTAGACTCAATAAAATTTTACTTAAAACTATTTTAAAAGAATATATAATTAAAAATAATAATATAGAGTCTTATCTGACAATTTGATTCGGCATTAAATAACCCACTGATGGTTTATATGCTGCAAAACAAACCAACACCAAAACCAATCAATTATCCTTGCTTGGTTTGTGTTAGCTTTTATGCCCTGCTTTGACGATGCTTTTCTCTGATTTTTGTTTAATTTCAATATCTTTTCGTCAATGTATGGCAGTTACTTATCTCTTTTGTTGCTTTCTGGAATCATTTCAGTTCCTCAGCAAGTTCTCCGCTAAGTTTTCCTATTCAGATTTTCTACATAGTTAATCGGCATCTTTAGATCATTCCCTTCTCCCTAGACTTTTTAATTAATGTAGTTCTATTAGTTCCTATATACGTGCCTCCCCACGCGTTAGACACAAGGTCGTTTTTTATGTGGGGGTTATATCTCTTCAAAAAAGGGCACTTTTGATGGAACAAAAATTAAAATCGCTCTAGTCAAGACGGAGATTGTAAGACAGCAGAGATACTACACTTTTGTTCCTAGTCCGAAGGCGATTTCTCATCCACTCTGTTATATTCTTTTAACGTATACATTTACTTTGGGTGTTCTGCGAGTCTTACATGTAGGCTACTGAAGTTTTTTAAAACCAGAATCTATGTATTTAGTCGTGGCCAGCTGCTTGACTTTTTTCTTAGACTTGTCTTGGGTGTTTCTTCATTAATTTTGGTTTTCATTCCTTTAATATCCGGAAGACTTTTATTTGTTTTACCAGTCTGTATTACTGTTGCGGTCTTGTCGTTTTCCCTATATATTGTTCGAGATTTGTCCTGTTTTTGATGGACTCAATGTTCTGATTTTGCACTACTTCCGGTTACATTTTGGTAAAACTGCTTTTCTTCTTTTACAAAAGATCTTGGTGTTTTCTATCATATTTTAATCTAGTTCTTCATGTTTCTTGTGTAGCCTCATTTCTCCTTTGTCGGTCATATTTTTCTCTACACGTTCATAAACTAGTTTTCGGTTCGGTATTACCTGTATATCTTTGAATACCCTTTCAATATTTAAAAAATATAGAAATAAGTTGACTATTGTTACCTGTCTATTCTGTAACATAAGTATTATCGGGAGGGAGGTAATCTTTCGGTATACGTAGGTAAAATAAAAAAATTGTTTTAACAATTAGTTTAAATTTTATTCCAAGATGCAACAAGACCGACAAATACTAAAAATAAGTGATGTTTATTTCTTATTGTAAGCCCGGACTTTAAATCACTCTTTGCGTTACGAAGGGATTTTTTTGGAGGAAAATGGCCTTTGTTAAGACAAACAGTTACCCTAAGTCCGCGAGGAAAAATAAAAATTGAGGTTACTATTATAGAATCACACCAGTCTCAAATATTCATGCAGTTTAATAAACAGTCGTGAAATGTTTTTTTAAAAACATATACAAATAACTTTTACTAAAATCAAGAATATTTAGTTATTTTACTAACCTGCATAGATTTAAAGTTCTAAAACTTTTTAAATTGTTTTTTTTTTAAATTTCAACATCAATTTTCGTCGATATAAATTTTGTATACAGTACAAAATCCAATATGGCTAACTATTGTGTTTGTGTTACATTCCTTAAGACTTAACTTTCCACTAACTTAAAAAGACTTTCCCTACCATAAACCCTAAGTTTGACTGGCACCCCAGGACTTAGGTTTAGTGGCAGGGTAAGTTTTGTTTTTAAATCTCTTTACAGCATGAAATAAGCCACAATCTCTAAACAAAACCGACCGCCATTATTCATTTACGCATATTTGACTGTAAAAGTAACGAAAACATTCAGAGACATCTTAGTTTCCACACTTTCAACTTATACAGGTCGGTAGAAAATTCGCTCTATATTTTGTTTTCTCGGCTGCATAAATGTCCAGTCTCCGAATATAAAAATGTAACAGCGTTATCTACGTTTGTATATTTCTTCTTGGACAAGTTTGGAATCGTTAAGTCAAAAAATTGTAAACAAAAATAAAAATGACTTATACCAAAGGCAATATTTTTTTTAAAACTTAGTTAACCGGAAACAAGGTAAGTTGCCACTGTAGACGTAATGGGTTACTGAAAATTTCGATGAAAGTTTTTTTATGGGGGGGGGGGCATCATGAATTAGGCAGCTGTGCAGCGAGATGCTTGTTTTAAATTTTTGCATGTCGGTACAGACGAGGAAACATGGAGCATGGAGGGTGCTTCAAAGGTCGGCAGCTCGGAGAATGAATCTATTGGTGTAGAAGGCTATCCGGCATCTGGAGACCTTCACAGTAAATGGATGGGATTTAGATGATTGTCTGGTTGGTCAAATGGGCACCAGAGCAACAAGTTCATCGTATGACATTCTTATAAAACAAGCACAAAGATGCAACATTGCGGCGATGGATCTTGCTGGATAGTGAGGGACCTATTAGATGTAATACTCTTTTTTGAACCATGTCTACGAAGGAGAGACTGGTGCACTAGCCCAGATGTAACAATACACCATGCATGGGCGGATGGTCGCTTTGTAAAGATATAGGATAGTGTCAGGTCTGATAATTCAATTATCTACAGATACGTATACTTTTAACGTCGGTAAAGTGTTTAATTTTTGATATATATAATTTTATTTAAAGCGATTTTACGACAAACGAAAACAGAACAATTGGCTGCATGTCGCTTAAATCTTGGAGGAGGTTTTCATGCCTGAAAACAAAACTTAAACCGTTTCAGCACATTAAAAGTATACAGGTCGATAGATTAAACTGTTAGTATATGTTATTTGTTGTTTTTTTCTTTAAGATTTCTCGCCTGTAAACTATTCAGCACGTTTACCTAATATTGTCGCTGAAGGTTTTTTTTTTAATAAATAAAAAGCAACTGATTAGAGACAAGAGTGATTTTATAAAATTACCATTACGTTTTGTTTTTCAAGAAAAAAAGAAACAAAACAAACTTTTCATAAACTCTAAGTACATGGCTGGTAATGCCAAAGAAAAGAAAACATAAAAATCTTCATATGACTCTTCATGGTACAATTGCTGAATGGGTATCCAAGAAAATATCAGTACTTACGACACAACGGCGAGTTTCACCGAACGTTTCATGGACTGGCGAACGGTTAAGGAGTTCATTAAACGGACTTAATGTACTAAATCATTGTTTTTTCTGGAGTTTTTTTGTAAGATGAAATGTAACGAATGAAAATGTGTTTCGCTTATATTAGTAAGTGTATTCTCAAATTGTGTTTAAGTAAACAAATTTTGTTTGTGTATTTTTCTAATGTATGTAACGCAAACTGGTCTACAAGTTGTTGTTTTTTCAGCAAACTGTCATGCCAATTGTGTTTTCATTTTTGCTATGACCATGTTTAGTCTCTTATGAATAAGTGCACAGATGAGGCTAAATGTAAACTTTTCATATCCCTAACCTTAACCCTGACCCGAAGTTTACGAAAGAAAGCAAATAAAGCAGCCGGGAAGAAAAACCACGTAAAATAAATGTTTCTAACAATTTGGTGTAAAAAGAAATTGGAGAGAAAAAAAATGGCAAAATGTTTAAGGTGAAGCAGAGAGAAATTTGTTGGAAGTTACAAAAAAAGGTTTTGTGGAGGAAGAAGTGTGCCAAGGGAAGTTGAAATTAGGAGAAGACATTAAAGAAATATTAGAAGGCAAAGAAATAGAAAGAAGCGATGTAGCTCAAAGGGAAGTTTTTTTCTTAAACCGGGTCAAATGCAGAAATGTCTAAGTATTTGTGAAAAGTTGGTGTTGGACAAATTGTTGTCCACAGGAATTCTTGTAAAAAAAAAATTCATTTTTTTTAATTGAGTAAAAATTTCGTCTGGTATCCACAATTTCAAAATAAAAAATGATTACAGTTGAAAATTGATCACTTTATTTTAAAACGGTCGTCTGGTAAGAAAAAAGTAAGCGCCTTCTATATTCGTATTTTATTCGTCTTTTTTCGTTCGTAGTCGAAACTGTTTATGTTACGCATGCAAATCTTTAGAGGTCCATTCTGCAACAGAGAATCTTGATTGAACACTTGGATATCTATGTATATTATATACAAATCAAGTGTTAGACCCTGAAAGGGGTCTCTTGACTTCCGAGAACTTACTGAAGTAAAATGAAAATGAAAATGATTTATTTTACGTACTTTGACCGAAAGCTTGCCAAGAATGTATGTAAGAATATTGTAAAATATGGGTGTTAACCTAAACACGGAGATAATCTTTTTAAAATGTTAACACCGACGGTAATTAGATGAGTTATTTTTATTCATTTTTGGTGCTTCTACAGCATTTGAACCAAACCGATGTTTGCTGGAAAAAATCCGAAACTCAAGGTTAGTGTTTTAAAAAAGTTGGGTTCAAATTCTGTAGAAGTGCTTTTTTTCAAAAGTTTTTTTTTTTAGTGATGAAATAAAGATGAAAATAGGAATGAATTTGTTACCAAGAGAAACTTGCGATTTGTATATAGAAGGAAAGTCATGAGAATCTGACAAATCACAAGTTTTATTTTCTGATTGGTATCTTGGTATATTGTATTAAGTTGATAATTCAAACTGCGGTTCTCATCTTGGATGTAATTCTCAACCTTTCGGCCGATGCGAGCTTAGATCTTTTTTTTTTACGGTTCGTCTTGCCGAACTCTGGTATCTAAAGACTGGTACCGCAACGGATAAGTTATAATCAGTTCGAAGGTAGTCTTTTGGAGGTTGGCGTTTCCAACCTCCGTACGGGCAATACTAACAATACAATTACAAATTACTTAATACCTGTACCTGGTCACGGCTGACGGAATGAGAGCAAGCTACCCCCGTTTAATATATAAAGGGTTTCGTTCGAAAGTCCTTGTTATCAAGCTACATGCATTTATTTGACGCCAGTTAAATGGAACAAACAGAAGCATTTGCGTAAATATTGTTACACTGTTCAAAGTGGTTACATTGGTACTTCTGCAGTTTACGGGTCTGGCTGAAAACGTTATTTAGAAAGCCATTCTTAACATGGGGAGGTGAAGGCTATAACTATTCTGTACTTTAGAATTAGAAATTAGATACTGTAAAAATAAAATTAACTTGAAAATCCTATCTAAATAGCCCGGTCCATAAACGTCATAAGTATCGGTGCATTTTATTACGTTGACATACACATCAAGCGTTAAGTCATAACCAAACATGCCTTTCCTTAACTATTACTAAAATTCCAGGTGAAGATGGAGAAAAACAAAACGTCTTGAATTATTCGAACTATTGTTCTTGTCATTAATATTTTCAAACGAAATCCTGGTATTTCTGTAGTTTACGGACCTTGCTATTTATTAGATAAGATTTCCAAGTTAATTCAATTTTTACGGTATCCTTTGTCTTAGGTTAAAGTACACAATACTTAAAGCGCCCCTCCCCATGTTAAGAATGGGTTTCTAAATAATAACGTTATTATTTCAACACGATCCGTAAACTGCAGAAGTACACAGACCTTTTTTAAAAACGTGGCGTTAGTAATTTCGTACAGATGATTCGGAGTTCGACAAGATGTATCTGAAACAGGTCGGAGGTTAGATCGGCCTAAACAGTCTTATAATAACATGAAGATGGGAATAGTAGTCCGAATGATCCCAATCACAAGATAGAGGGTATTGCGAGGCAAAACAGAAAATTTTTACTGGATTTTGGAAGACCTTTCGTCCATTGATATGCCTTGTGGAGATCTATTTCCATACAAAGATCGAATAACCCACCAGTTATCAGTCTCTTGTTGGATGTTTGTCACTACTTTCGTGAAATACGTCCGGTGAATTTTATAACTATAACCCAGGATACAAAAGGTGACACCAATAAAGATAACAATCGTTATTGTAATGATAATATGCTTCGTCGACATTTGAACGGAGTCCTCTGAAGGGGTGGTAGCTTCCGGCGCGCTAGTTTCCGACGTATCAGTTTCCGATTCGTCTTCTGGGTGTGTGTCCAGATGATCCTCAGTGAAATCATCGTCATCCTCAGTTGTTGGACATTTTGTAGTCGATATGCCGTTGTCGTTCTCCCCGCCTTCATAAGGCGTTGTTGCCAGGCAAGACGTTTGCAAGTTAGATGAGACACTGTTTTCAGTGCATTTCGTCGTAAATTCCGATTCCAAATAATCCCCTTTCTCATAAATATTCTTATTTGGAGGTCCGCTGGTTCCACCAATTCCTAACAGAGTGGATACCAAAATCAACAATAGTGTTGGCAAATGCATGATCGACGCGCAGACAAAATGAATAACAAAATAAATATGTTTATATTGTCCAATGAAATGTCGGGTAATTTTGTAACCAATCGTATTTGCATATTAAGTTTCATTGAGAGAAATTTAATTTGGATATCTTTAGTTCTATTTATTTATTAATTTTTTTTTTTACTAGAAGGGTCACCAAGGCCAAAAAAAACTCTAGGATAAGGGTTAATGAAGTAGATTGATTATCAGTTGAGCATATTTACCTCCTCTCTAGGAGGTTAGACACAGGTCAGGTGTGGTTTGAAAAAGCCAGCATACTAGTATAAGCACACTCTTGCTTACAAAAATACCTGAACAGTCCCTGGCAATTAGAACTAAACTAACTCCTTCTCAAAGAAAACCGAACAGAACGAAACCTCAACTCGACAGCAACAAAGTCACTGTCGGACTGACTGTCGATGACGTATCTCCAACTGATATTAACACCCACTCAAGCTGTGCCTGGTTGAGTTTCAGAGATGAAGAACTTCATGATTGGGTTGAGAAAGATAAGTGGAATTGACTGACTTCCAATAATTGTGAGAACGATTCAAGGCAGGAATATGTTTACATTGGATATGAAGACGACTATGTTGCAATCTGTAAGGAAGCAATCCCGGGGTAGTGTTTTTCATAAACGGAAAATCCTTGCGAAGAAGTTCTGTGCGTGGGAAATCCTTGCAAAGAAGTTCCGTGCGTGGAAATTCCGCCTGACGTTAGACATACAGAGGAGAAAGGGAAGTTTTTTTTTTCGCTTTGGTAGAAGACGGTTCTTGCTGTGAATGTATTAGAATAGGGGGAATAAAAGATTGTAGCTTAGTCAAGAACTTTCCATGGAAATAAAAATACAGTAAATAGAGAGAAACAAGTTCTCTTCTGTAAGAATGGAAGTGTAAATAAGAGAAAAGATCACGCTGCTCAATATTTAGCAGGTTGTTACCTTCAAGTTTACTATTATGACGATCTTATTGCCTGGATGACTGTGTCCGTTTCGACTTGCATGTCCAGGTGATTTTATGTTTTCTTTTTTTAGTGGTGTCTCGGATTTGTGTATGCACCATTTGTATGCATGTTCAAAGTGCAGACATTTGCATAGTTCCCAGTGGACTGCCTTTCCCACAAAGTCATGTCTATTTTTATATTCCGTTTTTGCTACATTCATTTAATATGGAGTTTACCGTTTCGTCTTTCGCCCACATAGTCTGCATTAAGTGTTTTCTTTAGGTCTGTTTATCTTGGCTTTATATAGTTTGTTCTGGTTGCCTTGTTTTGTGCGGCTGTGAGTAACAATCAAGTTTATCCTGTCTTTTTTGTGTTTTTTTAAATATTGACGAAAAAAAAGTATTATTATTATTATTATTATTATTATTATTATTATTATTATTATTATTATTATTATTACTATGTGTACTCACTAGGAATTGTCGCACAGGTTATCATCAGTGATTGCCCAGTGATAATAACCGGTGGTGTTCCTGGAGTCTGAGTGACAACAAGTCTCCCCAGATTTCCAGTACTTTCCCACTCTTTCGATGAATATTGCAAATGAATTCTTTGACCCTTCACGACTATTTTGTGTGGTATCAGCTTAAGCTAGTCCCATCAATTTTTTTTTGTTTTGTTTTGTTTTTTTTTTGGGGGGGGGGGTAGTTTATGTACTATCTTGAATTTTCTGTACTTTTGTTTCATGTTGTGTTTTCTGTGCTTTTGTTTTCTTCTATTGCAACTTTCATGTGACTGGTTAGCATTTGTAGCTTATGTAGATTGATTTCCGCATTCAATGATTTTCTTTAAGATTTCAGCTGTTTTCATCATTGCCGTCAGTTCTATGGTCTCAGTCTTCCCTTTGATTGTAATTTCTATCAGTCTGTTACCAGCTTTTTCGGGATTGTTTCTAGTGCTCCTACGATTATTGGTATTGTATTGAGTCTTCATATTCCATATCCATTTCAATTCCCTAACAAGTTCCGTGTCTTTGCTTTGTGTTTCCGTCTGCTTAATCTTAAGCCTGTGGTGTGCTTGTACAGTAAAATCTACGATTTAGCAGGATTGTTCCTTTTTATCGATTATTATGACATCCGGTTTCCTTGCTTCTATGAGTTTATCTATGTGTAACTCCATATCCTAGAGGATTTTTGTTTTTCGTCTCCAGTACTGTCTGTGGTTTATGTTTGTATCATTTGTCCGCGTGTTCGAAATGCAGTCGTTTGCATAGTTCCCAGTGTACTGCTTTCCCCACACAGTTGGGTATGTTTTTCTATTCTTTTGGGCCTAGTTTTCTGCATTCACTTATTATGTGATTTATTGTTTCGTCTCTTTGTCCACACAGTCTGCATTTAGTGTTTTCCTGGGTGTCATCTATTTTAGCTTATGATAAACAGTAGTAGTGATAGGAAGTCAACTTGGAAAATGCCTCTCTGTATTTTTATCTTAGTCAGATGTTGTCCTCCAGCGTCCAGTTCTTGTCTCCGTGTTCCCATTGCTTTCTTAATAAGATTAATAATCTTATCGGGTATCTTGTACATTTTTAAGCTTTCAATTATACATGCTTGTTTGATTCTGCTGTAGGCTTTCTTGTAGTCATGCCATGGATATGTTTTTTTCTTCTTTTTACCTCCTTCAGGATATTCTCATCTATGTATACAAAATCATGCGTCCCTTTTTCTTTTTGCGGCATTTTTTTTTGTTCATTGAGGATCAGTCAACGATTGTTCAGGGAGTGGTGGATTAGTTTTCTCCGTTGTGCCATTAGTATTTTCCACTTTGTTGGTAAACATGTTATCGGTCTGTAGTTGTTTGGGATCGTTCTTTTTTTGGCATTATTTTGTATTAGCGTTGTCCTTCCTTTGCTCATCCACTCTGGTATGTCTGTTTTGTGGATACATCCTATTAGTTTGTGCGCTAGCCTTTCATATAGGGTCGTGAGTTTTTTAAAGCTTATATGCATGTATTCCATGGTGGTCTGGTTCTTTTAAGTTTGCCATTTTCTTTATGGTAGTCGTAACCGTTTCTTCATTAATATCTATTGTATTCCCTCTTCAATTGCCTGTAGTTCATATTTCATGTTTTTCAGCCATTCCGTATTTTTATTGTGTGTTTTAAGTCTCTCCCATATCTTGCTCCAGAAGTGTTTTGTCTCTGTCGGGTCCAGTTTTTTTCTGTTGCTAATTTTTCTCCGTTTACGGTTTTTGTAAAATTGGCTTTCATTGTTTCAAAGGTCTTGTTCTGTTTGTGATGTTCAGATTTATATCTATATCATCTCAGTCTTTATCCTGTTATCTTTTGTTTTAATTATTCATGTTACTTCTTTAGTTTTTCCTTGCGAGTCAGATTTCCGCTCTTCTATCGTTTCTTTTTCTTGTTCATCTTGTTGGGATGTACGCGAGATCTGTGTTTACTATCTCTGTTTATAATTTTAATTTCTTCCGATCCTAGTTCCTTAGGGATAGGAGTTTTGTTTTGTACTCAAACATGAACCGTTTCATGTTTTCCACTTAGCTTGCTTCTCTCTTAGCGAGTTCTGTGATTTCGTAGTCTTCGACCTCTCCAGTTTCAGTGTTTATGTTTTGCCCGTCTTCTACCTGTGGGTTTTTACTAAGAGCTGTTTCTTGATCTATTACACCATTTATCTTTTGTTTGATTTTCGTTAATTCCAGCTCCGAGAACTTACCTCTCTTGAGGATCTGTCTTGCTTGATCTGCTATCCTTTGTTCCGTTATATAGAAGTCAGTAGAAATGCCCCATAGATCTTTCATTTATTCTCGATGGCCTCTTTCTATAGTGTAGCGGTTTTTGTAGTAACATTCCATTACCAGTCTATTTGTATTTGTGGGCTATTTCTTTCTATATCTTTAGGTTTGTTTTTTTTCATTCCTGCTTTTTTGTGTTTGGTCTGTGTCATTGTCATACCGATAATTAGAGAGGTTACTTCCCTTTTTTGGTCCGTGTTCTTGTTAGTGAAAATAAACGAGGTAAATTATAATTATTATTATTATTATTATTATTATTATTATTATTATTATTATTATTATTATTATTATTTGTATTATTATTGTTATTGTTATTATATTGCTATTATTATTGTTATTATTATTAATAATGTTTTAATAATCATTATTGTTATTATTATTAATATTATTATTATTATTGCTGTTGTTGTTATTATACTTATTATTATTAATAATAATACTATTATTATTATTGTTGTTGGTGTTATTATTTGCATCATTATGATTTACTCACTAGGAATTGTTCTACGAATTATTACAAGTGATCTGACACTGGTAAAAACCTTATGGTGTTCCTGGAATCCTAATGATAAAAAGTCTCCCCAAATGTCTAGCTTTCTCCGCTTCATACCTTAACCATTGCGATTTACTAGGTGTTCTCGCACCAGCCGTTTATAAGCAGGTTCTTGTTTAGCACGACGGTTGGCTTCATCTAAAATCTATAATAGTAATAAGGAAATTATTGTGTACAGTGCTCCTGTGTACTACAAAATATCGAAGGTGCACTTATAGTACGTAGGATAATGTACAATAGTTAAGGAAATGAATAGTGTATACGGCATGATCACGTTGACACACCGGTTCCGTTTGATCACGGAAATTAAGCAACGTTGAGTCTGGTCAGTAAGAAAATGAGTTACCATTTTGGATACTAGATGTTGTATGTGTCCCCGCGTATCTCCGCATTGTTTCCAATTGTCTGGACTTCTCCTTGTCATTGGAATAAAGCAGTGCCGATCCAGGAAAGGTATGGTTGAGGATTGCGCAAAACTTGCTTTACTATTACACGCGTAGTTACCCTGACAGGGGGTATCCATTGTCTTTCGAAATTGAACAAAGGCCATAAACGGTGTATGAGTTATTATATACACGTATTATGTTTATTGAGCGGCGAAATCAGCAGTTTTATCGAATTTCGAGGAGGATGAGCCTTTTAAACGATGTGGTGTCTCGGCAGTCAACGACTGATGCAGGCCGTCAGAAATTATCAGTGTTGTAAAATGTTTCCAAAAGTCATAAGAGCTGTGCTTATTTTCTGCTTTATAGAGGCATGTGTTAGACAGAAGGAAATCAAAAAGTAGTACATAGTTGTTGTGGGCTGGATGGTTAACAATGTTGTGGATGTTGACTAAATCAGTAGCTAGACGTAACAGGTTCGATTAATCCAATACTCGGGAAAAGGCATTCAAACTATGACAGGTGTTTAATGGAAGGTATTAACTTAGTTGCACTCAATGAACGGTTTCTAAGCAATCACTGTTCTGAGCAATATAAGGTTTCAAGACTGATAATGGGAATTCTAAATGTGGCCTCACCATATATGTATACAGTTTTAAATAGATGGATGTAGAGCGGCTAAAAGGTCTTGTTGGATGAGGCCAAGACACCCTCGATCTTCTTGACGATTTTAAAGATGTGTTTTACCCAATGCAAATCGCTGCCGACGTTCTCGTTTACAAGAAGTCTTCTTGATATTAGTGATATAGAGGGAGTATGTGGACATTGGATTTGTGTATCCCTAAATTCATGGTGTTACACTTGTCTACAGACTTATTAACACTTATCATCGAGCAGCCTTTGAGCTTTGATAAGCGGTGACACGTTAGTACATTAAAAAAGTTAAACTGTCGGCACAACACTCAGCAATGATTTCTGCACATTACTTGATATCATCAGTGATTTGTTTTCTTGTAGTAATTTTGAAGAGGACTAACTGGGGAGTTAGTTCTCTGCTTTAAATATACATATTTCCAGTACACCTTACTGACAGTATATGTTGATATATCTTGTAAAAATTAAATCACCGCTGTCTTTATTACTTGCTTGCGATAGTTACAAGACCTATTCACTTTTTACTGTTAATGTCTGCTTTATGCAGTGTATATCTACGTTCAGCGTTTCGACTTTCTTTCCTGGCAAGAAAGCTTTTATCGTATTGCATCTGGCAAATTGATAGTTCATTTGCCTAGCTAGAGTCCCGTCAGAAAGTTTATGTTTGTCTTATTTAGATAGAAGAAAGTCGCATCCTTTTCATCAATTTCATATTCTATCCGACCGGATAATTCTTACAGTAATAGAAACTTAGAGAGATTCACTATTAATGTTTATTGGATAATAAACAGATATGATTATCCAGTTAATTTAGCTTTAATGTAGTGTGTATTGTTTAAATTGGATATAATAAAAACGGTGTAAAATTATTCGCCGAGTTAATGCAAAACCGTTTCTGAAATAAACATTTTTTTCTATTCGGATATAGATAAAGAGTGGGGCATGTATTTCGCTTTTTGTAGGACAATTTCGCTTCACACATTTATAACACTACGGATGCTTATTGTAGTATTAATCTATCACATTTATTGACACTAGCAGTTAGGTTAACAACGGTTTTGCATTAATTGCTTAGCTTACAGCAAATACTAATTATTTCATAGTCGTACTTCAAAAATTAAGTAAAAAATTAAACATTACATACGATCAAACTTTCAGTAATGTTGTGCTCTGGATGGTATTTGTGCGTTATAAGTTAAAGTAGTTCCACTGTTTGAATACATTTAAATTTGAATTTTTAAAACCGTTAAAAGACCAGTCAAAATGCAGATTTCTTTTTAAATAATTGGATATTACAAACCCTAACTTCGACGAGAACAGAAGTCGACAGCTAAGTGACAACAAGCCGCATAATAAAAAAAAGAAAGAAAAACATTGCCTGTATTTTCCTGATGAACATTTTTGCATGGATCAAACATTCGAATTTTAAATAAATAATATGTTTATTTTTAAAAAAGCATTTTGATTGGTCGCTTAACCGTTTTAAAATTCCCAACAGTCGAAATACGTTTACTTATAACTTACGCGTGCCCATCAGAGCACAAAACCACTGAAATCGGATATTACAAACCCTAACTTCGACGAGAACAGAAGTCCACGGCTAAATGATACCGCGCCACATAAAAAGAAAGACAGAAAAAATATTGTCTATATTTCCTGATGAAGATTCTTGTATGGATCGAAAATTCGCATTTTAAATAAATAATATGTTCATTCCAAAAAACTACATTTTGACTAAGGTCTTAACCGTTTTAATATATATATATATATATATATATATATATATATATATATATATATATATATATATATATATGTGTGTGTGTGTGTGTTTGTTCTCGTAGGAAATAAATAACGAACACAAACAAGTTAATTACGGATAGCTGTAGCTCATTGTTTCGTTTATTACTTTTTTTTTGGTTTGATTGGATTAAAGAAAAACTTCCAAATAATACCAATCATTTTCTGCTGGTCCCGACATTGGTCCGATTCGTTTTGTAACCCCCACCCTTGTAAGCTGACTCTAGCAATGCCGATTTATATGTGCAGTTGCTGATTGCGACAGCCTGGCTTCAAAAAAGACTCTGCGCACAGACCCAACTACAGACTGAAACAAATCCTAACAGTAAGTATGTAGATGTGAACGTACGTCTGTGTGCGTTGACTGCATAGGGCGTGATCGTCCACTTGCCCTCTTCGTCTGAATTTGGTGGTTGATGCCGACACCGATATCTATGTCAATTATCTGGTCTCTGTCGCTGTTATAATAAAAAGTATTCTCTCTCCAAACAAAATGAAAACTCCCATTTTAAATAAGTAACAATGTTTTATTTTGAGAAATCGCAATGATACTTGTTTTCTCCTACTGATGAACAGACCTGAAAATCAAGACAAACATATCTTCCATCCGAACATAAACATTCCATTAACTTAAGGCTTTATGGCCCATCTGTCTCTGAGACCTACAGAAATCCAACACACTTCCCTGTCTGCTCTGTTTATATATATATATATATATATATATATATATAGTATAAATGTTTATTATACAAACATTATTGGTTACATATGTACATACATGTTTCGGTTGTACTTTTCACAGTAAGTCAACCTCTTTAGACTAAAGAAGACAAGGAAGTGAGATGGATTTGAAAAAGAGTAGAACCGAAACATGTATGCACATATGTAACCAATAATGTTTGTATAAATAAAAATGTATACTAAAGAACAGCTCCACTTGTTATTGACCACTTTTTATAAACGCTGTAGTTTCAACGGATTTACATCTACCGAAACTAATACAATACGTCTACCATTATATATATATATATATATATATATATATATATATATATAAAGAGAAGGAGAGAGAAAGAAAGAGGGCGATATATATATATATATATATATATATATATATATATATATATATATATATATATATATATATATATATATATGTATTGAGAGAGAGAGATATATAGTAAGGTATGAAAATATATTTATGGCAATTAAGTTACACAGAGGCTTCGGTGTTTCATCCCAGTAAGGAATCGGCAGGCTATATATATATATATATATATATATATATATATATATATATATATATAGAGAGAGAGAGAGAGAGAGAGAGAGAGAGAGAGAGAGGGAAAGAGAGGGATACTGGTGTCATTTAGAGTAGACCACACAGCCAGTCTACTTGGAAAGGCTGAGCTGCTTATCTGTCGATATAAGAAACTTTTCACCCATGCAACCCCGTATCTGTAGAGACATTAACTTTTCCAAGATGAAAGTGTTTTGATTTATCAGCATGAATCTCCGTTTAAAGATGCAATAACTTTTCCAAGTAGAAAAATCAAAATGTGGGTGGTCAAACCGCGAGCCAGGTATGCAGGGTGTCCATGAAGTGTCTTTACAATTTAAATATGTTTTTAAATTTTGCGCTTTCTCTTGATGAGTAGCCATTTGTTAGAGGTTCAGTTAGCAGTTGTCCTTAAACTGAGAAAATATTTTAAATACAAATCGTATTGTTAATAAAACCTTCAATAAACACTGATTAAAACAAAAAAAACTGATATCTCATCAACGGTCTTCGTAATATTTTTGGTTCTTATTAAAATAAAGACACGTCTGAAAATCGCATTTCAAGTAAAAACTCTTTGATATACTTATGTATCAGGCAAAAAGAAGTATCCTCACAAAAAATCCAGAACCAATTGTCGAGTAGAAGTTTAATTAGAAGTAAACATCAATTTTATCGTAAATTGCAGTTTTATCGTATTACGTATCATTTTTAAAGCCATTCTTCACATGGAGAGGAAGAGAGTTTTATGTTATCTGGGATTACGACCTACAAAAGAGACTTATCTTATTTGTTTCAAATAAATCTTCACAACGGACCATAACCCTTGCAAAATACGATAAAATTGATGTTTATTTTTAATTAAACTTCTACCCGATAATTTTCCCTAATTTTTGTCGAGGATACTTATTGTTGCCTTATACATAACTATATGAAATAATCTTTACTTGGAATGCGATCTTCACATCTGTCTTTATCTGTATCAGAACTAGTTTCTTTTTTATTGTTACATACTTTATGGAAACTATTTTCTATATACGACGACTCGTCAACATGCAATGCAACTATTCACTCCACTAAACATGCAGCATTGCACAGGTTTACATATACAGTACCGTCCAAAATTAAGGAACAAAAATTAAATCTTC
This sequence comes from Sepiola atlantica, assembly GCA_963556195.1. Lineage (NCBI taxonomy): Eukaryota > Metazoa > Mollusca > Cephalopoda > Sepiida > Sepiolidae > Sepiola > Sepiola atlantica. The sequence goes on from OY744528.1 coordinate 34,497,881, forward strand.
TGAATCAAAACAAAATTATATATTTATTTTTGTGAAAATTTCACTTAATATACACATTATGTAGTTAGACTTTTACCGAGATTTTCAGATGAATTTTTAATTCATCTGAAAATCTCGGTAAAAGTCTAACTACATAATGTGTATATTAAGTGAAATTTTCACAAAAATAAATATATAATTTTGTTTAGATTCAGAAGATTTAATTTTTGTTCCTTAATTTTGGACGGTACTGTATATGTAAACCTGTGCAATGCTGCATGTTTAGTGGAGTGAATAGTTGCATTGCATGTTGACGAGTCGTCGTATATAGAAAATATCGAAGACTTGTGGCTGAAACTGAAAGATGAATGGACCAAGATAACTGTGGCCCAATGTCAAGATTTAGTGAAATCCTGCAGTCGTAGATATGCAGCAGTTATTGAAAACAAAGGTGGAAGTACCAAATATTAAATCTCTTTTGCCTTTTTTTAATGTGATTTAGTTAAAAATTATATTTTGTTCCTTAATTTTGGACACTTGAAATCTGTAAAATGGTGGATAACTTTTAAAATATTATTTTAATTCATCTGAAAATCTCGGTAAAAGTCTAACTACATAATGTGTATATTAAGTGAAATTTTCACAAAAATAAATATATAATTTTGTTTAGATTCAGAAGATTTAATTTTTGTTCCTTAATTTTGGACGGTACTGTATATGTAAACCTGTGCAATGCTGCATGTTTAGTGGAGTGAATAGTTGCATTGCATGTTGACGAGTCGTCGTATATAGAAAATATCGAAGACTTGTGGCTGAAACTGAAAGATGAATGGACCAAGATAACTGTGGCCCAATGTCAAGATTTAGTGAAATCCTGCAGTCGTAGATATGCAGCAGTTATTGAAAACAAAGGTGGAAGTACCAAATATTAAATCTCTTTTGCCTTTTTTTAATGTGATTTAGTTAAAAATTATATTTTGTTCCTTAATTTTGGACACTTGAAATCTGTAAAATGGTGGATAACTTTTAAAATATTATTTTAATTCATCTGAAAATCTCGGTAAAAGTCTAACTACATAATGTGTATATTAAGTGAAATTTTCACAAAAATAAATATATAATTTTGTTTAGATTCAGAAGATTTAATTTTTGTTCCTTAATTTTGGACGGTACTGTATATGTAAACCTGTGCAATGCTGCATGTTTAGTGGAGTGAATAGTTGCATTGCATGTTGACGAGTCGTCGTATATAGAAAATATCGAAGACTTGTGGCTGAAACTGAAAGATGAATGGACCAAGATAACTGTGGCCCAATGTCAAGATTTAGTGAAATCCTGCAGTCGTAGATATGCAGCAGTTATTGAAAACAAAGGTGGAAGTACCAAATATTAAATCTCTTTTGCCTTTTTTTAATGTGATTTAGTTAAAAATTATATTTTGTTCCTTAATTTTGGACACTTGAAATCTGTAAAATGGTGGATAACTTTTAAAATATTATTTTAATTCATCTGAAAATCTCGGTAAAAGTATAACTACATAATTTACATATGTAGTGAAATTTTCACAAATATTAATATGTAATTTATTTGAGATTGGGAAGATTTTATTTTTGTACCTTAATTTTGGACGGTACTGTAGATATACACCTACAAGGCCACCCGTAAGTCGTCGGTATGTTTTTTTTTCATACCGTCATCCTCGTGTGCACTTCTTACTATCTCTACTTGAATCTATTCTCCTCCTATCAAAATTTCTCGTCTGATTCACATAAACATCCTCTGCTGCTGCTACTCCTCTACTTTGTCTCTGTATTTGTGTCATCTGTTAACCTGGTTTTATTACTACTACTACTAGTAGTAGTAGTAGTAGTAGTAGTAGTAGCTGTAGGGCATTCCCATCATCGTCTCATTTACCGTTCATTCCACCATCTATATATTTTTAAATTTTTTACTATGGACTCACCACATATCAGGATATCGAGGATAAGGGTTAACTGAGAGATAAAGATAATATTGATCAATGATATACACTGATTATTATTTCTGGGGCGATTTTGAAAATCATTTATTGACATTGGAATTTAGGATTACCAAGTTGTAATCAGCAGGGAAGCAGTCCAGCAGTAATGTGTTTCACAGACGGAAAGCCCTTGCAAAGAAATTGTCAATTAAAATTCTGCCTGAGACTAGGAACATGGAGAGAGAAAGGATTTTTTTGTTCGATGTCGTAGCAAAATGAGTTCAGGCGGATAATGTCTCACAAGGAGGATCCAAAGATGGAAGCTCACTCGAACACCTTCCATGGTAATAACGATAGAGCAGAAAGAGACTAGCAACGTCTCTCCTGTGTTAAAGAGGTTCTAAGGAAGAGAAAAGATCACTCCCTACCAGATTTCGAAGACGATTTTGTAATCTGTGTTGCTATACTCCAGATGTGACAGTGGTATGTCAGCTTTGAACAATAATTAAAATAAAATGACCAAAATTGTTAGTCATTATTATATATTAGCAGATCCCATGGAAATTTCACAGAATTTTACTGTTAATAGTTTTTTGAAAAAAAGAAATGTCCGTTTGGCGAAATAAGATTAAGAAACAGTATTTCTTCTTACCGTAACTGTAATTGACAGAGAAATATTCTTAAAATTGATGAAAACAAATAGACTTGTTTTGAATGTATTTATTTGAAATTCTAACAATTAGATGAATTAAAATTACACAAAAATAAAAATGCAAAGAGTAGATTTTTACAACTACTTAAGTCGACGAGGTGATATAATTCTGTTTCTGACAGTGTTACATGAAAGCAGATTTCCACCGAATAATGATGATTAAAGGTTTTGTATTTGAAAGTAACTCGTGGCCCTTTGTCGTCTTATGTGATCAAAACAGAATTTTGGAAAGCGTAGTTATGTCCCTTGCATTCGGCCAGCCGACATTGGGAAACAAGATGCAGTGAACGTTTCGCTTAGCGACTACAATTAATTTCGTCCACATTACAATGTAATTTTTTGACAGTTGTAATTATATAATAAATATATTTGTTGATCTATACAGAAGCGTTTTCATCCAAATTATTTCTTTATATTTTTGTCTTACAAATCAGAAAGACCGCCTTTATTTCAAACGGTTTATTCGATTTTAGAACAATTCAATCGGTCTAAGTGTTTGGCATTGGTGCCATCAGATACTTTCCAATTATTTTCATCTTTGGTTCGCAGACGATCTCACTTTGCAAATGTGTATGGATGGTGATGAGGTACTTACAAAGTTACACGCTTATATTTTACCGACTAGCGGGGCCCGTTAAAATCCCACGCTTCATTTCATTTAACTACATAATTTAATTTTAATGATAAGATCTCGTTCGGAATGCAGCAGCTATATAAGTTGTAATAAGATTAAGCATAAATTGTCACTTCACCCGTAAAACTAATTCCGATTATTGGTTAAATATTCTATAAATAAATAAGACCATTATATATTTTATTTATTTATTGAACAGTGGAAAAATTAACATTTTTGAAATAATAAATATTCTTTTTCTTACCGTAAACAAATTATCTGCTACATGTTTTCTTGTATCAATAAATAAAACTATTTTTTCATTATTTTTTTTAATAGAGTTATCTATTGTTACATGGTTTTCATGTGGGAGCTCACCGCACATCTCTACAGAAGCCATCTCTGTATTTGTTTTGTCCCATAGGCAACGCCCACTCCCACTTAGAGACTGACTCTCTTGCTTTCGGTCGTCCCGGAAGACAGAGAGCAGTTCATACCTTAGATAGGATGAAAGAGTCCAACTAACTTAACATTTTATTTTGTTTAATATTTTTCTCGTTCTTTTATTTTTTTGAGGGGGGGGGGATTTAAAGCTTCTTTGTTCTCCCACTCCCAACATCATAGACATTGTATATATCTTTTGTAAATAAAAAAAAAATCATCAAAACACCAGGGGTTATTTAAAGTAGTTTATTCCATAGAGTGACTGTTGTATTATGGTGATTGGAACTCGTTTAATAAAGGTATGACCAGTGAACGACCCCCATTTTCGCCCCCATATCAATTTTTGCCTTGTACCACATCTTTTTATATGTTTATTATGCAAATTTTTTAAAGATAAATAAAATCTATTGTTACAATTTAAATCGTTTTAAAAATAGTTTCTAACCGTAAAAATTATTCTTTAACTAAAATGAATCAATTAAAAAATACTTTTGCCATTAAATATTCTGCGAGCAGGCGATCCCATCTTTTAAAAAGGGTGAAAGGGGTGATGATGTAGATACGAACATTTAATCGACTTAGCGTATTATTATTTTTATACAGATAGACATGTATCTGATTTTTTCTAATTAACTAGCAGTTATTCAGTCTCGAGAGACAATGGATACAGCCTGCAAAAAGGGGGATAGGTGTAGCAATATTTGTCTAAAGGAACATTATTTTTTTAACAGGCTCATCTTCATCTCTGCCATATTTTTAGTTCGGGTTTCACTTTGTAATAATAATTTTAGTTAGCTTTGTATAAAGTTATATTTTCTTGTATGAATCTATCCAGGTTTTTAAATTTTGGTACATAAAATATATATATATAGTAAAAAACAAATAAAAATTAGCCCTCGCAAATATAGAAATCTACTGTAAGTTAACCTGCGCAATTGAGTGGAGTTGCTGACTGGTATTCGCGTATTGGATAAAGTTTGTTTGGTGAGTTTTTTGTTTTTTTTAGTAGAAAATGGTCAGTAAAGTGGCTAGAAAAGATAGATATTTAATAGTGTTAACAAGAACTCTTCATATTCCATCTTCAATCTAGTGTCACATTTTATTTATTTATTTATACAAATAAATATTGAGAATTGATAACCTCTGTAAAAATGCCTCTGCGCGGAGTCTATAGTAAAACAATTAATAATCGCACCTTTCCCAAACTGCCATTGTTTGACTCTAGAACGATTAGAACCAATGTTGGAATAAGCAGAGACCACTGGTGTGATTTTGGGAGTTGTCCTTCTAGACTACTTGCACAATCAAATCTAGCGAGTCGAGTCTACCCTACTATTTAATATATGGTGTCATGACTGCATAAAATTATTATCAACGATATTAAAAGTTATGCAGTAGCCCAACCAGTATTAGAAACCGGCTCGCAGAGCCCCATGTCTGTCTCCACTTGAGCGATTCAATTTTTTAAATATATTACCTATTTTAAATAATCAATATAAGTAAGGACAGATAGACAGAGAGTGAGTGTGTGTGTGTGTGGTCAAATGCGCACGTTAGGTTTATTTTCATAAAACAGTTACAAAACGTATGTGCTGCTTTATGTAGGGTACGCAATATATCCCGAATGTTTCCATTTGGGATTTTTAATTTTTTTATGGAAATCGCTCGAGACAAGGCATGAAGCCGCTTGATGTAAGGAGCTAAAAAAAAAATACTACTTCAAGATCGAAAAACGTAGCCAACGATAAATGGTAGATGGATGTATTCCGACCCAGAGAACATCAATTATTCCCCCTTGTGAGAAACATCGCTCATAGAATGTGAGGACTAAAGGACAAAATAAGGGAGCGAGTGTTACGAGGTTGCCGAAAGTAAACTCAAAGTCTACTTTTTACTCTCCTTACGGAACAAACCGGAAATAGCCGAAGAGAGCGAACAGTAAATTTATACAGACATCAAATGAAACCTAAAGCTGCAGCAAATGCAGCCATTTGGTAGGGGTGGTAAGAAATTTTAAGCCACTCAAAAAAAATTTAAAAAATATAAGTAAGTAAAAAAATAATTATATAAATAAAGTGGATCCACTTAACCCATTAGCCCTCATGGGCCTTTTCAGAAGGATAACCATATTTCAACAATATCTATTTTTCAGATATATTTAGTTATTCATAAAGATTGGAAGCTCTTTCAAATATTACACTTTCTGATGTCTATTTCCAATACTGAAGTCTCAGTTTTCAGTACACTGTTCAAATCAGAAACAGTTTCATCGATTATTCAGTTAAAATCTTTTGGTTTAGTCTTTATAACAAACCTACATTTTTATATATCGTATAAATGAATGCTCTCACTATCCATACACATACAAGTAAATCTTTAGAATTTTTCGATCAAATATTGTATTTAACAAAATTGTTTGGTAATAAACTAAAAAAAAAAACTGGCACTAATTGGTTTGAACATTAAACCGATTTTTAGCACAGAATTTGCCCTAACCTGAAGTCAAATAGAAAACAAATTATTTAATTTAATATCGGTATTAATTGATTTTCTGTGATGGATCGGACATTTTCGGTCTTTTTTGTAAACCAAAATCATAAGTCCGCCTCCTAATAGAAGTACAAAAATAGTTTATTGTTCGTTAGTCTCAAGCTACGGTGGAATGTGCAATAATGGATGTTTATCTCCTCCAGAACGATAACAGGCTTGGTCCGGGAGAAAGACGATTTTAGGGAGGCCATTGTGCATGGCATCGGCTCATCATCGGCATTCCTCAGTCACTTCCCGACGGTTTCTTCATCAGCCCTCTCAAATATCCGGACCATCACAGGTGTCCATTCACTTATTTTGCCCTCGATCGGCGCGTTGCTGTAGCACCATCTAATGTCATCATCTCAGACGTGGTAGAGCAGTGTAATTGCCGAGATCCAACGGAGCATTTTAGTTTCCATAACGCCGAATCTTCGCTTAGCCTTTCGTCGTCGGCAAGCGCTCGACTGTACAGAGCGACGAACTTGTCTGGTAGATTTTAGACTTCAGACGAAGTACCAAAACTGATTTTCTTTTTCATTTATATAGTCATCAATATCAGAGTTATTTATATATTAAAAAACGGTCCGAAGGTTTTCGATTACAATTTACGGAACAATTTCGAAATGATAGAGCTGTCGCCGGACGATCAATTTGTACAGACATTAAATGAGACAACCGAAAAACTGCAATAACATACACCTGATTGGGATTAATATAAAGTAGGCCTAATGAAATAAAACTAAATTAAAAATAAAATGAAGTTGATTCCTTTAATGTTTTTGTTTTTTTAATTAAGACATTTTAAACAGGGAGGGGAGAGGTAATCGATTAACCGTTTGTAAGGAGAACACTCATTTAGTATCGGTACTAATTGACTGTTCGGCGACGCGTCTGCCATGTTCGGTAAATAGCAATTGGAAATATTCGGAGGCCTTAATACAGAAGTGCCAAACATTCTAAAAGTTTAGATTAATGAGATATATAAGAAAAAAAAACTACTTTAATATTTTTGTGGCGTAACATTTTATAAAGTTTTGTTTGGTGGCAAAATTTAAAGTTTCATCAAAACACGGTATGCATGGGCGTTAACACAACTTAGGCCACTTAAATTAGTATTCCAAAATTCTGTTTACATGTTAGAGAAGATTAGAGTGTTAATGTAATTTAGGTTTTGTGCCATTGTGCTAAATTTATCTCGACAATCACGCAGTCTAGTTAACAGGCGGAAAATCGAAACCAAATTTAAAATAAAATAACCAATTTTCTACCGATCCGCATTATTTTTCATTTATGAAACTGTTTTAAAGTTTTGTTTCAATAAGATTTCGATTTGTTGTGCAAATACAGTAAGAATCCAATATGGCCGACACATCTGCAATATTTGTTAATTACTTTTTTCAAAATAGAGTAAAGTAAGTCACTTTAACTAAGTTCAACTGACAACCACTGGATTGTAATGTTAATGGTAAACCTTTTGCTTTAACTATCTTCCCAGCCTGAATTTGTCAACCATCTCCAGACAAAATCGACTCGTCTTTTGCCAAGTAAAATTACCGAGAGCATTAGGAAATCAAGTTTCCCAACTTTAAAATTATACAAGTCGGTAGAAAAAATAATTTTGATGCGCTTAGTAAAAGTTATTGATTGTACCCTTTGTTCTCAACTGTTAACTATAGTGCATGATTGTCTTAATCTTGTCGAACATAAAATACTGGAAAAAAATTGTTTTACCGTTAATGTGAAAACTTTTTCTATAAACATTTGAAAAAAATATAAATTTGATTTAATTTAAAAGTGCATGCTAAATATACTTTTTTATCGCATTCTAAAATCATTTCAGCTGCTAAATTTTAGAAAGCTTATATTCGTAATATCAAGTTTTATTGGAAGTCCTGCTTATTAGGCTACCAACACTGCAACGCACTCTGTACGTACAAACAAACTGAACTTTCAGGAACAAAGTTTCTTTCTAGAAACTTCCCACGTATAGAACAGCTTACGCGGGAATATTTCCCTACAGACATGAGCGTTCTTCAAGTCCAATCTCTTCCATGTCCTTTGAATTCATAAGTGTAATTCTTTCGTAGTACTGTTCGATCATCCAGTGGCTTCTGGCCTTAGTAAGTGGCGTAGCATTAGTAAATAAAAAAAAATCAGAGGGTAATCTCAAGGCGTTCACTCGAATAATGGCGATGGAGAGAGACCCTCGTAGAGCCAAGTCAATGTTAAATTAAATCTCAGAATAAGAATAAAGGCAGGCATCTTCCGCCAAACAATTACCAATGCTTTTAGTATCTGCGGCTTCCAAAAGAAACAAGTCCCAACGAGAAAAATACGAAACATCAGGTTACCAAGTAACCAAAGTATTCTTGAAAAGTCTTTTAAGTAAACTATTTAAACGTTTGTAGGATCAGAGTGGAAGAAGTTTAAACGGTAATAATACAGAATAGTTAGCACCCGATAAAAAAATATCTAAAACATTAGAATTAAATTCTAGATCTAACTCGACTAGTTTTAACATCTTACGCTTTCTTTAAAATGTTTGATATTTTAAAGTATAGGTTTAAGGCCGCCATCTAAGGTACAGACAGATCTTATCGAAGAAAAATAGTTTTTTTTAAAACTATGCGAGTTTGGTAGGCAATGTCATTGTAATGCGCTTTATATAAATTATGTGGTTTTGTTTACGCATTAGAAGTGTTACCTATTCTGTATTTTTTGCTAAGTAATAAATTTACCACCGTAATTTAAGGTTCTTTTAATCAAAGTTTCAACTGATTAATTAGGATCATGAAAAAAAAAAGGCATTAGTAATATGTATTAAGCAACAAAGTTAGGTAATGCGACAAATCGCAAGTCTTCTGGTTGAGGGTAGCGTTTGTTATTTAAGCGTAGAAAAGCGGTCATCTGTCGTCTGAAAGCAATTCATTCATAATTATATATTCACCATCTTTATCCATTCCTAAACCTTGAATTAGGTCAGGCGGTAATTCTGCTGGCTTTCTATTTAGTGCCTTAACGACATTTCTACAATAGGAGAGAAAAAATGTCAGACCCAGAAAGCCAATCACCGTAACAGTAATCAGAACATCCTTCGACGACTCAAGAACGGAGTCTAAAGACTTCTTAGCTTCCGTCGTACTAGTTTCAGTCTTTTCGGTGGTAGGTTTCTTGCGAAGTTTGTCAAGATGACTCGCAATGATATCTGGAGTTATAGGACGTCTTGTCAGCGAGATGTCCTGGTCTTCCCGGTTTGGGAAAGACGTTGTCCGACAAGAACCTGACGAACACCTCGTCACACTGCTTTCGTGGCGTTTCGTTGTTAATCTAGGCCCCACACGATCGGATTTTTTCGTCTCCCCATTATTATTTGACTCTCGGCTGGTTCCAGTTCCGAACAGAATGGGTAACAAAAGCACAAATCGTGTTATCAAATACATTATCGACGCTCGGTATAAATGAACAACCGGATAAATCCTTATAAACTATTTACCGTCCAATGAAATGGTGGATAATTTTATTAACCAATCGTATTTGCATATTTACTTTTATGACGAAACTTTTACTTTGGAAATCTTTACTTATGTTTCTTTGTGTATTTATTTACTTATTTACAAGCAGAGATTCCAGGCGTTGTCCGGGAATGAATAACGACTCATTTATAATTACCCCTACTCCCGGACCTAAAACCCATATTATTTTAATTATTATTTTTTTTTTAAATTAATATAATTTTCAAAATATCATTTCCAAAATATTAATGAAATAAAATAAAACGTCGGTTTACTTGTATTATATGGAACATTAAGGCTACTGTTCTCATCTTGGATTTCATAATGTTTCGGCCGATGTAATCTCTGACCTCCTCCAGGTACATCTTCTTGAACTGTGGAATCTGCACGGTATTTCGAACTGAACCATTTATTTGATACCCCGGGGGTAGATTGTTGTAGTTCATTCAACCAGGACCGGGTAAATTTTGTTAATTATTGGTCCCCCGATTTATAAAATTGGTAGACTTATGTTTTGAGGCATGTCCGTCCGTCCGTCCGTCCGTCCGTCCGTCCGGAATTTTTCTCCGCAACCATCCATTGAAATTCTCTGAAATTTTGCATGAAGTTGTAACTTTAGTCAGGTTAGAAAGTGACATTCTCCGGTTTTTGAAAAAACTCAGGTTAGCCTCCCACGGGGTGAAATGGCCCCGAAATGGCAAAAAATGACATTTTTTTTCTCGATAACTTTTCCTGGTGATACCAGATCAGGCTGCCCTGTGGCTCCCTGAGACGAAATTCACCTACATTGACGTTTTTTTTTTTGTTTTTTTTTGTAAAACTTAATTATGTTCTACAAAACCAAAAACAAAAACAACAGCCCCTCTCCCTTTCTCCCTCCCGTTTTTTATTTTATTTTTAGAACTTGAAGCATAAATCTTTTACTATAATGACCAGATTCGGCATTAAATAACACAAAAAGGGTTGATATGCCGTAAAACAAAACTACCAAACCAAAAACGATGATTAAACATTTGAAGATATAAAGAACTTGAAGCATAAAAACTTTTACTATAATGACCAGATTCGGCATTAAATAACCCAAAAAGGGTTGATATGCCGTAAAACAAAACTACCAAACCTCGATAACTTTTCATACATCCATTCAATTTCTCTGAAACTTAGCCAAAATGTGGAGGCAATTGTTCCTAATAGAACATAGGTATCGCTGACCTTGGAAAAAAAATCTAGTTCGCGTCCCCAGGGGGTCAAAAGCCCCCAAAATGGCAAAAATTACCCTTTTCTCCCATAACGTTTGATCCATCCATTCAATTTTTTTAAAACTTGGCCAAAATGTAGAGGCAATTGTTTTGGATATAGAATGAGCATCCTTGACCTCAGAAACTTCTGGTTCGCGCCCCCAGGGGGTCAAAGGGGGGTCAAAAATTCCCCAAATTTCCCAAATTTATTGCATTTTACACTCGCCACATCGAGTCACATACAGAGGGGGACCACGCATGCGCGGCTTGTTGTTAATTATACTCTTCGTACCGCTTGTACTGATGGTTGAACCTTCAAACTCCAAAAGATTGTCAGATATAACTTATTAATACTTAGCACTTATAATTTCTTCAGGTGTATATTTTTAACTCGGAAATATTTCTGTCGAACTCGGGAAGCTGGACGGAATTTATAACGGAACACTTGGCGCAGTGGAAATAGTACTAAGAAAATTTCAGTTCTAAGTGATAGTCATCTGAAGGTTGGATGTTCAGTTTTCGGTGCAGGGGATACGAAGAATTGCGAATTACTGAATAATTCTCCCAGTCACGGCTGGCGGAATAAGAGCATGCTACACCCGTGGATTAAATAAAGGGTTCCGTTCGAAATTCCGTCCAGATTCCCGAGTTCGACAAAAATATTCTCGAGTTCGAAAATATACACCTGACGAAGGCCGGAGGTTACAGCGGTCTAAACGTTGTGAAAATAACCATCAAGATGAGAACAGATGTTCGAGTAACCTAAATTATACAAAATATTCAGAATGGCTGTTGATTATTCAGAAATTAAGAATCCGACTCCTATTTCGCCTCCTACAATTCTTATGATGCCGACCCATTTCAAAAGCTTCGGGTCCCTCCGACTCTCACTCCTTCGATTCCAAAAAATCCAACACCGTGTTTGATTCCTACAGATCGGACTCCGACTCCTAGGATTCCAAATTATTCGACATCGACTTCTTATTTAAAAGTCGTTCAATACTCAGACTGTCTGTTCTTTCTTCGGATATTAAAATATCCGATCCTACCATTCTTCCGAGTCCAACTCCTTCCAAAACTTTTGATTCTGACTACGCGACTCTGAAAACTACTAGAAATCACTTTTAGCTGTATAGATTTAAAAGAAGCATTACAATTCCATATTTTTAATCGGAAACTAATTGCACTTATGACAATTTTCACGGGTTAATAAACACAATATTTCATAAATCGTATTAACTTAAAGAGTTTTATTTTAAAATCATTTAGCGATGTTATAAAATGATTATGCTAATGAAACATCAGGATGAATGTGTTAACGCAGTGTTTCGTTGGGTATATATAATGTATTTGAAAACACTTAAATGTATTATTGAATTAAATAATCGTAACGTGTTTTGATATAAACATAGTTAGGATAAATGGAAAAATATTTCGCATTTATATTATACTAGCTGGACCCGTGCACCGGCGTTGCCCGAGAGAAATATAAAAGAATAATTTGAAATCTGTCAACATCCGACAGAATGTACAAATTTAATGTTTAGAATAATTGTCGGTTTGGAATTGTTGAAGTGTGAAAGAAGGAAGAAGGGAATGAGTGAAGGAAGGAGACGCGGTTTTAGGAGTCTTCCTGGCCATCCCATGGTACCGGTATTTCCCAAACACTCGCTCTATCTATGATAATGAGCACTTTTAAAATTGAAGAGGCCTGCAGGGCTCTATTAAATCCATTCCCCCTTCTGCTATCTTTGTATAGAAATTCCATTTTTTGTGAGGAAAGAAAAAAGAAAAATGAGTATGCCTCCTGAGCACTACTGAAACATACACATATAATTAAAGAGTCCTGCAGAGCACTAATAAACCATGTGTGTTCGAAGAGAAATGATGATATTCACAATAGTTAAAGTACTACCTATTACATTGATTTCTTTTCAAAAAAACAATCCGGCCCATAATCCTCCCTTCCCCTCCTCCCTCGTAGGCAAAAGTTTAACAATGTAAAAAGAAAAGAAGTGTGTGTCGACTGGGTTCGAACCCTAAAGCTTTCGGTCTAATATCTACGGCGATAACCACTTAGCTACAAATACGATTCAAAAATCTATTAAAAAATATGTCAGTAAAACTAAGCATGTAGCTGGCATGCGTTTTATATTACGATCAAAAAGGCGACCAAATGTTGGGTCAACAGTCACACGTTTTGGGTCATTTCTATACGAAGAAATAGATGGGTTTTTTCCAATTTTGGGATATTATACGTGTGAAAGGTGTAGAATTAAAGTAATGTCATCTTTATGCTAGTCTGTCTCGTAGCTTGGCGTATATTGACTTAATTCAGAAGTCGAGTCGGTGAAGAAATGTTAGCCGCCATGTTGAATAATGAAACACTGCAAGGAACTATGTTCGTTAATTACATTCTCTAAAAACCGAAATGAGTATAAATGTATACGTAATAGGTAGAAATAATGTAATCTGATATTCTCGAAAATCAGAGAGATTAGCGGGAGCTTCCATTAAATGTTTGCGTAATATTTTGTATTATGTAGTAAATTAATAGTAGACGTTAATAGTAGACGTTATTTATTAGTTCACGGTGTCAATGGGGAGAGCGTCAGTACTGAAGTGTTAGGAGGGAAAGTTTTTGCTACCACCTATATGGAGTATGTTTTGAGGACTTTACCACTGAGCTACAAAGGTCTTGTCTGAAATACCTGATGGTTTTATTACTTTTAAATGTTTTAAATAGTTGTCTTTTTACGATAATATTAGCTTTTATGTATGCCTTTTAATTTTACACACTCACCTGAGTGCTTGAGAGAAAGTTAACTCCCTTACATACATTTTGTCGCCTCTTATTTTTAGGGACGTATATATATATATATATATATATATATATATATATATATACATATATATATACATATACATATATATATATATATATATATATATATATATATATATATATATATACATATATATATACATATACATATATATATATACATATATATATATATATATATATATATATATACATATATATATATATACATATATATATATATATTTACATATATATATATATATATATATATATATATATATATATATATATATATATATATATATAATAGAGTACTAGTGAGTATCCCCACATCTGAGTTTGCTCTTTTCTTTGTTTTTTTTTATTTGTTTTCGCCCAAATATGGCTCACTGTATAGTGTAAGGGTTTTTTCAAGACATTTTAATGCAAGAACTTTTATTTTGGGGCGTTTTCTAGTGGTTTTGTAATGTTGCAGAGACGATATTGATATAAAAATGTTGTTTGGCTCACGGCAAATAAAACGGACCGTAAAAATACATCTCACAGAAATGTGATGTTTTTTTAAAATATGAACAAAAACATGGTTATTGGAATATAAAATGAACCTTACTTACTGGGCCTTTGACTGCGCTCTGCCCGGGAGGCACTGTGTTTGCAAGCTGAAAAAATAACTGTATGTAAAATTGACAAAGACATATTGTGTCATTAAAAAATATATATTATTATATTATATTTTCAGCTAACGCTTTGGGTTCATTATATTATCTGCACACAAATACGGCCTTCCCATCACCACTCAAACTGGCACCCATACGCAATCCGAGTTTGATTTTCGCTTAATCTTTTAAACTCTCAACTTTCGAAATGCATGTGTAGTTTTTTACCTCGCGCACTCATCAACTTTTTTAAGACATTTCAAAATAAGGCTGTCTGACACATCATAATGTCAAAATTGTTCAATGCGAGTATTTTTATTTTTTATTTTGAGGGGTATTACACCAGAACCAACCACTTGTACAGGTCTCCGACTATGTTACGTCAATAGCCAACGTTCTGTACATCTTTGACACACAGCGTAGGTGTAGAACGAGTAGCAGATCACCTAGCCGTAATACATCGCACAGCTAATATTGCTTCAGGACCGTTCAATCCTCTTCTTAAACTATAAAATATCATCAAAAACAAAACACTGTCACTTCTTCCTATACATAAGCCAGCATGTATATCATACCATGGGTGAAACATAATATTCCCTCGACAAAAGTATTTACAAGCATAATAGAGCAATTAAGCTTGTTTCATGTATGCCTGGATATGATTATAATTTTGACTTCTCTAAAGCCGCACTAATCAAATATGAAGATGCCGTATGTCAGCCGCTTTCATTTTATACTTAAGCAGTAATCTTAAGCAATGATCTGGTTTCTTTCCAATTCATCCACCTTATTCTCAAAAACATAATATTTGATGAAAATTTGATATCAGAATGGGTGGGCCGATGTAAAGATGGAATTAAGAAATTAGGCTATAAAAATATTTTTAAAACTCAAATCTAGAATGTGACTGTCCATCGACTATAGGACTACAAAGAAGTATACAGTAGTCCTTATTCTATCTGAAAAAACGCTTTTATAGGAGAACAACAACAACCGCTATCTGTTAATCTCATTAAATGAGACATACTAAATTCAATCAAACGCAGTATTGATAACAACTTTACTAGATTATCGAGAAGGATCGATCGATTTTTGTTTATTTTTTTATCGTTAAAACTAATTTATTTCTTAATTCCCAAATATTTTTTTTTAGGAAAAACGAAAAAAAAAAGATGGAGGCAAACATGAGTGTCAATATTAGATTTGAAATAAAGTGAATGAAAAACTAAAGGGCGGTTGAATGGAATGTTGTTGGGTGTTGAGGAGACCCAAGTGTGACGGGGGGTGAAATAAAAATGGCAAAAAGGAGATGAAGACGTGTGAGGTGATTGTTTTGCAAATGTCGGCCGGTAGTTCAATAATTCTGCTGCCTTGTCTCGAATCGACACTTGAAGCGCTTCGCTGAGCGACAAGATCGACTTACAACGCAAACCAATCTAATTTGACGTCAGCTTTATTGATAGTGTCAGTCTTGTTACCGAGTTAACGGTGGTAGAGAAAAGCGGTTATTTGCTAAATATTTATAGATTTATAGAATGAATTGGCGAGTGGTCAGAGCCGAATGAATGAAATGCGCAAAATCAATATATATATATATATATATATATATATATATATAATATATATATTTAGCCTGAAGATTCCCCCCGGGTATGAAACGCGGAAGCCTCTGTGTAGCTTAATTGCAATAAATATATTTTCATAGCTTACTACCTAGCTCTTGTTACGTATCGAGCACTATTGAAGTAAATACTGAAAATCGATACATAAAAAATTATATCCCCTTAAAAAATGTTATGTGGATACGTGAAATAGTAATATATATATATATATATATATATATATATATATATATATATATATATATATATATGTATATATATATGTGTGTGTGTGTGTGTGTGAAAGGAAGGATGAGAGTAATCCGACGTAATGGGAAATGAAAAAGGAAAAAACAGCCCCTCAAAATCCATGCGACACCTCAACACAACAAAAATCTCATCCCCCCCTTTCCTCTCTCCCACCCTAAGGCAAATTCACTAATAATCACACCCCTCGCCTTTTTCACTGCTACCTTAATGGTACCCACTCAAAGCTTTCCATATTCATTTCACTCTTCGCTACCACTGACTTCTTGCAGCCTGGACCCTCGTCCAACATACTTAGTAGCCACGGCTACTACTTTTCCTTATCAACCCATCATGTCAACCAAATATTTCGATGTACTTGCATGACATTTTTCTTAAAATTATCATCCTGACGAAGTCTTACAATAAAGACAAAACGTTGATAAATACATAACAAGATTTCTCTTGGTTTTTCCTTTTTCATTTCCTAATATATATATATATATATATATATATATATATATATATATTGAGAATATATATATATATATATATATATATATATATATATATATATATATATATATATATTGAGAATATATATATATATATATATATATATGTGTGTGTGTGTGTGTGTGTGTAGAAATTGAAAAAGTGAATACCCAAAGTATTATTTATGTATTCATCAACGTTTCGTCTTTATTAAAAGACTTCCTCATGATGATTGTCTGAGGGAAGAAAATACACATATTTGAATCATTTGGTACTTGGATTTTTTTTTTCTTTTGAAGGTGGAGAGAATCAAACCAGCGCCCGTAAAGAAGGGCAGTCCCGTCTGCATTTCTCGGTCGGCTCGACTCAGACAGTTAGCAATAAAAATTACTTATACCTTAAGAATCGAGGCAAGGCGTGGAAGTGTTGACCTCTTACAACTACCCATGATTAATAATTCATCACAACAGATAAAAGGCCACGGAAATGGCCCAGTTGCTATCGGACTTATTGTTACGAACGGATCGTCGACTAGTATTAAACAATCAAGAGTCTCTGCGCAACAGAATCTACTTCCTACTGTTAAATAAGCCTAAATAAGATATTGATTGCTTTCATAATAATTATATTATTTGGGGTGTTTCTTATATTAACCTATGTACCCTCCGACCTTTTTTAGGTGCATCTCGTCGAACTTGGAAATGTGTATGTCGAACTTAGGGATTTGTACGGAATTCCGAATGGAACTCTTTATTTAATCTACGAGGGTTGATTTTCCTCTTTCTGGCAGCCATGATCGGGAAGAAGTCTTAAGTAATTCGTAACTGTATTCGTAGTATCGCATTCGCCGAGGATTGAACCTTCAATCTCTTGAAGACTGTTTCGTAGAACTGATAATCACTTAGTACTTTCATCCGTTGCGCCATTTCTTGTTTTTTAAACAAAATGAATGATATTATAAGTGCGAAAAAATCATTTATATTACCTATAAAAGAATTCATTTGACAATAAAAGTATTCATTTTATTGTAGAAAACAAATAATGTTACGCAAACATCATACATTTTACTTAGGAAAATGTTTTATTTTATGAAAAAAAAGCAATCATTTTCACGCAAGAAACTTTCATTTCACGTGACAAATATTTCTTTTCCGCGAAAATAATCGCGTTTTTGAGAAAGAAACCTCACTTTCTGTACGTTCCTAATTCTATGGTCGATTGTGATAACGTTAAACGCACGGTTAAAACTTGAGGCTAAACCGTATTTCTAAAAAGCGCATAAGTACTCCATCTCCAACTAAGATGACAATCAAAATTATCCGACCAGCGGTTCGAAGATTATGCGGTACAATACGCGTTCTCTCTCTCTCTCTCTCTCTCTCTCTCTCTCTCTCTCTCTCTCTCCATCATGCAAGTGATGACCGTGTATTGTAACGACATGTTAACCTACCGAGTCTCAAGTGTCATGTTGGAGTCTTCTTTTTTCTATACTATTTAAAACAAAAGACCAACAAATGATTTTCGAACGGAATGACAAAGCGGAAACTTTCCTTTGTCTGTAACGTTAGTAGGTCGAAAAAAAATCGAAAAGAGAATGTTATTGTACGAAAAAGCTGTGATTGGCAATAAGATTGCGGGCATTGACGACGATATTGACGTCAGATGACGTAAACAAAACTCATGTAACAGGTGAATTTTTGTGCACGAATGAAGGAGATGATTGGCAGACAAGCAGACAATCAACAGAAATACGAACCAGGGATGGATAAAAATGTAAAATTTCGAAGTCTGTTTGTCCATTTGTAAATGTCTTAAATGAAAACATAAAACAACTGTAATGTTGGAGTTTTATTTTTTCTATACTATTCTAAATAAAAGAACAAAGAATTATTTTGTAAACGTCTTGAACTTAAAAATTACACATCAATTTTTTATAACTGTTATGGTCATTCAGTCACTGTATGACTCTTCCTTGCTCTTGAGTCGTTATAACCAATCAGTAGAAATGAGAAAGCAGCCTTTGTGAACCCATTACTGCTGTAACTTTCTTTTAATACAATTTATTGTTAAACATCCCCCCACCACTTTTTTACTTGCCCCCCCACTTTACGGTCATCAATAATGAAGTTATATATGCATGTGTTTAACAGCCCCCCCCCCATTTTTATAACTGTCCCGCCGGTATTGTTAAATATCTACTGTTCGTGTTATTTCGTTTCGGCATTTAAAAGCCACCACAATAACAAAAACACTGTCTTGTTTTCTATAGTAAGGGAGGCAACTGAAAAGGTAAAACCAAGTTGTGTTGTCTCCCCTGTCAGCTGATACTTTCCATTAAACAGTCACAGGGTAAAGATTGATTGAAGTGATAACGTTAATCTTACTAGTTTCTGCGTGAAGAAAATAATGATTTATGTATCTTCTAATAGCATTAGCAAAACACGACCCAGGGCCACAACGGTTGCTCAGTTCGGTATGCCGATACTACAGTCCGAATCGGTAAGCACTACACGGGGTCCACTTCTAAAACACGCAGTTAGATGCATACACACACTCTATATGTATATCACTCACAAACACACATACATACACGCATATCGTTAATTCAATATGCTGTCTTTTATAAACAAATGTCAATAAATTAGAAGGAGTATCGATCAGAATCGAAATCTGTCAATAGATGTTTGGTTGACACATTGATTGATGGAAAACCAATCGATCTGCCGGGTCTCATGTAAAACTGATAATGAAAGCGAATCATTGATTGATCGGATATTTTCTATTCGAATCCCAATAACTCTTCGTTTTGTTCGGAGTTGGCAGCAGCAAAGTGAATAGCCGCACACTCTGACGACTCGTGTTGGAGTCCATTCAGTTTCATCGCAACATTTTCATTTTGAATCTTGCAAACCTTCACGTAGTCACGTGTGCACCCTCTCTTATCGGAGACAAAAATACCAAAAATAACATAATTATGCACTGCATTGCATTTGCCCCTTTTTCTTTGCGTGTCTTTGAAGCATGTGGTCATACGACAGTTTAGCACGTTTTAATGCAGTCCTTCGCATTATTGTTGTACTCTATAAGATCTTTCAAGCTGCACCGGTTGGGCAGTAGGGGGCAGACAAGACAGTGATGCATTGTATGGTTCTCCTCTCCACATTCGCAGATAGTTGTCAGTAGCCCCATCTACTCATGGCAACTTTTGACTGCACCATGCCCGTTCTCATGCGGTTCAGTGTTTTCCACTGGGGTCAGGGTGCCTCTGAACTGGAAGGGAGTGCCTCAGAATGGAAGATTCCTATGTCAGCAGGAGGTTATTCTATAGCTGTATTGTCAACAGCTGGTATCTGCCCGAGACGTGTTAAGGGTTTGACATGGCTGAGGAAGTTTCTCCTTGACTTCAGTCGTAGGACTGTTGGTTCACGCTCATGAAGGAGATGGCGTTGATCACTGATAGCCGTTGTGATCTCTACCCAGCCGGCAACTTTCCGTCTACCACGTTTGCATTTGCTCAATATATTTATTAAACTAAGCCGCTAGTTGAGATCAACCCCCAACAAACCTAAAATTAACTATATTACCAAAAATATACGTCGCAAAATATGTTTGTTTGAATACAAAATACTAAATTAATATACGGCTTAACGTGTTGGCTTTATATAATCGTTTGTATAGCCTTTATACAGAATAGCTGCTATATGTTTATACATATAAAGTAAGGTATATGTGAGTCTGTATTTATATTATGTCTATTTTTATATTTTCGTATTATAGGATTCACTCCTAAACTAATTAACCGATATTTATGAATTTTAAAACACGAATGTTTGGGCTAGATGTATCATAATTTAGTTTTCTGCAGAGTGGAGAAGATTCAAAGTCGTGAAAATTCAGATATACCCTATTTTCATAAAATTTTAGCAATAAGTATGAGATATAAATTTATAACTATTCACCAAATTTTAGCTTCTTTGGAGTATTTAAAAGTTTAGGGGCACAATATGGACACAGCTCTGCCTTTTAAAATATGAATATTTCAGATTTGCATTAAATTTGATCCATAGTAATTAAAAATCAATGTAGCAAGATTTTCTGACTATGAATTTACCTCTCAATACCATTAAAATTTAAGTCTGAATCTTAAACATTTTCTAAAAGCAACATGTTGTCAAACATAAATAATCTTGTCAAAAATAAAAAATGTTTAAAAATTTTAAAAATAATATATTTTGATCAAAGTTGAATAAGGATTAAAGACATAAGGTTCAGTAGAATGATATAATTTAAACAATTAAATTTACCTAGCAAAAGTCATACCGTAAATAAAAAGCACTTATTAAGATGAAATTTTGAGCACTAGGGCAATTTTACAATACTCCTGTGGACCGCGAATGAAAATAGTTTTTAAGGAGTTGAGTTTAAAATATTGTATATATTTCAAGTATGCACAGAAACGTGTTTGTTACTTCGATCGAATCTTTTAATCTGCGGAGAAGTATTATTCGTATATGTTACACCGGCCGTTCTTACACAGGAGAAACAAAACCGGTTGTTACTATAAATAGTGCGAGACACCAGAAGACAAAACACAGTCTTGTAACTGTCGTTCAGTCGCTTTCTTGGCCTTTTGGCCAAGATCAAAGTGTAGTATCTATTCCGATGGATACTGCACGAGACTGGTCCTGTGCAGTTCAAGGAGGTCCACCCTCCCAGGCTTTGCCTCCCCTCTTTGGGGAGGAGTAAGTTTATCGCTTACTGTCTGAGGCGCCCCTACCGGGGAATGCCGACGGGGCTGGCCAGGCAATTTTTAAAGATAATAGGTGCTCTCCCTCTGTAGTGCTGATTTATCAAAACCCCACTTTCCGACCTTGTGTCACATTTTACTCTGTGGGGAGTAGATAAATATCCAGTCTTGTAACTGTCGTTCAGTCGCTTTCTTGGCCTTTTGGCCAAGATCAAAGTGTAGTATCTATTCCGATGGATACTGCACGAGACTGGTCCTGTGCAGTTCAAGGAGGTCCACCCTCCCAGGCTTTGCCTCCCCTCTTTGGGGAGGAGTAAGTTTATTGCTTGTTGTCTGAGGCGCCCCTACCGGGGAATGCCGACGGGGCTGGCCAGGCAATTTTTAAAGGTAATAGGTGCTCTTCCTCTAGAGTGCTGACTTATCAAAACTCCACTTTCCGACCTTGTGTCACATTTTACTCTGTAGGGAGTAGATAAATACCCAGTCTTGTAACTGTCTAGCCAAGAGCTAGACACTTTCTTACTTTGTTAATACACTTGTTAAACAAACCCTCGACTTGACTTCCTTTATTTATTATTTACTGTGGAACAACTTCACAACAGTATACTCATTATTTATTTGTGAATTTCTGCGCAGAAGTATTTTTCGTATTCTCATTATGTATTCGTGAATTTCTGTGCAGAAGTATTATTCGTATACTCATTATTTATTCGTGAATTTCTGCGCAGAAGTATTATTCGTATACTCATTATTTATTCGTGAATTTCTGAATAGAAGTATTATTCCTATACTCATTATTTATTCGTGACAATGGTCACAGTCGATGATCTCCCACTGCGTGTTTTCAAAGCTAGTCTCAGCGTCTTTAATAAACTTCTTCTTCCTCGGTTAATGTTGCTTCTGTTAATGGTGTCATTGCCATAAACAATTGGTAACGGTATGTGGAGAATGGCGGCAACTTTCGCCGTTCATTCATTAATTTAATAACTATCCATTCACTCCGTCCAAAATCCATTATTTGCTTGTAGTGAACAAGAATGAATACGTTACTATACAATAAAGTATAGTTACTCTTCGAACATGTGCAACTTGAACGGCATGTCAGTTAAATAAAACAAGTTTGCATACTTTCGCATACGAGTATAAAATAACACGAAACATATATATGTCTATGGATATTAAAAATAGTTTTTCATTTAAAAATAATCATTATGCTTCGTAAAGTTCAACATTTTAAGAGAAATGAAACTGAAGATTTAGATTTAGCCACGTTTCGAAGTTCTCTCTCTTCATTAGATTGGAATGTTGCATTATGAAATGCCATATGTCGGAAAAGAGTAATTTAACTTGTATGAATTGTGACAGAGGTCGAGCTTAGTATAGCCCACTGCAAGTTAGGCAAACACAGACATTGGGAAATTAATATATCACTATGAGTGATTAAACAGATAGGTCAACTGTGGGCCTAAAGTAAAGCAATGAGTCAATTGCGGTTAAACAAAAAGGAAGAACAGTCTAGATTATGATAACGTAACTTCACTGAGTATGTACATGGAGCTTGAGCGAGACAGGTCGTAAATAATGTTGTAACATTTAGAAACAGTTAAATAGCCGAAAGCCAATAAGTGCCCCCCCAGATAGTCTTTTCGTTTAGTCCCGTATTGGTCCTCTAGAATACTAAGTAATCTATTCGAGACTTCTGCCGGGTGTGGGGTGGGCAGTAGCTAAGATACGTGTTTTCTCTCACGTGTTCTATCCAGGAAAATGAATCAAACCCCTTGAACCTCTTAACAAATGTCTTATGACTTCTTTTCTGAGCGTAAAAGTTTTGTTTCACTAGCCAAACTGAAGAGGCCACTAGACTGATTATCATCATCACGGCGATAAAAGCAAAAAGAGGTGAAAAGGAAGAAGTTACTGCAGTATCTATAGCGGCAATGAAGGAAAACAAAACGTAAGAGAACCACGACCGTCGACCAGCGAATAAAGAGAGACATACAGATGACTGAGAACTATGGGGAAACATTTACACACTAATGTTGATATTGACATTTGAGACTTGTCACTCGCAGTTTGAAAACAAAACTAATTCATTGGTGTACATCCACATATATACACGAAAAAGATTTCAATGGTGAATATGTAGAATTATGTGCTCGCACGCACGTATAACTAAAACTCGCACACACCCGTAAAAGAAAAAAGAACGCGAAAATGGCGTATGTGAGAAGGAAGAGGAAAAACCGTTTAAAGAACTTTTTAGCAACATATATCGTTTTTAATGCTACAATGTAACAAGAACACTGTCTAGATCTTATAACTTCTGTTTACAAACAAATACAAAGCGTATTTATCTCGCATTTGAAAGCTTAAATTTCACGACGGTCTGGCGATAAGAAGCCAGGGTTCATAATACTTGGATCCGGGTTCGAATCGTCCAGCGCCGGTACAGTTACGTCATCTATTCTGAGTAGTGTAAGGTGACATGAAACATACGTGCATGGATATTCAAAATATTTATGTATTAAAATTAATTATATAAATATATATGTGTACATATATATATGTGTGTGTGTGTGTGTGTGTGTGTGTGTGTGTGTGTGTATAGTTTCGAATCAAGCAATACGGTGAAAAAAGATCGAACATTTTCTGAGATCTTTGTTAGTAAATAAAATATAGTGTGTTTTCTTTTGGTTTTTTTTTTACATAGTTCACCCCAAACAAGGCAGGCCGCCACTGTAGACGTACGGGGATACTGAGAAAAAGGGCGAGAGTTTTTTGTTTGTTTTTTTTTGGGGGGGGAACCTAAATTGGGAGATGTGCAGCGAAATGTCTGATTTCTCTCACATTTAATATGACAGTTACAGTGGTAAAATGGTTAAAAATATTAAACTGAAGTTACTTGTGTCCAAGGTTCTTATCGTTCGACCAGTGGTACAGTAATAAAGACACACTGATGATTGCTAGTGAACATGAAACATATATGTCTAAAAAGACGAAACGTATACGTCCATAGATAAAAAAAACAATAGCAATGGTTTTTCAAAAAAATGTTTATACCTTTACGAAACAATGGTTTATAATAATGTGTCTACTCCTTTCTATTCAAAATGGCTTAACCACGCCTTTAAGACACGGACATTCTTTCTCACCAAGTCAATACCACCAGACGATGAAAAAAAGAAGAAAAAAAACTCTCTGACGAGGAATATTTTATATTCGAAAGCTCAGTTTAAAATAAATAAATGTTATTTATTTATTTCAACAAATTACATTGTTATGGTTTTTCAAAAAAATGTTATATATATATATATATATATATATATATATATATATATATATATATCTTCGCACAGGAAGGATGTTGCTAACCTCTCTCTATTTTATTGTCATGTACATGGTAGGTGTTTGTACAGAGCTACAATGTTTGCATCCCCTGGTTTCTCTCTCTCTCTCTCTCTCTCTCTCTCTCTCTCGCTCTCGCTCTCTCTATCCACCTTTATCTTTCTCCATCTCTTTCTTTCTCTGTACCAGTAAGTAAACAGAAATTCCATGAACAAAATTTCTTCCCTAGAACATTCTATCCGTGGAACATAATACCACGATGCTGCTTCCCAGCAAACTTCAACATGGTTATCTTCAAGTGTTATGTAAAGAAATACCCGCTGAGCCATCCTCTTTAATTATCAATTCTTATTAAGTAATCTTCTGCACATTTGAGCAATTAATTACAATCCTCTTGTGGTGGAGGTTCATCGTTCAACTGACAATTCTATTAAACCGTTATCCTCGAGTGGCCCCCAGGGGGGGGGGGCTTGATTACACGTGGCCCAGTAGTAAAAAAAAATCTAGTAACATCTGATATTCTTATAAAAAGTATATGAATATATATCACTGAGTACATTATCTTTGAATCCGTTGTGAATCCTCTCCAAAAATATGCGTGGAATTGATAAGTAACTATGTAAGTCTTATCTCTAATTCTGTAAAATTATGTATATATCTTTACAGATTTGTATGTACATGGAATCGCGTACAGGATTCACGATCATTATGAATTTTGGGACACAGCTGCCATGCGTAAGGACAGGTAATGTGGGCTATATTAAATTTTATTCAAAGGGTTAAAAGAGGTGTGGAAGCCTTTTGTGAAAATTCCGATACTTCTGATTGAAAAACATTGTAACAACTGGTACAAGGC
Organism: Sepiola atlantica; assembly: GCA_963556195.1. Lineage (NCBI taxonomy): Eukaryota > Metazoa > Mollusca > Cephalopoda > Sepiida > Sepiolidae > Sepiola > Sepiola atlantica. Next base: position 34,523,644 of record OY744528.1, read on the forward strand.
ATCAAATTTATTTTATGGAAATCGCTCCAGACAAGACATAAAGCCGCCTGATTCAAGGAGCTAAGAAAGAAAGTTCTACTTCAAGGTAAAAAAAAACTAGCTAATGATAAGTGTTAGATGCATAGATTCTGACCCAGAAAACAGCAACCCCCCTTTGTCAGAAACATCGCTCATGGAATATGAGGACTAAAGGACAAAATAAGGAAAGTGAGAGTTACGAGGCTGCCATTTAAGAATTAAAATACTTATGACTTCATTAAAATTGTGTATACTCATTAGAGACCAATTAAGTAAGATTCCCTGGATTTTATTTTTTAAGACCTCTTAAATTTTCTAAAATAAAAATCGTGTTATTGATTTTAATCAAAATCCAAATAAGGATTCTAAATATAAGGTTTAGTAGTATTATATCTGTATTTAAACCTTCGTAAGGGGAAATAAAACAGTGCAAAACTATACTGTTCGAGGATATAAGTGTACTCTTTCTGGGACAGGTATTCTCGTTATTTTCATAAATAAATTAGTTTACGGTAGTTTCGTCTAGAGCTATTCCCAGAAATCCGTTCTGATCATTCATTGTTTGAACAGATGGAATCTTTGCTTTGTTTATTTATTTTTATGTTTTTTTCCATAGTTGGCAATTCAGAAATTCGACTCATTTCACTGTGTTGATCCTATCAAGAAAAGCGACATTTTACATCAAATAAATCATTTCCTTTGCCGTCTTCGGGCTCTAAATCAACCTCAAGCAGACCAGTTTGTTGTGAAGGCTCTTGCCGGCTTCTTGGAATGTTTCCGTTGCTCGGATCCATCTATCGCGAGCAATCTCCTGCAATCGATTGGAATTTTGCTTTTTGGCTTTTCAATCGATACGATATCCTCTGAAAGGAGACGCGTGTTGCAAACGGACAACAGACGCATTTGCTGATGCATCACAGCGACAACAGATCAATATTTGAATGCAGAACAGCAATTGATTATTCATGCCATTTATTAAGGAATAAAAGAAACAAATAATGTATTAATGAGAAGAAACCCAAATAGGAACAACTGAAAGTTTATTAAAACGATTATGACTTAACATATATGTATTATCTCTCCCTCTCTCTCTTTATATATATATATATGTGTGTGTGTGTTTGTGTGTGTGTGTGAAAAGGATATAAATTAGGAGAAAAGAAATATAGTACCAAATAAATTAAAGGAATATTAAACGCGTGTTGAGTATTTACGGGAGTTATACACTGATGAAACCCATTCGTAAATGCTTGGTAAATTTTATATCCCATAAATATGTATATTTCTCGAATAGGCAAAAGCAATTGTTTGTAAATAACTGTTTTGGGGTAGAATATGGAAGGTTTTTCTGAAAATATATACAGTACCGTCCAGAATTAAAGAACAAAAATTAAATTTTCTGAATCTAAGCAAAATTATATATTTATTTTTGTGAAAATTTCACTGAATATACACATCATGTAGTTCGACTTTTACCGAGATTTTCAGATTATATAAAATAATATTTTTTAAGTTATCAGCCATTTTACAGATTTCAAGTGTCCAAAATGAAGGAACAAAATATAATTTATAACTAAATCACATTAAAACCGCAAAAGAAATTTAATATTTGGTACTTCAACCTTTATTGTCAATAACTGATGCGCATCTACGACTGCCGGATTTCACTAAATTTTGACATTGGGCCACAGTTATCTTGACCCATTCATCTTTCAGTTTCAGCCACAAGTCTTCGGTGTTTTCCGGATTCTTTGCCATAACATTCTGTCCTAGAGTCTGCCATAAGTTTTCTATAGAGTTCATGTCAGGACTCTGAGTAAGCCAGTCCATTACATCTACTTCTTGATTAGCCAGATAATTCATGACCAGCTTTGCCTTATGGCAGGGAGCATTATCCTGCATAAAAACAGGCTTTTAGATACCAGAATTGTGCAACACTGGCAAAACATATTGTTCTAAAACATTCTTGTATACAGTGGCGTTTACTCTAGTATTTAAGCGTACAAGTGGTGATGTACCCTCCCATGATATCATGCCGAAAACCATCACGCTACTTTGCCCAAATTTAACAGTTTTTTATGCAGCTAGGATCTAAACGTTCGCCTTTTCTTCTTCTTACAAATTGTTTTCCACCACTGCCAAATACATTGAATTTCGATTCGTCATTTAAATAAACTTTTTTCCAATTTTCTTCTGACCATATAACATGCTTTTTGCGAACGCCAATCTAGCTGCTTTGTTTTCTTTACTTATTAGCGTCTTTTTTCGAGGAGATCTTGCAAACATACCTATGTCGTGCAACCTTCTGGACACAGTTTGTCGTGAAACATTCGTGACACCTTCCATTTGTTTAGAGATTTTGCCAGCTGTAAGGAAACGGTCTTTTAACACTAGGTGTTGTATAACTCTGTCCTCTTTTTCCGTTGTCTTTCTTGGTCTATCAGGTTTCTTTGCGTTACTTAACCTTCCAGTTTCTTTATAAAGTTTCAGAACTCGGCTTACAACACTTTTTGAACATTTCACAGGTTTTCCGATTTCTTCTATTGTCAACTTTTCCTTTCTTAATTTGACGATTTTTGCTTTGTCGCTTAAATCAGTTTTATTTCTTTTTGACATGATTGATATTGCGTGATTTGCAGCAGTGATGATAATTAAAGTTTAGAATATTTATTTTCATCCTTTTATACAAAAAAGCTACTGTTTTAAACTTTAAACAATTATTTTTCCTTAATGTACCTACATTTTGGACACTTGAAATATGTAAAATGGTGTATAACTTTAATAATATTAGTTTAATTCATCTGAAAATCTCGGTAAAAGACCAACTACATAATTTACATATGTAGTGAAATTTTCACAAATATTAAAATATAATTTATTTTAAATTAGGAAGATTTCACTTTTGTTTCTTTAATTTTGAACGGTACTATATATATATATATATATATATATATATACAGGGTGGGCCAAAATAAGGGTCCTATCTTTAAATTTGAATAACTTGAATTTGAATAACTTCCACAAAATAAAAGTTAAACTCACCAAACTTTATGTGTGTGTAGACTGACCCTTCCGAGATTTTTTGAAATAAACAAAACAAATTTTAGCCGAAAAACACTTCTTAAAACTTACAAAAACTAAAGTATTGTTTTTTACACTGTTTTGAGTTTTTTAAGCAAAAATAATGTTTTCTAAATGAGGGTACGTTCCTTAGGGCTAATACGGCTCATGCTTGCTTCGGAAGGGGTCCTTTACTTATTCTAAAAATAAAAATTAAAAAAATCAATAAATAAAAAAGTTATGAATTTTTAAAAATAGGACCCTTATTTTTGCCCACCCTGTATATATATATATATATATATATATATATATATATGGTGTGAAACAAAATCCGACACTTGACAAAAAGTAAATGAAATAAGCAATAAAACAAAGAGTTTATATGTATAAACGCAACAGTTTATTTAGCAACAATTAGAGTTCCAACGCCAGCTGAGACGACAATTTCGATGCTGGAGCGAAATAAGTCAGAGCTCTGGCAACCATGTCCTTTTTTATAACGACGAACGTCTGCACAATGGAAGCCTTCAGAGAGTCGACCGTGTTGTGGGCGTGCTTGTTGGTGTTAGCCTCGATAACACAACGGAAGCAATAGTCAAGTGGATTGCAGCCGGGTGAGGAGGATGGACACAAGCCCGGCGACCAGTAATAATATATATATATATATATATATATATATATATATATCATAGATAATTTAATGTAAAACTCTATGTCACATATTTCAGAATTGTTCCGGGATTTCATCCAGGTGGGTTTAGTTTTTACATTTTAAAAAGTCTAGACGCATAGGACTTGTCAGCGTACTGAATGAGGTCAAAACACAATAAGGAATGGCGTTATATCGATAAAAAAACGGTGCATTCCTGAAATGTCTCTCTGGAAAAATATATTGGTTGGAAATTAATTGACTTTTATTTTATTTTTTATTTATAGTTTTGTGTTTTAAGAAAGTGTTTATTTTATTTTACCAAGTGTTTTATTTAATTATTTATTTGTAATTTTGTCATTTTTATTTAAAGGACTGTTAAAATTGTTTATAGATCGTTTATAGATTTTTAAACGACGAATTAAACGACGCCACTTTTTTTTTCATTTTTCAAGACACCATAAATCTGCTACGATCTATAAACGATAATTGTCTACGTTTAAAACGAGTTCTCTTTCACTGACCGAGCTCCTAATGCTATCTGTAAGTTTTATTGCTTCTCGGCATCATTTCTTCTCGCCGTGAATTGTCGGCGCTTTTTAAGGGATTCGTCGATCTTTTAGCTAACTTTTGCTGTTAAAATTTCAACATGGTATGAAGGCTTAGTATTATTGTTGTCATTATTATTATTATTAATATTAATATTAATATTATTATTACACATGATATTTATTTCAATCTGTCTGCCTGTCTCTCTCTCTATTTCTCTCTCTCTCTCTCTCTTCCTTTCCATCAGATCAGATATGGGGTAAAAGTCGTTGGATATTTTTTGTTTTTAGATAGTTTAACCCATCGTCTTCCGTTTAACCCATCGTTTTCTGTTTAATAATTCTTTGGGGTTTTGTAATAAAAAATTGGAAACAACTCATTAAATACAAAACTCTCTCGGACGATTCATGGCTGCATATTTTGTCTTCCTCCTTTCGAATGTCCTTGTGTCCAACGGGAACCGGCCGATGTGCTTACCATATTACTCTAGTACTTTGAATCAATCTTCAGGGGTGGTTATCGAGTAAAGTACCTTGTGCTTAGATATTTATAAAAAAAATTTCCGGAAATCACGTGTTAGTAATAGAATTATCAAAGTACTTATTATAGTATTATAAGTATTTATATACCTGTATATATATATGTATATATATGTAAATATATATATATATATATATATATATATATATATATATATATATATATATATATATATATATATATATATATATATATATATATATATATATATATATATATATATTGTGTATTAAGACAGCATATGTTTATTTAGGCAAACATTATTTAAGGACACGGAGTGTTTTTGCTTGATAAAACTTTTTTTTATTTTTTCAATTTTTTTACTGGTCTATTTAGTGTTTCGGTCAAATTGTAGTATGTAAGTTCCATGTGTTTCCTGTTCCATTTTCTTTACTTTTAGCGGGTAATTTAGATTTGATTCGTCAGATTATCTTCAGGCGGTGTTAAGTTTGGTTTCTTAAAAAAATATGTCTTTACTGTTAAGTTTTTTTATTATTATTATAACGGCCAGTAATTTACAACATAAAAGAAGCGTCTATAATATTAAGATGTTACAGGAGAGCGTGATTACGTTCTAAGAGCGTCCAAGATTCAAACGTTCGATTGCATAACCGTTAAAAATTTGATTTAAATGCATAATTGCTTAATGGGTAAAAATTTGGTAACGTTTATTACTATGCTAGACACTTTAAAATATTGTGTTTCGGAAGAAATTTTTTTTTTTAATCAGGATCGCAGTAGCGTAACATATTGCATTGTTTAAATGCGGTTTTTTACCAGACGTTTGAGTAATGTATAAGATCCAAGTCTGAAGTTAATGTTTGATGGTGATGAGAGAAGTATTGTCACGCTTTCAAGCAACGTGAGAGAGAGTGCAATTTTTACCTTACAAACTGCACTCTCTAATTTTTCTATGCATATATATGTTAGTTTATGTATGCATGTTAAAGTTACATATATATATATATGTTATTTAATTTTAAATACTATGCAGGTGTATCGTGCTGCTGTTGGTGTACTTGCATCTTGGCTAGCTGTTGATATAATTAAATAGACGATAAAGGTGTTGTTTCACGTTGTAACTTAGCCTGATGATGCTAAATACTCATTAGTCGGGTAACGAGGTGCATTTACTTGTCGGGGTATTTTTTCATAATCAGTTTCACGCTTGCATGTATGTGTGCATGTGTGTTTGTGTGTATGTGCGTATGTGTGTTTGTGTGTATGTATGTGCATGTCTAGCACTACTTGTTATTGACTAGTTTGTTCTGATGTGAAATGTGGTTGGAGTGTGTGTATGTATATTTATGGATATCTATGTATATAGTTATATGCATGTATATATACCTTCCAACTATAGTGCTTATCCTAGCTAAAAATAACTTTTTCCACTTCTTCTGCTCCCCCCCCCTCCCCGTATCTAACGCCACTCTGTTGGCGTCTTCATTTTTCTTTCCTTTTCACATGGCCATATAAATCCCAATACTAGGTGCGAAAAAAAGAAAGGGAAAAATATCACCTAAGTGGCAAAACTATATCTCATACTTGTTAAAATTTCTCGTATGAGCCAATCACAGCTCGCTGTGCGTTTTGTCTCTTTTCCTATGTCTGTGCGTCTATCGAAATAAAATTTTGCAAATCTTCACTTTTTCTGAAAACGTTCGTTGATACGAACTAAACCAGTCAAATGTCTCGTTTCTTGTTTTTCTCCTGTATTTAAATATGATGACCGTTTGTTTTTTTACACACACACACACACACACACACACACACATACATACATACATATATATATATATATATATATATATATATATATATATATATATATATATATATAGTCTCGTAAGTTTCTCAACCATTAAAACTATATTAAAAACAAAAAAAAAACAAAAAAAAAACTTATAGTCCCAAGTCTTCCAGTTGAAAATCACTCATGTAAGTCAATTTATTTTTTACAGTCATTATATTAGTTTATTTCTAACACTATTTTAAGGGATCATCAGTTGTTTACCATGAAAAACTGTATATATATATATATATATATATATATATATATCCATGTCTATGAATAACTAGCCATCAATAATGTATCTATATTGAAACAGCATTATATGATCTTTCTCTCCCCCCTCTCCCTCTCTCTCTCTCTCCCTCTCTCATTCTCCGGGAATGACGCTGATGATGAAAACGACCGTCTGCCATCAACATTCTGGTCACAAGACTAGAAAACAAGATGAAAGGATACATTCCATCTACTTCAAGCGGGCCGTTACATTGTGCTATCTTTGAACAGTTCGTTCGATCACCGTCGATGTTTTCCAGGATGCAATACTCAAAAGAGACCTCTTGTGGCTAGAAGGAGATTCAAGAAGTTGCTTAACATATCGGTTGCCACGGTTACGAGTACACGCCGAAAACAACCATTTTGTTTCTTACATTTTGTTAACAAACTGAAATACTTTTTCTTAATCTTCGTTTATCGAATGTTATATGTTAAAGGTATTTACTCGCTTAACTTCGCAGAAAATTTGACACATGTTTATTTACATATACGTAAATATTAACTTTTCTCCCAGTATTGGCATCATGTATGATAACGATTGTCATTAAAAACACTAGTGGAGTTCAACAAGCGAACCAAGGCATTTACAAGAAGAAAGGCAAATTGATTTCTTCTTTTTTTAACTCAAGATCACAACTAGTTGAAAATCGTCTGTTTCTCTTAATAAAGGGACATTTGAACACGAATTCTGAATATGTTTCCGAGAAATAATACAATATTGCGAAACATAACTATTTGTTATATAATTTAAACACAAATTGAATTAAAAAACAATAGCAAATAATAGTTCGTTAATAAAATGTCCATTTGAAAAACCTAATATCAAAACTAGTTACGATTGCAACTGATATCGCATATACGTAAGCAGTATATAAAATGATGGTGGGTATATTGTGTAAAACTGATTTAACTTGACATATGCCGTTTTACTTTACCGTTAGTGCGAGAAATGGTCCACATTTTCGCATTTATTTATTTAGATTACGAAAAAAATATATTTCCAAAATAATATTTTAGCGAGGTCAGGAATTTTAATAATAGTCTCAATTATCACAAAGTAAATGCTACTTATTTGCGGTCGGTGAAGAAAGGTTGTAAAGACGTTAACAAACAAAGGAGAAATTGCTACTTAATTGTGAGAGGAGATGGAAGAAGAATTATTTTTTGTCACCGTCCTGAATGTATGAAGAAGTAGACACACACTCACACATGAGTGCTTGTGACATCATACAACATGAGGAAAGACAAAATATGATATCTTCGAAATTTTGTAAACAGAATTCGATGGTTTATCAATATAGAATGAGAAAATACTGTATATTACTGTGAAGGTAATACGAATAATTTTCAGTTAAAATTTATTTTGTTGTCTAAAAATAAATTGTTTTTAATCTGCTAAATGTGTTTGCTTTAAACCCAGTTTTAAAAAAGTTAGTTAAACGAATGAAAAAACTCGGATTCATTCAAAATATTGTAAACTATCTTAAGCAGTGTGATTTAAGAAAACGCGCTATTTTCTGGTGAATGTAGGAAAATGTTGTCTTATAAAATTATGTAACCGGTGTATTGCGTTAATTGCGGTGATTTTACAAATAGACGGTAAAAAATCTTTCTACCCCATCTAAATTGTACTAAAAAGATTAAATAGTGAGCAGGATAAAATATGGAAAATTGTAACTATTAACTATTTCTAACTTCCATCGCCTAAACTAACACGTGATCTGTTCTACCGATACGATAAAGTATTTCTCAGCCTCATTCCCATTTTACTGTCTCTTTTTTGTGTATTAGTTGAGAAAGTAACTCGTGCCGTTTTGTAATCGTCCAGCGTTCGGACGTTGCTCCCCAACTGCTGAAATACCGATGAATTTCATAGTTAATCTCATAGGATTTTAAACATCAACAGAATATTGATTTATAATAATTTAAACCGAAGAATCTGCCAGTGTCTTCAAACAGTAATCAATACAAAATTCTTCATCGGAGTTTGTTCGGAATTCAATTCATTTTTAAACAACTGAAAGATGCGAAAAAAATTGTAAAATTAAACGTCTTCGAAGAACAGGTCCAGCATGTGCAAAGCGTAATTAATCAAAGATCAGAATATATTAAAAGTGTTCCTCCATCTTGACTATCCAGGAGAATGACAGATTTGTTTGTTAAAGGTCAGAGCACCTTCATACCAACTTAGGGACGATCTGTCACACAATCTCATGATTTATCGGGTAGTTCTAGAGTCTTTTTACCGCTATGAAAATTTATAACAGTAGAGGAAGAAGTAATGCAGCACTAAAAAACACATGTTCTTTGATCAGTGTATTCATGTTGAAAGCAGTACAACAGAATAAGAACATGAGAAAAATAAAGAGCACGAGTTATAGAATAGAAATAGCAATTTATTTACTTTCATTGACAATGTCTCATGTTGTGAAAGCGTGTTTGGTGGCCATACCAGGATTGTATTTTCATATAACATTATTTCACCAGATACTTCATAATCATGTTGACACGCCGGTTCCCGCAAATTAGCAAAGTTAAGCGGCGTTAAGCCTGAGCAATATTAGATGGGTGAATATCTGGAAATAGCAGGTGCTCTATGTAGACACACTAAGCTACGGGAAAATAGCATCGCCAACCCGTTGTGCCTAAAGGGTCACTATGGTACAACCCCTGAATGACAGACACAAATAAGGCGAAAAGAATGCAGGAAGAAGGTCTATCTGCAGGGGCGATTTTCTTTTACATTAACAAAAGATTTACAATGGTTTAAACAATAAAATATCACATTAAAAAAATGTCATTTTTTTAAGGCATGAAACCCCAATCGTTTGGGTCGATGGTCAAGCAATTTTGTCAAATACTTGTGTACTTACCCTGCGCTAGACACTTTCACCAAAATACCGCATTGAATCTATTGTATAAAAAGTTTTATTTGCAAAAAATAAAAAATACATGGGTGATGACGGTGAGAACGGCAGCATTACACCCCCGCCTCCCAAAAAAAGAAAGAAAACTAAACAAATACAAACATGCCGAAGGGTGCAGTTTAATAAAGATATCCCAACCCTTTTAAAAATGTTAAACCGTCCACTTTTTCCGGGTATTCTAGAAAGCAAAGAGGTTAGTCTCTAAATAGGAGTGGGAGCTAAGAGGAATTATACAACATTTTAATAAGTGTAATGATATTTCACTATCTGATAACAATCAACTTTCGAACGACAATTTTACTATTTAAAATGTATATAAATAAACTTTAAGCCCGAAAAATATGTCCGAAATATATTTACTTTTATAAAAAAATGTTATTTTTGTTTAGACCAGCCGGCAATAGCTCGTAAGAGAAAATAAGTTATTTTTTACCGGATCTAGTATGTAATAAAAAAAATAAACATATGTTAAAAGAAATATGAAAAATTTATAGAACATAAATTATAAGTATTAAATAGTGTAATAATTATAATTCAATAGTTTAATAATTATAATTGTTGCTTCTCAGCTGTAACACGTGTTACAGTTGAGAAGCAACAATGTTACGGCTACAAGTGTTACAACTGAGAAGCAACAATGTTACGGCTACACGTGTTTAAGCTGAGAAGCAAAAATGTTACGGCTACACGTGTTACAGCTGAGAAGCAACAATGTTAAAGCTACACGTGTTACAACTGAGAAGCAACAATGTTACGGCTACACGTGTTACAGCTGAGAATCAGCAATGTTACGGTTACACGTGTTACAGCTGAGAAGCAACAATGTTACGGCTGCACGTGTTACAGCTGAGAATTAACAATGTTACGGCTACACGTGTTACAGCTGCGAAGCAACAATGTTACGGCTACACACGTGTTACAACTGAGAAGTAACAATGTTACAGCTACACGTGTTACAGCTGAGAACCAACAATGTTACAGCTACACGTGTTACAGCTGAGAAGCAACAATGTTACGGCTACACACGTGTTGCAGCTGAGAAGCAACAATGTTACGGCTACACGTGTTACAGATGAGAAGCAACAATGTTACTGCTACACGTGTTACAGCTGAGAAGCTACAATGTTACGGCTACACGTGTTACGGCTGAGAAGCAACAATATAACGGCTACAAGTGTTACAACTGAGAAGCAACAATGTTACGGCTACACGTGTTACAGCTGAGAAGCAAAAATGTTACGGCTACACGTGTCACAACTGAGAAGCAACAATGTTACAGCTACACGTGTTACAACTGAGAAGCAACAATGTTACGGCTACACGTGTTACAGCTGAGAATCAGCAATGTTACGGTTACCCGTGTTACAGCTCGGAAGCAACAATGTTACGGCTACACGTGTTACAGCTAAGAATTAACAATGTTACGGCTGCACGTGTTACAGCTGAGAATTGACAATGTTACGGCTACACACGTGTTACAGCTGAGAAAAAACAATGTTACGGCTACACGTGTTACAGCTGAGAAGCAACAATGTTACGGCTACACGTGTTATAGTGGAGAGGAAACACTGTTACGGCTACACGTGTTACAGCTGAGAAGCAAAAATGTTACGGCTACACGTGTTACAGCTGAGAAGCTACAATGTTACGGCTACACGTGTTACAACTGAGAAGCAAGAATGTTACTGCTACACGTGTTACAGCAAAGAAGCGACAATGTTACGGCTACACGTGTTACAGCTGAGAAGCACCAATGTTACGGCTACACGTGTTATAGTTGAGAGGAAACACTGTTACGACTACACGTGTTACAGCTGAGAAGCAACAATGTTACGGCTACACGTGTTACAGCTGAGAAGCTACAATGTTACGGCTACACGTGTTACAGCTGAGAAGCAACAATGTTACGGCTACACGTGTTACAGCTGAGAAGCAACAATGTTACGGCTACACGTGTTACAGCTGAGAAGCAACAATGTTACGGCTACAAGTGTTACAACTGAGAAGCAACACTGTTACAGCTACACGTGTTACAGCTGAGAAGCAACAATGTTACTGCTACACGTGTTACAGCTGAGAAGCAACAATGTTACGGCTACACGTGTTACAGCTACACGTGTTACAGCTGAGAAGCAACAATGTTACGGCCACACGTGTTACAGCTGAGAAGCAACAATGTTACTGCTACACGTGTTATAGCTGAGAAGCAACAATGTTACGGCTACACGTGTTACAGCTGAGAAGCAACAATGTTACTGCTACACGTGTTACAGCTGAGAAGCAACAATGTTACTGCTACACGTGTTACAGCTGAGAAGCAGCAATGTTACGGCTACACGTGTTACAGCTGAGAAGTAACAATTACCACTCACAACGACTGGAATAGTGGACTATTATTATAAACGCATTTCTAGAGACATTCCCTGGTCAAGTGCTGAATCTAAGGTGAAAACCTCAATGTCTTAGCGCTCTCTAGACCAATATGTCTCTCCGGATTTACGAATAGAAGGTAATATCGTTGTCGTCGATGTCTATGGTTACAATATTTTGAGATGTACTCATCTCGCCATTGCGTTTATTGTATTCTGTATTTTCTTTATCCGTTAGTTTGTTTCTTTTTATTCACCGGAAGCGGTAGGAAATTCCGGTTGTCGATTCCTGCTTTTTGTCACAAATCTGAGACGCAGGAGACGACAATAAATTGGATGATGATATACGAGCCATTGTGAAAATTACGTTCACACCTGAATTTGACATAATCAACTTTGTACGATTTTTTTATCGTTGTTAACTTGAACGTTAAGTTTAGTTTCTTCTTTTTCTTCTTTTTCTTCTTCTTCATCATTGTCCTTTGCCTCATCTTTCTTCTACTACAGAAAGGCGCTAAAATATACCAGAGGCTCTGGTTAATTGAGTTACATCATATGTTGGAAAAATTTCGGTGTTTGAAAATATATATATATATATATATATATATATATATAGAGAGAGAGAGAGAGAGAGAGAGAGAGAAAGAGAGAGAGAAAAAGATATATCTATATCTATATATATAGTATTTCCTTTGTAAGATGGTAGGAAAATACCCAGTTTAGTGTTTAATTAATTGAGAAAATCAAGATTAAGAGTGTAATATTTATCTACTATACGATGCAGAAAAGCAATACAACATCAGTAGAATTGGTTTCAAGCTGAGAGGGCGTTAAGCCCCAGACTATATTTAGCTTTGTTGTCACTTGGTAGAGAAAATGGAGGATCTCGTATAAACCACGGTCTAATACGTTATTTGCTTTGACGGGTTAAATTAGTATCGTCTAAATTATGTGTTATAGAAAGATATGTGAGATTAAAAAGTTTAATAAGGTCCAAAAATGGGAATAAATTTTTTTAAATTTAGATTTAATTTTTTTTTTAAATCCCATGAGCCACGGTTTTTTCTAACGGCTTTTTTTTATCTGAGGCGTTATTTGCTTTGAAGGATAAAATTAGTTTCGTCTAAATGATGTGTTAAAGAAAAATATGTGAGGTTAAAAAAATTCATGCAGCCAAAGGTAATAAAAAATTAATAACAATTTAGAAAATAAAATTTTAAATTTTAAAAATATTATATTTTTTTAAAGATATATAATTTTAAAATGTCGTAACTCACAGTTATGGCTAACGGTGAAAAAACGGTCAAAGGGGGACAACTCTGTACAAATAGTTTTTAAATAATATTTTGAAGGTTTAATATAATATCTTTAAAATATAAATTCATAATGGAGTATCAATTTATTATGAAATTAATTAATAATGTATGAGGGGTTCTCTAATGTTAAAGATTGATCCATATAGGGTCGTTTTGTATTTTCTTGTTACCAGTCAATATATATAAAGAGGGGAGTTGGTGAAAACATCTGACGTTTACTAAGTAGGATGTAAGTCTACTTTGAAGCTATTCTGTAAGAACTAGAGATGGTTATAGTAATTATAGTTCATACATATGAGTTTATTACCATTGAAATTATTTTAAATTCTAATATAAAGTTACCATGTAATAATTAAATTTGAATTAAAAATAAAAATTATATTTTTTTCGCTGGTAACAGAGATTATAATATAAGTTCTTAATATTGGGATAAACACTTTTAATACCACTTTATCTTGGGGGAGAGCGAAGATTGGGAAAACAAAAGTGGGGGATTAAGCCTGTTTTAGAGTTAAAAATAAGATTTAGGAAGTAAAATTAAGTCTGTTTTAAAATTAAACAGTTTTTAATTTTACTGTTGATGTTGTTGTAGGGTATTCGGATCTGATGAAATGGAAATTCTATTAGGCGAATGTAATTAGATAGGTTTTTCAAAAGTGTACGAAAAAGGGGAGACAAAAAAGTGGGGGACATCAAGAGTCCATTATAAAACAACGAAATCTAATTTAAGATTACGCTGTGGTCATCAGTCTTGTTTCTTCTTTTTATATATATATATATACATATGATATAACCAAATTAAATCCAATTCAGATTTAGAAGCATGAAAAAGGTGGACAATAATATGTCTTTTATCGAAACAACCGTATTATTTTTTAATATTTTAGTGATTTAATTTACTGGGTTATTGTGTTAGTATTAAGATAGAACATACTAAGTTGACTATATTAATGGGAAGGTGATAATTGGAAACAATACTTTTTCAGGGAAAGAAGAGCTAGGGGGAATTTAAAGCGCGAATAATAAGAGCAAGTCTGGAATGCGTAATTGGCCATAATATATCTGTATTAGAGAACGTGTCGTTCTGGTGTGAAAACTTATTTTAAGACTTGAGCTAACGTTGCTACTGTTCGGTTGGTAGGTTGATTGCTTGCTTGCTTGCTTAGTTAGTTAGTTAGTTAGTTAGTTAGTTAATTAGTTAGTTAGTTAGTTAGTTTGTTAGTTAGTTAGTTAGTTAGTTAGTTGGTTAGTTAGTTAGTTAGTTAGTTAGTTAGTTAGTTGGTTGGTTAGTTGGTTGGATAGTTAGTTAGTTAATTAGTTAGTTAGTAAGTTAGTTAGTTTGTTAGTTAGTTAGTTGGTTAGTTAGTTAGTTAGTTAGTTAGTTAGTAAGTTAGTTAGTTTGTTAGTTAGTTAGTTAGTTAGTTGGTTAGTTAGTTAGTAAGTTAGTTAGTTTGTTAGTTAGTTAGTTAGTTGGTTAGTTAGTTAGTTAGTTAGTTAGTTAGTTAGTTGGTTGGTTAGTTGGTTGGATAGTTAGTTAGTTAATTAGTTAGTTGGTTAGTTAGTTAGTAAGTTAGTTAGTTTGTTAGTTAGTTAGTTAGTTGGTTAGTTAGTTAGTTAGTTAGTTAGTTAGTTAGTTGGTTGGTTAGTTGGTTGGATAGTTAGTTAGTTAATTAGTTAGTTAGTAAGTTAGTTAGTTTGTTAGTTAGTTAGTTGGTTAGTTAGTTAGTTAGTTAGTTAGTAAGTTAGTTAGTTTGTTAGTTAGTTAGTTAGTTAGTTGGTTAGTTAGTTAGTTAGTTAGTTAGTTAGTTAGTTAGTTGGTTGGTTGGTTGGTTGGTTGGTTGATTGGTTATGAAGCAAATTAGACATCTGCATAGATCTCACGAAGATCCTGCCCCTAAATGGTCTGGTTTACCTAAATTCCTCCTCCTTGGTCGCATCTATTAGTAGTAATCTCTGTCATTCTGCCTTTCGTTGTTTTAACTGATCTCCTATTGCTTCACTATATTGATCAGTTTCAACCACTTTTTGAATTCCTACAATGTGTCGTGATAATCACTCATCTGAAAATCAGCTGCTTGTTCCTCAGCATACAGAAGAAAAACTGTTGACTTTCTCAATAAACATTCTATATTTATATAAAGTTCATTTGTTATGTGTATATGGTCACATAGTTGTATGTATTGTGTGTACATAATTGAACTCTACACTAATTAACCAATCATTATGAATTTTGGAACACAACTGCTAGGGGTAGAAGGTCATAATGTCGGCTGTATTTAAGTTAATTTATTTTTAGGCAGTGTGTGTTACATGGGGGATGAAAGCTCTTTTGTGAAAATCTGATACTTCCAATTTAGTGATATTTTAACAATACTTTTAAGCATCAATTAGTAAATATTATCCAATTTTCAGTTTCTTTTGATCATTTTAAAAGGGTTTTAGGGAGAAACTATTGTAACAACTTCCCATATAAAAATTGATTTTTTTCAGATTTTCATTACATTTCATTCATATTCATCAGACATCAGTTAAACATAATCCTCTGAATTTCAATTTTTTATTAAGCCTATTTATGTTTAAGCCTAACATTTTAGACATTTTCTAGAATAAAAATCATGTAATGGTTTTGGATCAAAATTCGAATAAAGATTCTAGAAATAAGGTTTAGTATCATTATATCTTGATTTTCATTCCTCGTAAGCGGACAAAAAAGTTGTGAAAAAAAGTTCTGTTCGTGGAATAACTTTTACCTGTCCTGGAACGGATATTTTTCTGGTTCCTTACCAATTATTATAAGGTCTTCAATAATTGATGACTCATACTGCAAAAATAAATCTCCATTGTGGAATATTACTTGGTTGTAATATACTTGTTTATTTCAAATAGATTTAACGTGTTATTACGTATAAATAACGAGGTATTACCTTGGAGTCAGTTTGGCAGCCATATGAAAGTAAATAATTTATTGGTTAGTAAAGTCATGTGACATAAGAATTATTTCATGTTCCATTTCACTTCCTGCCTAAACCTTACTGGTGACACACATGATGTAATCTCTATCTCTATATATACTAGCAGGAGGACACGGTTTCTCGGTATTGAATAAGGATCACTGCTATATACTTTTTCACTTTCTTTTACTAATATATGTGTTATTGTAAGTCCCTCATTTCAATGTTTACACTGGGGTTCATATTCTCGTCCAAGCAGAAAAATCAGGATCAGTTTGGTGGGTCCGATACGTATACATGTTATTACGGTGTTTTCTCTTCGATCGGTTCGTGTTTTCTGTTCCAACTGTAATTTGTTGTTTATATAATTTATGTTGAGGAAAGATGTTCGATATTGCTAGCCTTTTTTAATTTTATGTATTCTTTGATTTTTCTTTGAAAATCTGTATGCCGTATGTTTATATCATTTATATTCTTGTTTGCTTTTGGGGCTAATTCATCTGCCTTTTTATTACGTTTAATATTATTGGATAATGGCCCTGTGTATGTGGGGAGATCGTTTGGCTGGGTTTGCGCGATTTAGTGCGTGTGAATTCGTACAACCGAGTGCAAAATAGGGCTTTTCTCACAGTCGGAGCTCACAGGCGTTGACTTCAGGTCAGGGGTTAAGGTGCACCTGCGCATCGGGGTTCTGTGACACCACAGGCTTTTGTGTTGGAAACGGAGTTTTGCCAGTCTGGGTTTTGGAAGCAGGCCGAACAGACGATTTCTCTCTGTAGTCTTCAAATGATTAGAGGAATTAAATTTCCTAAGAAAATACAGGCATGAGATTCCTTCTTCCCCCCTCCTCGAATGGCTAAGGACTTAAGCTAGGAATTAACTACGATAGAGTAGTAATTTGGTCTCTCCCTTAACGTTGGTGAAACATCTCCATGGCCGACAGAAACTGACGCCTAAATAAAACAAAATCAAAGTAAAAGATGGTTGCCTCGTGAATCGTGGTATGAAGGGTTTTGTTGTAGACACAGCGGACGGCGATGTTCACGGCGGTACAGAAACGAAGAAAGACACTCAACCACTAGACGATACCGAGACAGCACCCCTCCACGGCGAAGAAGAGAAGGTACGAGAAATTAAATGTATATGTAACATATTCCTTGTTGGTGTTAAAAATGACGAGTTGTTTAAGCATGAACATTTGCAACGAACCTATGTTCCTACGGGTGCAGAAAGAAAGAAGAAAATAATGAAAAAGAAAAAAATGGTAAAATTAGTGTTAAAAACCCGAGTGTTAAAAATGCCTTAACGAAAAAGTTTGAAAACGCTTCTAAACTTTCGTATTTCGAGAAGCGTTTAAGAGACTTCCCGTGGCGATAATTATCATTGATAATGCAATAAAAGGTTTGTTTGGTGCCATGTAATGCAACAAATGCGTTTTGGTTAAAATAATAAACAGTCTCCTTGTAAGATCAGGAAATAAAAATATCGGTTTATGTTTCTTTTACTTACGTTCACATCAAACGAGGACACAATGTCACTAAGACGTAGGAATCCTATATGGAGAGTTTTTCATCGAGATGCTGGTTCACATTACATTTAAATGTATGTATGTTCGTACGATCAGGCAAACAGAAAGTAGGAAGGGAATTCCAAAGGCTAGCAGTATGAGGAAATAAGCTATTAGAGTAGAAAGCTCTCCGGCATTTGGGGATCTCAACAATAAAAGAGTGAGATCTTGCTGATCGATGTATTGATCGCGGGTGTTTACGTAGAAAGGAAAGAGGCTCGAGCATGATTGATAGTGATGGGCCTATGCTAATGTGCTAGGCTACATTGATCTTTAAGTAATCATAGAGACGTACCCAATGTGAGAGCCAATAGTTAAGAAAACAGAGGCAGGTAACTCAAAGAATAAGCACATATGTCAGGCAATAATTACCTCTTAAATAGACTACGTATAAAAGTTATTAGGAAAAGACATATGATCCCAGAATTAGGAATAGCAATTATTATAAATAATTAATTACAAGATAGGCCTTGAATATTACAATACTAGCAGGGAACCCCAGTGTTGCCCGGGGTCTTACTTTCCGTAAAGTGCGTATATTACATACAATAAAAAGTTAAAAAAAAACAACAATATGCATAATGTATGTAATTTTAACTGTTCAGAAAATTAGAGTAAAAATGTTATGTTTGAGTTAAGTTCGAACGCATAACCTTGTCTTCCAATACGACGTTTTAACCGCTTGAGCTATCAAATCAATTCTCTTTTTTCTTTTCCTTCCCCCCAACCCATCTCTCTTTTAGTTTCTCTTTATTGTCAGCCAAATGCAACCAAAGAAAGAAGAGTAAGAAAGCAAAGAGGACAAATCAAGACTTCCTTACTTTCTGTATCACCACTGAATCTTTGAAAATTAGTTTGATGATTTTTTTCCGGACATCTATAAGTAGAATAGGAGTACATCAGAATAAAAGAGTGAAACCCTTTCCCACTTCCTTTATTTATTAGTAGTAAAATATAATATTGATCAGGATTAAATATAAAACTCGATGAAAACGATTAAAAATAAAGAGTTTGTTATTAATAACACTGACCAATGTTTGCAAAAACTTACTGACTTGACAATATTAAGTATGTATATGTTGTTAACAAAGCTGTATAAGTAAAATAAAATTGGCAGAAATCTAGTTTACTTTAAGTATATGATATGTATTTGTAAATGTATTAGTCAATATGTCAGCGTATGTGAAGGTTTGTGCGTATTTTGTAATATGTGTGTGACTATGTTTCTCTATGTCTGTGTATTATATGTAGACATGTGTGTGTATTTTTGTATGGTAGGTGTAGTTCTGTGCATCTGTTAGTGTCGTATGTAACTGCGTGTGTCGGTCTGTGTGGGTGCATAACTATGTGTGTTTTGCCGTATCTTTGTAGACGAGCTGTACGTCTGCACACCGATTTGTCTGTCTTCATGAAAATAGGTGTGCGTGTCTATAGGTTTCTGTGTTTGTGTCTCTGTGATTTCTACTTAGCTTTTTAGTATCAAGATTGTAGTGTCAGAACGTATAAGACCCAACTCCGACTGTAAGGATATCAAAGATTCCTACTTAGTCGCAATGAAGTCCAAAATATCCGACTTCGACTCCTTATTTTAAAGTCTTCAAATATCCAGACTGCATATTATTCTTTAGATATTAAAACTCTTTCTCTGACTCAGACTTCTATCATCCTTACAAGTCCGGGTTCGACTCTGACTTCTTCCAAACTCTCCAGTTTCCCTCCGACTCCAACTCAACAACTGTGGCTTGTATGTGTATGTGTATGCATGCCCTTGTGTTTTATATCTGTATGTATTTATTATGAACGTGATGGTATGTATTTACGTATGTGTGGGCAGATGTCTTTTCGTAATATCGTAGACGTCAGTTATATGCGT